>BSQZ01000045.1:2918163-2960663 GCA_033239005.1 Lamellibrachia satsuma | reverse complement strand
GGATATAGAAGGCAACGTGGAGACAAAGACAGAATAGCGTCCGTAGACATTCATTAGACAGTGAATTAGTACACCCTTCTCAACAAGACAGCAGACAAATCACAAGGGAATTTCTTAAAATGAATTAAAAATGTTGAGTCAAAAAGACAAAAGTCAGAATGCAACATCAACGTCGTTATTGAAAGTTGAAAACACTATTTGGTTTACAACGCCTTTCTCAACAAGAAATATACGTTCGTTTCGGATGGCAGCCATCGGCCACTACTGCCTATGCGTTTAAGTCAAGACAAGTAAGTCAGTATACCTGGGTAGGGAACAACCTCTAAAAAGAAAATCCCAACATTACTCGAAAGGCTTGGGAATGAAACCCACAAAGCCTGAAGTTAGTCGCATATGACATAGGAAGTTTGGCACCAACTGGATACAGTTTAAAAAATCAGCCAAGACAGAGTTCGTTAGAGAAATGTTGTTTCAGGCAAATAAGTAAGTGAGTAAGTAAGTAAGTAAGTAAGTAAGTAAGTAATGAAAGTAGGAAAGGAATTCGTGAATAGTGGCAATCCTGCATAATATTAATAAATTTGAGTTAACACTTGCACTATCATTTTCACCAAATCGTTTTAATGTTTTCTGGCTGATGCATGTCTACACAGAACATAATAACTGTTAGAAATATTGGAAATAAGACTACGTAATGAAATGTTGCTACCAGTCGGATCATTGTTCAGCTAGCGGATCAGAAGCAGAATATTATTTATCAAAACTTCCCCTTGTTGGACTGTCATAGCAACGTCAACTGTGTAACATGTTAAATAATTGTTTTACTATCATATTATAGGCCTACTAGTCACCAAAATAAACCTCCACCATATCCTGGTAAGATCGGACTGATTCGCCATATTCAAACTCACAACAAATTAAACTGTCTATGGAAAGATCACCCTCGCTTAAGTTAACGTTTTATTGATACCCGTGTCACGTCGACTTCCCGCCAATTTTAACTCGCAACAAATGATGTCGTTGGACAGTGATGTTCATTAATCGCGATCATATAGATTCAGTTAGTAAAATAGTTCACGTGTATTCAAAATATCTACGTCCTACGCAAACAGCATCACTGTATGTTTAAAAGATATCGCATCATTCCGTTGTAATGAGGATTTTCTAAAAAGTATGTTCAAAGTAGTTTACCTCTGCCATTTGCCCGTCCCATTCCCGGATAAAAAAACAGGAGGATTGGTGAGAAGGTTAAACATCCTTTCCCGTAGAAGAAGATTATTACAGAAACATCAGCAAAAGAAACTCAACTGAACGTGGGAGAGGAAGGGCCTCCCATGGGGAGTGGCGAAATATACAAATCAGAACCTCTTTGAGCGCGACCAACAAAAACAGCGCAGTGTTGGCCGACGTCCAAAGAATTGCCGTCTGACGCGGCTCCGTCGCACAAACACCGCTTGTTGTAGTCTGCCGGGGGCGTGGATCCCAGTAACCGCCAATATTGGCCTGATCAGCTCCGTGAAGATAATCAGTGACGAGTGCGGGAACAGCTCTTCGGGGCTTTCACCTTATTATTAATAAGACTCATGCTCCGTGCGGCGTGTGTTTGCAAATTAAATTAATCGCCAGTCCTTAAGCGTATACTGCCCATTACTTGCACGTTTTGTCATTGAGATGCTCAGCGAAGTGCTACTCGGCCGGACGGCGCAATACTAATAGACCGTCTTCGATTTTCTCTTAGCGCCACCCGCCTTAGCAGCGCCACCACCACCGCCGTAGCGCACTGGCAAACAGCCCACATTGGCTGCAGAGCAATTATCGGATAGTCTGCGCTAGACCATAAGAGAGAGGAATCCGCAAAGACGGTTGGTGAGAACGAGGTTGACAGCGAGAAAAGAAACCACAAAGACAGAGGAAGAGAGAGAAATAGAAATCGACATAATGAATGTGTACGTTGCTTTGGCACACTTGATGTTTCCGTGCTGTCTGTTTGCGTGGACTGACCTGAAGTTGAGTGCTCCACATCCTCCAGGTGGGTCAACTTGCAGATTACGTTGTACTTCACGTTGCACTTCACGCAGTTATTGCGTAAATAATAAAGTGTGGTCTTATACGGCGCCAGTATCAACTTAGACAACGTGTTCACGGTGCTTAATCCATTCTCACAGCATGTTGTTTGGCAGCAGCTAATGTAGTGCTTGTATGGGTTGTTTAGCAGCCACTAATTTAGGCTCGTATGGGTTGTTTGGTAGCAGCTAATGTAGGCTCGTGTGGGTTGTTTAGCAGCATCTAATGTAGGCTCGTGTAGGTTGTTTTGGCAGCAGCTAATGTAGGCTCGTATGGGTTGTTTAGCAGCCACTAATTTAGGCTCGTATGGGTTGTTTGGTAGCAGCTAATGTAGGCTCGTGTGGGTTGTTTGGCAGCATCTAATGTAGGCTCGTGTGGGTTGTTTTGGCAGCAGCTAATGTAGGCTCGTATGGGTTGTTTGGTAGCAGCTAATGTAGGCTCGTATGGGTTGTTTGGTAGCAGCTAATGTAGGCTCGTGTGGGTTGTTTGGCAGCAGCTAATGTAGGCTCGTGTGGGTTGTTTTGGCAGCAGCTAATGTAGGCTCGTATGGGTTGTTTAGCAGCCACTAATTTAGGCTCGTATGGGTTGTTTGGTAGCAGCTAATGTAGGCTCGTGTGGGTTGTTTGGCAGCATCTAATGTAGGCTCGTGTGGTTTGTTTTGGCAGCAGCCAATGTAGGCTCGTATGGTTTGTTTGGTAGCAGCTAATGTAGGCTCGTATGGGTTGTTTGGTAGCAGCTAATGTAGGCTCGTGTGGGTTGTTTGGCAGCAGCTAATGTAGGCTCGTATGGATTGTTTGGTAGCAGCTAATGTAGGTTCGTGTGGGTTGTTTGGCAGCAGCTAATGTAGGCTCGTGTGGGTTTTTATAGATCGAGATCGTTGGCTTTTTTCTACATTTCCGTGTGTGGGATATTTTACCTTCCCAGGCACAGACACTAGGTAGATGGGACCTACAGTTTTTAACATCTCTTCCAAAAAACACAGGCATTGTGGGGTAAACGAAACTGTCCAAGTTTTGATGCGGCAGTATGTGTATTCGTACCCTGGTCCTCTTGATCGACAGTCCAGCGCCCGGACCGTCGTGCCACTGTGTCCCACCATAAGACCCTCCGACCGTTGTGCCACTGTGTCCAACCTAAGACGCATAGCAGTAGAGGGTGCTTATCTAGTGAGCAGAAATGTAACCACAACTTAGGTTGTAGAAATGTAACCACAACTTAGGTTGTAGAAATGTAAACACAACTTAGGTTGTAGAAATGTAAACACAACTTAGGTTGTAGAAATGTAAACACAACTTAGGTTGTAGAAATGCTTAGACAATGTTAAATTGGGCATTGCAATATGGGTACCAAGATAATCGTTGGTGAAAACAAAAAATACATCTACATTAAAAAAGATTTTACATGAAAGCATTAATTCTAGTAAAACCGATGCAATGTGTACCTAAACGCCAAAATAACATATGGAATCTGCAGTTCGCCATTTCGCTTAGAACTACTCAGAGGTGTGAAGTCGGTGACAATTGTGTGGTCGGGTGGCAGAGCTCCATCTATTCCCGGCAAAGTCGTTTGATTGTACGGCATACCATTGATCTTGTTCTGTCAATGGTTCTAATATTAAGAATATGCGTGAACAAATGCCAGCAGTACAGCAATAGCAGCAGTTTTAACAGCAACAGCATCGATAAATTAATTAGCAGCAGCAACAACAGCAGCAAGAGCACTAGCATCAGTATTTTCTAGTTAGCGCCCATTGATGCAACATATCCAGTGATCACGACACAAAGTTGGTGTTCTCAAGTACATGCTTAAAATATCTCAATTACTCTATAATAGTTGTGTTAGTTACTGTCGCATCCGTGCTATGCGCAGAAAGTATTATTGTACAACCAGAGGTACTGAGGCTGTAATCGCAGCGTTAACGTGCAGTATACCAGCACTTCTACATTGAATACATTAGCTTAGATATTACGGCGTCACGCAACGAGCGATGATTGATCAAAAAGCATTATAAACATTTAAATACCACGTAATGATACTGCATCTAGTAACACTGCTGCAGCGGATTTAACAGTAAAAGGTAAAGGTACGTTCTTATATAGCGCGGTATCCAATCCTTGGGACTGTTCAAAGCGCTTTACACTTCACCCCTTGGCAGACCTGATCATTCAAACGCCATTTCAACTTCTCTGGGAAGCATTCAGCCACGCTGTAATTACTGCTCGAAGATTACTCGTTCCGATATCCATCTCTGTATATAGCCAGGTAATCATTTATACAGCTGAGTGAACTGTGGAACTGAACGAAATTGCTAAAGCTTTGAAACGGCGGCAAGATGATTCGAACCAAGGTTCTCTCGATTGAGAGCCCCACGTTCTAACCACTACGCTACCGCGCCCCACGATACTCCACAGTACTCCATATCTTGCGAGAATAATATTCGAAAGTTAACCAACTAATCGTTTCTTTCATCACCACTGTGTAAGATTCAAGGACGAAACTAACAGTGGCATACATTTATAAGGACTGTAATTTTTTCATTGTGTGCGAGTACATAATACATAATATCATCAATGAAGTCAGCCCTTGGTAAAGATAGTTGGTGAGCCTTAAATGCCTCACGGGACGTTTCGCATTTCGCAACTGTTAACATTTTTAAGGTTTTCTCTAGAGAAATCTGAAATTTAAACAATGTCCTTCCATTGCGGAATGTTACCTATTTCGAGTACCGTTGAATATTAAATGTTGCATTATTTCTTGTAACTAAATCGCCTAAATAAACCCTTACTCATATAAATCATTCTAGGTGAAAAAAAGAAAATGTTACATCATATTGTACTGTATATTAAGACGTCAGATTGTCAGGCGAGAGGACCTCGTGTTCGACTCCTCCTGTTGCCCTTAGAAACTTGGCCAATTTCGTTCACTAGACGCCATTGTTTACTCAGCTGTACAAATGAGTACCTGACTAGATATTATGAGGCGCCGCAGCGGCAAAAAGAGTGATGAAATAGCAAAAAATGGCGAGTCCTGCAAGAACCGTCGAGTTCTGCAAGAATCGTCGAGTTCTGTCTGCGAGAACCGTCGAGTTCTGCAAGAACCGTCGAGTTCTGTCTGCGAGAACCGTCGAGTCCTGCGAGAACCGTCGAGTCCTGCGAGAACTGTCGTGTTCTGGGAGAACCGTTGATATACTCTGGTTAGAACTGAATCGAGTTCTGCGAGAATCGTCGAGATACTCTGGTTACCACTGAAAATAGCGTTGCCGTTGTAGGATGTGCAGCGAAGTAATGCTGCAAAAAGCATAATATAATATAATATAATATAATATAATATAATATAATATAATATAATATAATATAATATAATATAATATAATATAATATAATATAATATAATATAATAATAATATAATATACTACCCAGAGGACAGTGAATGAAAAAAATCCCGTAAATGTGCTAAAAAATAAAATTGATAATTAAAACGACAATGCCACGAGACGGTCTGCAGAACACAACGAATTCAGTGAAGCGTTTCGTGTGAGCTGTCGTGACTTAGCGGTAGAGCGTTCGATTTATGTTTGGAGGATCGTTTATGTTTGGAGGTTCATGAGTTCAATCCGCTTTTGTCTGATTTACGTTTTTTCTCGTTTAATGTTATTATTATTATTATTATTATTATTTTATCAATTACTATTATTTTATTTAGCCCAATATTCGCTTTCGTTTAATTTCGCTGACTGACAAAGTGTGGTACTAAGTGTGGCTTAGTACCGACTAAACAACTGAACTGGTTATGACGTTAAACAGCAAAAGGTATGTTCTTATATAGCAATGTATCCAGTCATTAGGACTGTTCAAAGTGCCTTACACTTCGCCAGACTTCACCCACTGCCTGGCAAACCTGTTCATTCCAATGCCATCTCGATTTCTCTAGGAAGCATTCAGCCATGCTGCAATTATTGCGCGAAGACTATTAATTCATTCACATATCTACCTCTGTCTGTAGCCAGGTACTCATTTATTCAGCTGAGTGAACTGTAGCAACATGGGGTGAACAAAATTGAAAAAATGAGCTTACCTGTCGGGCGTCCGGCATGTTCTGCTGACGCGGGGCCCCCGTCGCACTTGCTGGCGTGCCTGAATTTCTAACAATGCGGCTAACCGCTTCCAATAATTGCCCTATTTGGTCATGGTTAGACACTATATGAAAAGGAATTCGTACTAAATGAAATAACTATTCTACTGAACGGAAAGGCAATGAAAACGCGGCAATGTCGGCAAGAAAATTGTAAAAAGGTTGACCGGCTGCCCATACTATTTGTTGTTTAACGTCAAAACCAGTTCAGTTGTTTAGTCGGTACTAACCCACACTTAGTACCACACATTGTCAGTCACCGAAATTAAACGAAAGCGAATATTGGACTAAATAAAATAATAATAATTGATAAAATAATAATAATAACATTAAACGAGAAAAGCGTAAATCACACATACCGCGGATTGAACACAGGACTCTCCAAACATAAAGCGAACGCTCTACCGCTAATCCACGACAGCTCACAAGAAACGTTGCACTGAATTCGTTATGTGTTCTGCAGACCGTCTCGTAGCATTGTCGTTTTAATTATCAATTTTGTTTTTTAGCACATTTACGGGATTTTTTCCATTCACTGTCCTCTGGGTAGTATATTATATTATATTATATTATATTATATTATATATGCTTTTTGCGGCATTACTTCACTGCACATCCTACAACGGCAACGCTATTTTCAGTGGTAACTAGAATATCTCGACGTTTCTTGCAGAACTCGATTCAGTGGTAACCAGAGTATCTCGACGGTTCTTGCAGAACTCGATTCAGTGGTAACCAGAGTATCTCGACGGTTCTCGCAGGACTCGGTGATTCTCGCAGGAATCGACGGTTCTTGTAGGACTCGCCAGGTTTTGCCGTTTCATCACCCTTTTGGCCGCTACGGCGCCTCATAAGATAGAAGTAGTATAGTGAGAAGGGCTGAGCTCACTCGGCACCGTCATCAGCACGTTGGCAATGTCTTCGGCATTGTCTTAAATTTTATTTTACCCTCCCTTAAAAATTTTCACCGTAAGTAATTTGACCTAATTAATTTGACCTTTGATGTTCCTTTGATGTTCTTAAGACGCTTGACTGGCGCTCTTAAGACGGTGCTGAGTGAGTTCAGCCCTTGTCCCTATACTACTGATATACCTGACTAGATGTAGTTGACTTTTACAGAAGATGAGTTTGAAATGAACCAGTCTGCAAAGTGAGATGCAAAGAACAGTCCTAATGATCATATTACCACGCTATATACCTGCATACTGTATGGATTCTGTACTAGCTCATATATGTGTATAATCGATCAAAACAGACTACAAAAACCTGTTTTACTTGGCGAGCTACAGGAAGGGAAAATATCAGTGGGCAGACTACATCTTCGTTACAAAACGTGCCCTGGAATATTTCGATATCCCACCTGAAATATAGACTACTGCTGCGACGGACGGATCACGCTAGTGGGCCACGGTTCACACGGCTCGTAATATCGACAACGATAAACACCATACAATAGCAAGATTACAACGTCTATGGCGCCGCAACCCGCACCAGCAGAAGACATTTTTCTCCAGAGACAGAAGTCAGCCATATATAGATCGATCCAAAACATAGATCACACGACAAGGATCGAAATCATGACACAACAACATTCCATTGTATAATATAAAGGAAGCAGGATCGTTAGGACTGCAAGATCCACGGTGGCAGTTGGAATTGTTACAAACTAACACCTTCAAGTGGACACGGTCAAAACAAAGTGGACACTGTCGCATCGTCTTTGTGGCGGAACAAAACAAGAGGTTCTGCTACACGAGACAGTCGGATATCGATCGATGACGAAGTGACCGTTCCGTTACTTTAAGTGGCTTCTGACGGAGGCATAAATGGCGCAGTAGCCAGCCGATAACTCCAACCTTCGTCTGCTGCACGCATGCGACGTCCGTGAACCGCTCACCACGCACCTCGTCACATTACGCGGCAATTACACATGTTTATTGACATTCAAATTATGCTGTTTGAGTGGTTGCCGATGTCGTTTTAAACGGAGAATCGGATATAAATAAATACGAGATGTTCTTTAGTGGCAATAAGCGCGAGCACAACGGAAGACTAACAGAAATAAAGACAAGACGCCTACAGTCGTCAAGTGGACTGCGGCGTCCATAGGGGACACAAGTGATTCTCGATTTGAGGCTGTAGTTGACGAGATAATGCACTTCCGGCCCCCAAGTTGGGCACACTATAACACGTTAAATGTACCTATGTCATTATAAAATAAACTGTTTGTATTAGTATTATCACATTTTAATGCTAGTTGTTTTAATAAATAACATAAGTAAATGTGTTGTTGTTTGTTCTCTCTGTTGTACTTTCAAATGTGTTTATGTGTGAAATGTGATAGTGGAGAGCGTGTCGTTGGGGGCCGGAAGTGAGCATTTTTGGGTAATTATGGGCAAACGAGACTAGCGTGCCCTGTTGTGACGTTACACAGAAGGTGAAGACTACAATGTTATTTTTATTGAAATCAATGCTAAAAGTCAGTCAGACAATTTCACACAGCGTGCGCACAATTACGGTTCAGTTTAACTAAAAACAATACACTTCGATCGTTGTTTTGTCACTTAGTCCATGGGCCAAGACCAGAAATTTCACTTATTGGTACCATCTGGGGGGGGGGCAAGATCTAGTTATGATTTTTGAAATAGTCTAATTTTATGGGACATATTTTAATACGATAACCATTGCTGAGTGGTAGCTTAGTGGTGGTTTCCAACTGTTTGATTAACCCATCTGAAAAACACTTTGGCAGCATTGCCTGATTGTATGGTTCATAAAGTACTTAGACTAAGACATCATAAGGTCACAAAATAATATTTTATTGTTTAAGTTCCACATAATACAATCTTGCAATGCATATGAAATATTACAGACCCTACTAAACAACCAAATTTCTCCATAACATAGCTCAGAACAATAACTTAATATAGCTCAGAATGATAGGCTTATTGTTCATCAGTTCAATCATCATCACCATCTCCACCACCAGAGTCACCTAGTTCAACTGCGAATTATTCTTCTTTCTTCTGATTGCTGCACGTCTGCAGCTTGCACATATTGGTTTCATGCCAGTCCATTGATAAGGCACGTGCAGCTTGGCCGTTTGCAGGAACGCAGGCACTTGCATGACAACAATTTCTGCATTGTGGAAGCTGGCTGGACTTGACCTCTCCTCATTTGGCACAGAAGAGTTGGTAGCCCAGTTCATTCACTTCGTCAGTGCTGACAGTTGTCGCATATAGGTGGCAGGTAAACATATGTATTTTGTCAAACAGTTGGTTAGAGACTTCCCAGGACTGACCAAGTTGGCTGAAGTCACCCAGTATGTGCT
Organism: Lamellibrachia satsuma; assembly: GCA_033239005.1. Lineage (NCBI taxonomy): Eukaryota > Metazoa > Annelida > Polychaeta > Sabellida > Siboglinidae > Lamellibrachia > Lamellibrachia satsuma. The sequence continues at coordinate 2,951,139 of BSQZ01000045.1, read as the reverse complement.
GTCCTTTTTCATCAGTTTCAGGGCATCCAGCTTCCCACGGCCTGTGAGAGCACTCACAGTGTCACAGCCTGTGAAGGAATGTAATCCAATTAGGGTGTCGCAGATGCTGCCTCCCAATGAACTTGCCAGTTTCCCAAAGTCGATGAACCGTGTGCGGTTTTTTGTTCCACACTTCTGATAGATGGAGCAGGGAATGTCTCTGTTGAAACCAAGGAAGAGCACCATGACATATGTCTCTTCGGCTGTCACTATGACTGCCTTTGTCCCGGCCTTTTCAGAATGTAGGAGTACACGAGTATGCTTCTTCTTGTGTGGACCTCAGTTCTGTTATTTCCAACTAGTCATATTTTGACTTCTTTTAGCATACCTCCTCGCAGGTTCCATACAGTGACTTGTCATATGGCTTCTCCCTGTACTTTGGCAGTCTCCATTGTTCGAGTATGAATTTGATCAGGCTGGATTTGTTGCAGGAGCTGCACAGGAACTTCATCCACTGCTGGATATTGAGGCCTCCTGCAATATTCCTGTACTGCACAGCTGTGCTTGATCTCCGATTGTACATCTCAACATTTTTGATTGACGTCTCCCGGTAAACGTCGAATATCACGTCAATCCTGTGACTCTGTGAACCATCATGTAGGACTAGAGACATGACATATTATGCCAGCTGTGCAAACAGCTTGTTGTTGCCGTTCATCTTCTGCATCAAGCTCATTCCACCAGTGATGCAGGTTGATGGGTCAGAGATATCTTCTAATGGAGAAACGTTTCTCTCCAACTCTCTAGCGAGTGCAGCCTTGTTCGTCTTGCTCAAAGACCCTTCAGCATTTGCGAGTGCCTAGGGTAGAGGACTTAGTTGGTGAGCCAGGACTTTCCTAACGTGCAGCTGTCTACTCTGAGCAAGAAGGATGGCCAAATGAATTTATCTCTGCCTTCAGGACCACCTCTTTGGCTGTTCTTCCACTGGCTTTCTTTGCGTTGACATTGGATAATGTCTCGAAGTTTTGTTTTGTCATCTTGTCGTGGAATTTCATTGTTAATGGAACTTCTTCTAAGCGTTTCTTTTTAAACACCTGGTATGCTTCTTCTCCTGTTTGATGAGCTCCCAAAAGATCCTTGGCAACATCTGTTGGGGCCACAGTTCCAGTGGATAGGCTGACAAGTTCAGTCTGTTTAGGACACATTGGATTCAGCCAGCTGTTCTCCATCAGGTCAACCAGGGACTCGACATATGCCTCGTCTTTCCGGATGCGGGACCTTTGGAGATCTGGATGAGCCAGCTTGGAACTGCCTAGACCAATCAAGTCTCTCAGCTCCCTCAAGTACATGGTACTATACTCTGCTGTTAGGTAGTACTTGCTTGCAGCTCCTGGCTTCAAACTGAACCCCATAGTCATATGCGAAGCACCAGTGGATTGCACGAATAAACGCGGTGTAGGATCCAATGTCCCTCTCTTGATGCTCGAAGCAAGAAGGTTGACAGGCTCCCATTTCCAACTCGCAGGAATTCAAGGTAGACTTCTCGGGCACATAACATGTTTTGGAAGACCTGCTTCAACGACGCTTGTGACACATCTTTGCAGAGGTTATTGATGGTATTCAGTGTTTCATCCATGTGGACCACGTCGTCAGTGTGATTGGCTTGCCACCATGAGAGGAAACCTTTCCATACCAGCCTGGTGAGAGCCTCATATACTAACTTGAGGAGTCTGACTGCCCGGTTGTACTTGCGACCATCCATCACTCCAGAAATAGAGCCATCTGCAATCACACCTGACTCAATGCACAGATCCCGCAATCCAGCATCATGGAATCGCATCCCAACAATTGCCAGCAGTGTGCATATAGTGTGGAATGCTCCAAGTATGATGATGATGGTCGTCTTAAACTTGTCAGAATGTTTCCATGTGACTTCAGCAGCCTTTGCCTATAGTGCCTGGTCAAAGACACCCACGATCTTTGTCAACTCTAAAGACCGCACAATGTTCAGTGATTGGTTGAGCACCTCGTTGACAGTAGCCATTTGCGTCACAGGTTAAAAAAAATTTTTTTTTTTGATTTTCAAATTTAAAAAGTTGTTACCATACCTTTTTCCGTACATCCATTACGAACCCAAAACACCTTTCAAATTTGAAATCCGATGGTAAACGAGAATGGAATAAGCTTTTCCGTAGACCCCCAAAAGGAGGGAATTTTATCCCCACCCCAAGTTGATCTGACAAAAAAGGTCAGATATAAAATGCTGTTAATTTTTCATGGCCGACCACATCTCCCTAAACAATGAATGAAAAAGTGTTTTACTTAGCACGTATTGGCGTGAGTGCGTGCGTGTAGTGATGTAATTAACCATTAATTAGCATAGTAGTTCTTTCCTGTTGAACCTCAGTAACACACTGTGCAAATTAAGTTTGTCTGACGTTTCTTCCATCTGTCAGTCAGTTTATTTGGATTTGCGACAAATCTTTCAGACAGTTCTCAACGCACTCATGTACACAACATGAGTGCACTACAGGCCCCGCGATACCATGCGAACTCTGGCGTGAAATTAACGTGAAATGAAGCGACGAACAAATATGGCGATTTTACTTTGTAGTGCTGTGTGAAATTAAGATTAGAAGCCGGCGAAGCGACCAGATGCGAACCTGCCAATCCGTGGTCTTACTTTCTGGCACTGCTATCGATTGCAACTTGCTTGACCACTGTCTCGTTGTTGTATTCTCATTACGACCGCACACCGGAGCTCACTCATTGTCCCGCTGGGATGTTAATAGGTACATGTGCACAAACGTCGATACAACATCGATAACGCATCAGCGTCGTAATGCTCTGTCGCGATATGGTATTTTATCAATGGAAGAAAAATCACTCATCTGAACAAGGTTTCGTGCAAGCTAGCATATGAAAGACGACGAAGGCGTCAGAAAGGAATCTTATGCAGCGACATGACTTCAGTTAACATCTTTGTGAACAAATTCCCCGGTACACATTGGACGCCGTTGGATAACTGCAATGTGGAGCACACATGTAAATAGTCCGCATTCACGGTTAATACGCACAATAATCACCATCCGCACACAACAGTCAAACCCAAAATAATCCACCCTATAAATACGCTCCACTGACGCAGAGAGAGACTGAATACTGGACCGACGATCTCACACCTCTACAGAAGGAAGCGCCGTCACAGTCAAAGGTCTCACCCCGACTGTGCTGCCAGCTAATAGTAAATACGAAAGCAAAATATTAACGCTGCGAGCAGGGTATTTCTGCTGGTGATTCTGTGATGAAATTTCCAAGCAGGATATTTAATTATAAATTATTAACGAGGAGAAGCCTACCGGCTTTCAAGGGTTAATGTTTATAACGTTGTGAGACAGTTTCAAAAGCGTAATAAAGAACGTGTCGGATTCTAATTACGCTTTAGTTATTTTCGCGTGTAATGCTGAATTATGTATTACAATATTGCTAGGTTCAACGTATTCGAACTAGGCTAGGCTCAACGCATTATTTAGAAAACGAACTTTGGCGTCATAACCAGTTTTGGGCGAGGCCGCATCGTGGCCGCGTCTGCTGCTTAGTTACGCACAGCTGATTGGAATTTAACCCTTACAGCAGCATTATGTTTATTTCATTTTCATGTAGTTGATTTAGGTATTGTCAAAGACTATTTCGATACTTTGTGAATTAATTTACATCACTAATTATTTCACTGTTATATCAGGCTAGGACACTGACTATTTCACTGTTATATCAGGCTAGGACACTGACTATTTTCATAATATGAATATTATAGCCAATTCTCTGTGTAATATACACACGTTTGTTATCCTGTCATTGAATTATATTTTGTATGCTAAATATTTAGTTGCATTATTTTGGTGATTTGTCTTGCTATCTTGTTATCATCTATACTATTTGGTCGGATTTTGAATTATTGTAATCAACTTTGTTAAATACTGTTATATTATAAACGCAGTTTGACATAACAACACAAACATAACCTCTACTATAAATAGCTTTGTGAGGTTATGGCAATTCTAAGAGAAAATGATAAATAGAGGTATCTGACTTAGGACAAACCTTTTCATCCATCACTTGGGATGGATTACTGGAAGCTGGACGACTCAGTCTGGATAACCCCACATATCAGATCGGTAAGAGCATCGATCCATGACAAAGAGGAGATGTTAAGAGAAAGGATACAGTGAATGGAGGAGGAAGAGATGCAGATGGAGGAGGAAAAGATGCGGATGATGGAGGAAAAGATATGGATGGAGGAGGAAAATATGCGGATGTTTGAGAAAAAAAGAATGTATAATTCGAGATTATGAGAAGAAACTCAAAAAACAACACGAAGGAGCAAACATGATGCAGTTTGATGATGATGAAGATAAATTATTAAGGATGGTGGAAATCATGTTAGCAAAACGCCGCAGGTCGCAAGAGAAAGGAAAAGAAAGGAGATGGGGAATGTGTGGCACTGAGGAAACCAAATACCTGGATCATACATTTGACAAGATATCCTTCCTAGATGCACACCCCAAAGATGGTGTCTGTGGTGCGGGACTCTCACGTATGTTAGGGGAAGGAGCTCATAAGAAACAGGAGGTAATGACCAGTGAGGAGGTGATGACCAATCATGTCTCTACGGATAGCCCGATTAGTTGCCGATATCCTCCGGTCAGCGAGAAATGGGAACTAGTTCACAAATACACCCCTGTCGGCGGGAGTATGAGAAATTGATACCCCTAGATGATCCCGCATTGCATCGTGAACAGGGAAACATTCCCAAAACATGTACAAACCCTCCAATCGAGAAAGTAGGACTAGTTCACAAATACACTCCTGTCGGCGTGAAACTAGTTCGAGAGAAAGATGACTACCTAAATGACTACATAGATGACTACCTAGATGACTACCTAGATGGTCCTACGTTGCACCAGGAAAATTGAAACAAACCCAAAGCACAACCAGAAAAGATGGTGGTCAAATAAAAGCTCAAACAGACGATATCATTTGTTGTCTTACGGCACCCAGATGTTACCGTACCATCGGGCAAGTGTCAGGTGTACGTACTCCGTGTGATTAGTCCGGGCAAGTGTCAGGTGTACGTACTCCGTGTGATTAGTCCGGGCAAGTGTCAGGTGTACGTACTCCGTGTGATTAGTCCGGGCAAGTGTCAGGTGTACGTACTCCGTGTGATTAGTCCGGGCAAGTGTCAGGTGTGCGTACTCCGAGTGACCAGCCCGGGTGAGTTATATGTGCAACTGGAGGAGGAAGGGTTGGCGGGTCCGGAGGTTGAGCTAAGTTGTAGGATGAATCAGTTATACGGTAATCGAAGTGAAACGGGGATGATCTTAGAAGACCCCGAGGTTGGGATGTCGTGTTGTGTCAATGAAGGGTGCGAGTGGTACAGCGCCGACGTATGTGACAACACCGACGCCGGTAAACTCGTCGTCAAGTATGTTGATTACGGCAGCATTGTCACCGTTGTTAGGCAACACGTGAAGCAGTTAGTTGACGCATTGTGTGAGTTGGCTTCAATGGCTATTCAGTGTTGCTTGGACGGCGCACACCAGGTAGGTGAGAAAGGTTGATCAAAGGAGGCATCTGTCCGGTCGCATTGACAGTGGGTTTTTTACTGCTGAGTTTCTTACATCAGACACACTTCCATACTTCCTGTGGAATAAGACGACAAACATAAGCGACAATACGGTGTCGGCTTTATTGGACCGCGACGTGAATTTCTGAATCAGATACAGAAATGCCCGTACGTGGTGCCAGTAAATACCCGGAGGTGGTACTGCCGTCGAGGGTTTGTAACTGCAGTCGTCAATCAAGGCGACTTCTACGTCCAACTGACAGAACAGCAAGCTGACTTGGCAGAACAGATGACACCACTCGCAGCTACATATTACAGCCATGTCTCCGACAGACTCGTAGTCATAAACCCAAAACGAGGTGGCAAATGTTGTGTACGCAGTAGCACCGACAAACAGTGGTATCGTGCAGTGATAGATACACTAGAAGATGACACTGCGACAATTACGTTCATAGACTTCGGGACATCAGAGACTGTCATGACTGAGGAGCCGAGATACGCTCGCCCGGATTTCGTACGGCAGGCACCATTTGCCATACAATGTTGTCTAGCAGGACCTGATGACAGCACAGAGTGGACGCAGGATGATAATGATGTGTTCCTAAAGAAAACACAAGATAAAGATTTGTTGGTAACACTGAATCAGGACTGTACAGGACACGCTGACGTACAACTTAGCGGTGGGTCAGTTGATATAACTTCCCTCTTCCCGAGGCGTATGACTCTGACATCAATAGTGGAGAAACTGCCAAGCAACGGAAACAGCCTGATGACAGATGCTGAACAACAAGATGATAAGCTAAGTAGTCTCAGCTTATGTTTGTCGTCTTATTCCACAGGAAGTATGGAAGTGTGTCTGATGTAAGAAACTCAGCAGTAAAATACCCACAGCAGAAACTAATGACCTTGTTGGTCACAAGTTTGATGATTTTGTCAGTCACGTTTTGTAACCAGCTCGTTTCTGGTGTCAACTGGTGCGCAGCGAGGCTGAGTTGACATGCTTGACGGAGCTGTTGAGTTACGCGGCACTGGATCAGATGGAAAGCAATTGTTGGAACACTCTGTGTCATCAGGTACACATGGCTCGCATTCTCGACATCAGTGCAGATACGATCAGCGTGTTTTTCATTGACTATGGCAGTACGACGCGCATAGAACGTAAGCTGATTTACCCCAGCAAGTCTGAATTGAATATGCCCTCGCCATATGCAATTGAGTGCAAGCTCGATGGAATTGCGATGGTCATTGGAGGTGGCTGGACCGAGGAGACACAGCGGATGTTTGTGATGGACAGAACGTTATTGGCACAGTTTGTATCAGCTGACGAGATAGGCGATGGAGAAACACCAGTACACCATTATGTTGTATATCTCATAGAAATGGACGTGTCTGTCCGTCAGCTCCTGCTCGACTCGGTAAATAATTTACCAGAGGATTCTGAAGAAGCTGAAGACAACGAAAGCGATGACACCGTAATCACTGACTTGACACAAGTTGCTGACGCATGCGAGTTGTTGCGTAAAGGCAAGCTTAAGCTGTTGACAAAGGACATGTATGAGTACTACACATCTCACACGACATCAGACTACCGTGTCGGTGTCGATACGTTCTGCGCTGCTAAGTTTGTCAAGGAGGAGAGTTAGTGTCGTGGCCGTATCACCAGCATTGACGACGACGATGTTGACGGCATCAGTGAGACTGACGACGTCTCAAGTGTGCAGTCACCACAGAAGATGTTCGCTATCTTGCAGACTCAAGCGGTGACACGTCGACCCAGTTATGAAGTTATGCCGTCTGACAACGTGAGAGGTGAAGGTGCCATCATACTCTTTACGGAGTCAACTTGTCACAGTTGTCTGTTCGCGGAGGTTAACTCAGATACACCTTTAAAGCCAGGTGAGACGCTGGAATTCGTCATCGTAATGCCCCTTGTGTTGCCACACAACTTGTGGTGTCAATCAGCAGAGAATGTACCAAGGTTAAGGGTCAGAATGATCAAGTATCTCCAGTTTCGCTTCACTGAGCTGCCCATGCAGACGTTCATGGAATAGGAGATGTTGATATTCGTTGAAGTAATGGGATATGTTGATAGGATGTATATATTAATGATAGGGATAACTATTCACAGAATAGTATTATATATTATCTTCTCGGGTGTAATTAAGGCTAATGTTAGTATTGAAATACCAAAACTATTGTGTATATTTCTCACGTCGTTATCGTAATTCCTTTATATATATTTTGTTATCCTCAATAGTATACGACTATTTACATGACAGTCTGCATATGTATTCCTCGTAACATATCTCGTTCTTTTTATGATGGAGAGGAATGTAGTGCGGAGCACACATGTAGATAGTCCGCATTCAGGGTTAATCCGCACAATAGTCACCTTCCGCACAATAGTCACACCCAAAATAGTCCACACTAAATACGCCCCACTGACAGACAGACTGAACACTGGACCGACGACCGCACACCTCTACAGAAGGAAGCGCCGTCACAGTCCAAGGTCTCACCCCGATTGTGCTGCCAGCCAATAGTAAGTACGAAAGCACAATATAACTATCACTCGTAAGATGTGAATGACTCAGAAAGAAAAGACATATTAAACTATGTACGTGAATCTGATTTGCAGAACAACCGCGAAAATACAGTAACGTTTTTAAAAATACTAAAAACTATGCGTCCAACCGAGAGCAGACCGAACAAAAAAAATTCGAAAACAGACGTCTCTGTGAATCGGGGGTTCGAAGACAAGGGAGGTTCGATCTAACCCCCGAGCCCACTCAAAATATGACACAGTACTCGCTCGTGTGTTCATAAATCAATGCGATGTGTCAATTTAAATGCGCGGAGATTTGGCGATCTCTGAATCGAAGCCCAGTTTGAAAGGATATCGCACGGTGCCAGCATACCGATTGACCGTTTAAATGAACTCGTTGTTGCCAAACGTGAAGTGATTATCCTTAGCCAGGATCTACCCAATTGCTATGACTGTCTGCCAAATTACCGTCTCTTTCCACTTCGCCCAAGAACGTGACGCCAATTGACAACGAAGTGTGCAATTTGCTTTTTGGAAATGCCAACATTACTGGAAATGCAATAAGCGAAAGAAGGTGGTCGTTACTAGAACAGCTGTAATTTAATCGATTTTTCTTGCGCGAGTTAGAGCGTTGAAGACGCCATCTGATACGATATACAGAGTGGAGAACGAACGTCAAGGACAGCAGTTGCTACGCCAACAGCTAACAATGGACGTCAATGATGACGCGACAATTTACATCTCGCATGACGCAGCAACGTATCACTGTGTCGTAATACGTTGGTATTCGTAATTATGATATAATTATGAATTAGCGTCATCAACACGTAACAATGCTATATTTATTTAGGGAATAATACACTGTTTGTTATCAGCCAGATAACATCACGAGTGCCGGAGACAGGAGTGATGTTAACTGGTTAGTAACACTGGTAACAAGTTTCAAGAAAGATTTAAACGTTAGCTGGATTCTCAGAACGAGGTAGCCGTGTGTTATCTGCTTTGATATGTCACAGTAAAATTCTGTGTGTGCGTGTGTGTGTGTGTGTGTGTGTGTGTGTGTGTGTGTGTGTGTGTGTGTATGTATGTACGTACGTACGCATGCATGAATGTATGCATGTGAATACTTACGTACGTACGTATGTTTGTACGTACGTACGTACGTACGTACGTACGTACGTACGTACGTACGTATGTATGCAAATGAACATTGCGCAGAAGCTGAGAAATGTACTATTACCATATAAACGAATGTGCAGAGAAAAACGATATTGTGTAAAAATAACCGGTTCTGTCATAAATAGTGTGCAACCTTTGATCTAATTAACATGGACGCGTGCTTATTGTAGTTTATGTTGCGTTTTTCTCCGTATACTGTAACGATGCGTTCCTAGTTAATATGTTACGATGTGTTGCTTCGCAGTCACACGGCAATAATGTCGCCTGTAGCAAAGGAGACAGAGTTCGCACGATACGTTTTACGGCTGATTGCTACAGACTGCGTGTTAGTGCCGACTCTCTTAATTAGTAATTAGCTTTGTGTTAGGCTCGACGTATTGGCGACTACGACTTTACCGGGGAAGTGTCAATGTCTGCCACTGTGGGGCATGCGGCTCGCGTGTTACGTCATCATCATAATCATATTCATCATCATTAACATCATCATTATCAACATCATCATCAGGTGCCGTATATGTTGCAGACGTAGGCAGTCATAACCATTTGACACGATCACAGGTGTCTTGAACCAGTTATGTTATGCGCTCTCTTGACCAGACTGCTAGACCATCAAACATTTAAACTCTTTGCCGACCTCTGCTTCTTTTCTCGTCAACTTGTTCAGTTGTCACCAGATGTTTTAATGTTCTCTTTCTCATCACGTGGTCTATGAATTCTGCTTCTTTTCCTGAATCTGCACAGGATCTTCTTTTTATGGTTTGCTCTAAGGCCGTCTTCATTAGTTTTTTCTGTCCGCGATACTCTCGTCTTCTTAATAACCACCGTTATGTTGCTTCTTTAGTCTTTCTTCATTGGTTTGTCATTGACCACGGATCACAGCTATATAGGCGTATGGGCTATATATAGCATCAGAGGCAGGTTAGGTAACACTCCTTATGGGGTCATCCGCATCGTGGAACCATGGGCTGAATTAATTACAGAGTGTGATGAAATAGAGATTCGAAGTTGTGTGGCGGCATAGAATGTAGGTGATTTGTTTATTGCGTTTGCACGTGAAAGTACATGTCTGTGTGCATGGATGTTTGGGTGCTTGGATGCATAGATGCTTGGGTGCATGGATGCTTGTGTGCATGGATGCAAGCCGTTTTTATGAGTAAGGTCTATGCGTTTGAATCGACGTGTTTGTGTAGATGTGAATTTGGACGTGGATGTACTGTACTGATTAATGTTTTTTTGTATGTACCGAAGCGTGTTCGTCCTTAATCCCATGGGCCTATTTATCAAATACACGCATTAACTATACCCTACGAAGCTGCTGGCACGAACTCTCATAATTTGCACGCACGCATGCAAGATCGCACCCACACAAGACACAGAAATGCACACACAGCTGCAACGGACCGAAATTGGTCGTACGCTTTGAAGATGAAAAACATGCTTCAAAGATATGAATAACATATTGTAAGATTAAGAAACTTGACAGATGATCTTAACACAGAGAAACCACCAGATCCACTGTGCCACGAAGAACACGACAAGAATATAAATACATTAATTTTACACTCGTTTTCAAAGTAAATTTTATCACATTTCTTTGAGGCGTTTTGACTATCTCTGTGTAAAAGATAAAAACGAATACAATATTAATACAGGCCCTGTACATTATATTGACCAGTCTGATGAATTTCTTCACCAAGAATATAAATATATAAAAATCTGCAGTGGGATAAATAATCGACAAATAGCCGACGTCTTATGTGATGCACACGTCGCGCTGCACTGCACGCCGCTGGGAGACAACTGTTGAAGCGTGTTCATTATTCCAGGCGAGTTGGTCGAACAGATGACTGACATGCGCTTCAGTTAGCCACAGTGCATGTGTTAGGTCAGACGACATTAATTCTTTCAACTTGCACTGCGAACCTATTGAATTATACATCTGCTAGTCAATGCGAATAACGAGCGATTCTGTCTCCTGATCTTACCATTGTTACTGCGTCGCCCCGTGCAGTCGATGGTGGTGTTTCTTCCAGTTACATTGTAGTTTTACTGCTGTCAAAAAACAACGGCTACAACAGTTTATAATAAACAAACAAGGACATTTGCCTGGCACAGGGTGTGCGAGTGAAGACAGTGCGAGTGAAGACAGTGCGAGTGAAGACAGTGCGAGTGAAGACAGTGCGAGTGAAGACATGTTGTTTTTTATGCTATTGAAACATACAAATATCTATACGAATACGACATTAGTAAAACGTTGTGCGTTTGTGTGTCCAGCAGTTCTTTCACACATACTGGAAAAAACGGCTTTAACACAAAATAAACGCATCCGGCGTAAGTAGAGCGCGCGCAAGTGTGTACAAGGTCGTGGCGCCTCCCCACGGCCTTACACGACGTGGACGGCTAACACAAGGTCGGGGCGCCTCCCCTCGGCCTTACACGACGTGGACGGCTAACACAAAGTCGGGGCGCCTCCCCTCGGCCTTACACGACGTGGACGGCTAACACAAGGTCGGCGCGCCTCCCCACTACCTTACACGACGTGGACGGCTAACACAAGGTCGGGGCGCCTCCCCTCGGCCTTACACAACGTGGACGGCTAACACAAGGTCGGGGCGCCTCCCAGGGCCTTACACGACGTGGACGGCTAGCACAACGTCGGGGCGCCTCCCCTCGGCCTTACACGACGTGGACGGCTAACACAAGGTCGCGGCGCTTCCCCTCGGCCTTACACGAAGTGGACGGCTAACCTGGACAGGCGCTCTTATAAAAAAAACACAATCACGGTTCGTTGCCGTATGGCTCACAGTATTGTCTGTCTGCCCAGACGTATTGATCAGGCGATTAAGTGACGCTCGTCATCCTCCACGGGCTAAACCTGCAAACATTCCACTCGACACGACACCGACGACGTGGGTCGCACCCGGGAACAGTACATCAATAACAACCGAACAGATTTGACCCGACTCTGTTACGTGCAGTACCGTGCAGTCAGTCTCGCATTAAATAACTATGTTCTCGCCACGTTTATCCACCGAGTAATTTGTTCCTGGCTCCTTCCCTGAGCGGCACGAGTTGCTTGTGGAATCACAAACATCGTCGCTCTTGCGCCGATCTATCGGAATTAAGGGAAATAGATCACGTAAGAAGGTTATAGGAACGTCATGCATGTCAATGTTTTTCTTGTGAAATGTTGCTTGATCCGTGGCGGAGACGGTAATCTGCACATATTTCCCCACAGTTCAACCTTCTACTTCTTACACAGACAGGCATTAAAACAATTGATAGGGTCTTTTGGTGCGGTTTTGTTACATTTTAATAAGTCCTTGATCGATGTTGAAATGTAAACTATTTAAGACAAACGTCGTTTTTTATACTTGCCTATGCTCACATTGATAATGCGTGCATTATTCTGTGCAAGCAAGCACATGTGAAGTTGTACAAATCAGGTAAGTCAGAAGCAACATGATAATAATAAAACATGTTGGAATTATCAACGTGCCTCATTCAACATGGTGACTGATTGTGAGGCCAATATCCGTTGTCTTTATGGTATATTTGACATCAGGTTACTGGGGTACCGAGACAATTTGATAAGATACACCCAAGGAACACATTCTGCAATTGCTTAGCAGTGGTTGACAAACTTCCAGAACATAATTATGTACACAATATAAAAGTCTGACCACGCAAAATGCGTTTTACAATTACTGATATAGCGCGTTACGTTATGAAACCCAATGGAATAAGACAATGAAGGTTCATCCGGAACTTCCGTGTCCACCTGCCACTTGGAACACGTATCTTTGGATGACAACTTCCGTGTCCACCTGCCACTTGGAAAACGTATCTTTGGATGACAACTTCCGTGTCCACCTGCCACTTGGAACACGTATCTTTGGATGACAACTTCCGTGTCCACCTGCCACTTGGAACACGTATCTTTGTATGACAACTTCCGTGTCCACCTGCCACTTGGAACACGTATCTTTGGAAGACAATTTCAGTGTCCACCTGCCACTTGGAACACGTATCTTTGGATGACAACTTCCGTGTCCACCTGCCACTTGGAACACGTATCTTTGGATGACAACTTCCGTGTCCACCTGCCACTTGGAAAACGTATCTTTGGATGACAACTTCCGTGTCCACCTGCCACTTGGAACACGTATTTTGGATGACAACATGTTTAATCTTGTTCAATCGTGTTAAATGTGTCTTAGATCACATAACGTTTATAATGGTGGTAGCGATTATATGACGATAAAAATCAGTGTCTTCCTCTCCTTTTGTGAATAATAATAGTATAGTAATAATAATAACAAAAACAGCACATAAATAAAGATTTAGAGAAACACTATTTTTTAACAATAGTTTCTACTCGATATCTTAGCTTAGGCGTCACAGAAAAGATAGAGGCAATCGCTTATATAATGATACCTTCATAAGTGGAATGTCACTACATCAGATTTAACAAGATTTGCCATCCAAGCCAAAGGCCCAGATGGCAAGTGGACAAGGAAGCCATTGGCTTATCGAGAGTCCAACAATGTTCATCTACTTATAACCCGGCCTCCTGAGATATGTGTCTACCTTGTTTTTAAACATAATCACGCTGCTAGCAGTTACACAATCTGTAGACAATTTGTTCCATTCATTTATTGTCCTCTGTGAGAAAGAGTGCTTCCTGATGTCCAATCTAAATTGATCCTTTACTAATTTTATCTCATGTCCTCTAGTTCTTTCAGGCGTTCTTCATAATTAAGGTCTCTCAGTTCTTGAATCATTTTAGTTGCCTTTGTATGCGTTCAAGCGTATCTATATCCTTCTTACGATACGGTCTCCATGCTTGTATACAGTATTCTAAATGAGGTCTAACTATTGCTTTATACAGAGGTATGATTAACTTTTTTCCCTTGTATGTTTTGTTTCTTCTAATCAATCCAAGATATTTGATTACCCTTTGAAGTGCAATACTGCACTGCTCTGAAACTTTCATATCAGCGCTTATTGGAACTCCTAAGTCCTTTTCTTTTACAGTAGTACCCAGAACAGTATCTCCCATTTTATAGTTTACATCCATGTTCCCATGTCCTGTATGTAGCCATTTACATTTCCCAATATTGAACAACATCTGCCATTCCTCAGACCATTTCACTAATCTGTCTAGATCGTTTTGTAAATGTTGCTTATCACCATCAGTATTAACCTTTCTAAACAGTTTTGTGTCATCCGCAAATTTCAGTATGTTACTTGTTATACTGTTGTCAAAGTCATTGATATATATTAAGGATAATATAGGTCCTAATACTGATCCTTGAGGTACCCCACTCAAAACCGATTTCCAATTTGAAACTTCTCTATCTACTACAACTCGTTGTTTTCTGTCAGTCAGCCATTGTTCTATCCAGTCAGTTATGCTATCCCCGATACCATGGGTTTTAATTTAAGTAGTAATCTTTGATGTGGCACTTTGTCAATAGCTTTCTGAAAATCTAAGTAGATAATATCTACTGGCGATCCCATGTCTATCCACTTAGTGATTTCTTCCAAAAAACATAACATATTTGTTAAGCATGACCTCGCTTTAAAGAATCCATGTTGAGATGAATGTTATATCTATGTTGGCCCATGATTCAGTTATACCAATTATGTGAGAGTCAATATCTTCTACCATAATGTTTAATTCGTTTTTTTATTTACTATGCCCCTTGCATTTAAACATACGCATCTTCAGAGATGTTTTTCGGACGATTTGATATTGGTTTGTCTGTACTAGTGGCCTCTTGTTCTGCTTGAGACACCTCTAGGTAAAGGCCCTGCACTTCTAGTTTAAACAATGTTTACTACCAAAAATATTTGTCATTGTACCCGTGCCACTATCTACTGCTGCTGAAAGTTCGTCCGCGAATACTGCTGCCCCTTTTCCACTTAGATGAAGCCCATGCTTCATGTACATATCAGCCCTCCAAACAAAACTTCCCCATAAATCCACAAACCCAACTTCCTCTTCCCTACATAGCTTCTGGACTAACATATTAATTCCCATCCCCCGACAATTTCGATATTTGTGACCCCTCCTGCCCCTTGCTGGTAAAATCCCTGACAGTATTACCTGCTCAACCCGCGTCTGTTTTAGTGTTCTGACCAACTGCCTATATTTCCTAACTATGGTAGTTGTACCCTCCCTCTCTATGTTATTTGTTCCTACGTGTACTAAAACAGATCCACCCTTACCGGAGCCTACGATGTTTTTTTACCATCTCAGTTATCGCCTCTATTTTGGCTCCATGCAAGCAGACCACCACATCATCTCCCTTGTTTAAGACTCTGTCGGTCTATTGAATCCCCCACAAACACCCTCGCTCTCTTCCTCACCCCCTCTATCACTGCTGCAGAAAAGCTCTTCCTTTCGATCCCTTCCATCACATTCTGTTCTTACCCCTTCCCTCCCGTCTCCTGCGCTCCTGTCTCCTCCACTTCCCTCTCCTTCACTCCGGTTGTTTTCCCTCCCGTCTCCCCCACTCCCTTCTCCTTCCATCCTGTCTCCCCTACTCCCCTCTCCTTCACTTCGGTTGTCTTCCCTCCCGTTCCTTTCCTTCCCGTCTCCTTACGTCCTGTCTCCCTACGACCTGTCACCTTCCCTCCTCCCAGCTTCCTCCCAGGCTGAGTTGAGCTCTCCCTAGCATCTCTCGTGTCTTTCCCCACTTTATCATCTACTGTTCCCCCACTGGAACTACTGGCACAACCCCCCTGTTCCATTCCCACCATTGCCACAACGAGCAGCCTCAGCTCTTCCAACTCCACCTCTAGTTCTTTCATCTTCGTACATTCCCTACACTCAAAACTAAAACTATCTGCCTGGACCTCAGCCCAAGGTTTCTCGCACCCAGACTTGACGAAGTCCACCCAGTTACTGCAACTGCCACAAATTAAGTGCCTTGTGGCCTTTAACTGCCGTTTGCACGGCGCTATCATACAATTTAGTTTTAATTAGTTTGCTACGTTAGCCTTGAATAAGGCTGTTTTTGTGTTCAAAAGAACACCTTAGGTTAATATACTTGCTAACTATGTCTTCTATTAAGCTCGCATGAGCAAAAAAAAAGCCTGCCACCTAGCGAATACTGAGAACACTGTGTAACAAAACAACGAAGTCAGTGTGTACTAATTTACGCTAAAATCCTGCTGTCAATTCCTTTTTACCGAAAACGTTTACTACCACTATGTCAGATATTACCTTATGTACGTAATTTAAGTAAATATATAACTTTATCTTATATATATATTAACCAATGTAAACGATAGTTCGATGCACCAGTTGAATTCACGACCTGTAAACAAACTCCATTTTATCACTCGTTGAGTTTGAATCCGGGAAAAAAATACTACCTCTGTTAACAAAAACGGTTTCTTAATATATGTCTACAAGAAGTTTGTGAACAATATATGTATAATAGTAAGACTTGTTCTAACCAATATTCCAATGTTACTGACTATTCATTATGCTATCTCAATTTTCGAATGGTAAACAACCCTATTAAAGCTCGCTGACTTCCCTGACAGAGTCCGAAACTAACATTCGCTAAAATACTGCCTCTGACTAATAATTAACAAAACCTGTTTCCTAATATATGTCTACAATACGTTTGTGTATAATATATATGCAATAGTAATACTTATTCTATTTGATATACCCAGACCTTCCAACATGTTACCAATAAAAAGCAGAAGATCTTCCTCTTACTGTAAAAAAAGACAAAAGACTTTTTCTCGAAAAAACAATCAAATTTGATGATACTAAATAACGACGTGAAGAACATAACAAACATTATATACAGTTTATTTACCATCTCAGACAGCTGATTGCCAGTGCAGACTACATTATATCCATTATCATAGGTGTTTCCTCGCCACACATTCAGGTCTCAGACGACCCGTCTGTGGTCCTCATTGTACAACTGGTGGTACTCGCAGTCCACGTTGATCTTGCAGTACAGCAGGCTACACAGCGTCTCTGCACTTAGTGATGCTCGGAACTTCTTGTCATTCTTTGCCTGGTCGTAGGGAAGGATGACTAAAGTTTTCATGAGTGTAGCCAGGTGATCGAACCTGACCTGGCCACCCCAGCCCTTCAACTGCAACACCGCTCGTCCACCTCGATGAACTCGGGCAAATCTGTGGCTACCTGGAAGTCCATCCATTCCTGAACGGTACTATCCAGGTCATCATCTGAAGTACCAGGGACAAACTTCTCAACTAGAGTCAGCACTGAAAACAAAATGTTGAACCATGTTTATAAAATCATAAACATTTTCTTCATGAAAAGGTTAGAAAAGCACATGGGTTTATGAAGATGAATGACTGCTGTACAGCATAAAACATTAAATGATGCAGTCTCTTCCACATTTTGAAAACATTTATTATTGTCTTCTGTTTATTTGAAATTATTTTTAGATAAAGATATGGACAACACACACGACATGGTATGTAAGTGCAAATATATTTTTAAGTGAAAACACATTAAACTAGCAGTAGTCAGAAAGTGTATCATAATTTAGAATCCTTAAAATAAGCATAACAGCTGCTTTTAAGTCATTAAACCAATCATTTACCAATATCAGCCCTTACGCCTGTTCGCTGGGTTGAGCAGCAGCACAGTATTCAGAGACGTATTCGTCTCAAAATTTTGCGGCGTAGTTTCTTTTTCGTCGGTGGATTGCCTCCGTTCTCTCCTGTCATTTTACCCATCTTACTTCGTGGCGCAAGGCAACAACTATTCACAACTAACAACACTATATTTAACAACGAACAAAACCTTAAAACTATAAACGAAAAAGTTCACGAGGATTCAAATTCGCTGTAAACAGAGACTTTAAAAATGGCGGGGTGAAAAATATACGGAGAAAATGTTTTACTGCAATATCATTCGTTGAAAAACAACGCGCCACCAAATGGCGGAGTTTCAAACCATTTAATAGAACTATTACATGATTACCTTAATTAAGAAACTTGGTATTCGATCTGAATATTTCAACAGAACTTCTTAATTTTCAATAGAACCTCTTAATTTTCTGCGATCACTGGCCAAGTCCGAAAAAGCGGAAGGTTTTCAAAACGTAGCGGAAAAGCGGAAGATTTTTTCAAAAACCGGAAAAAGCGGAAGATCTTCCGATAAAGCGGAAGACTTGGAAGGTCTGTATACCGCGTTTTTCTGTAAATGATCTGCACCAAATTCAAGTCGCTGTACCAAGTCCAAGTAGCCGCACACCTAAGCATAATCCCATCTAAAAAATGCTTTAATACCCTAAAAAATAGGAAGACTAAATAATAATTGTTTTTATTTTTTAGAGATTCCTGCCGAATTCTGCGAAGCTGAAACATTCAACGCTACTTGTGCAGCCAGCGAGGTTGTCTTGATGACACATGCGCGGTATGGTCGCATGCAGAAAGGTCGGTGTGTTAAGTTGGACTACGGCCATCTTGGTTGTGCTGCCGATGTAATCGAACTGATGGATACCCGTTGCTCCGGCAGAACGGAGTGCGAGATTCGAGTACCAGATATGATGTTGACAAGCACGAGGCCGTGTCCGGATGATCTGAAACCGTACCTGGAAGCGAGTTATCAATGTGTCAAAGGTGATTCTACCTCATATACACACAATGAATCCACGTTCTGGTTGAAATTTACCATTACCATTTCTGCTCAAACATTCAACATTCGCTGAGGTAATTCAGTAATCCAAATGAAATGTGAAAACAAAAACGTTGCCCAATATGGTGCTGAGGTGATTTAACAAGATTTAACAAGATTTGTCATCCAAGCCAAAGGCCCAGATGGCAAGTGGACAAGGAAGCCATTGGCTTATCGAGAGTCCAACAATGTTCATCTACTTATAACCCGCCCTCCTGAGATATGTGTCAACCTTGTTTTTAAACATATTCACGCTGCTAGCAGTTACACAATCTGTAGGCAATTTGTTCCATTCATTTATTGTCCTCTGTGAGAACGAGTGCTTCCTGATGATCTACATTGATTCTTTACTAATTTTACCTCATGTCCTCTAGTTCTGCTATCCTTCTTGAGTGAGAAAAACATATTTCTATCAATATTTTCATACCCATTCAATATCTTAAAAGCTTCAATCTGATCTCCTCTTAACCTCCTTGTCTCTAGAGTTGTTAAACCACATTCTTCCAGGCGTTCTTCATAAACTAAGGTCTCTCGGTTCTGGAATCATTTTAGTTGCTCTCCTTTGTATGCGTTCAAGCGTATCTATAACCTTCTTACGATATGGTCTCCATGCTTGTATACAGTATTCTATATGAGGTCTAACTATTGCTTTATAAAGAGGTATAATTAACTTTTTTCCCTTTTTTCAGTATGTTATGTTTCTTCTAATCCAAGAATTTAATTATCCTTTGAAGCTGCAATACCACACTGCTCTGAAACTTTCATACCACCGCTTATTGTAACTCCTAAGTCCTTTTCTTTTACAGTAGTACCCAGAACGGTATCTCTCATTTTATAGTTAACATTCAAGTTCCCATGTCCTGTATGTAGGCATTTACATTTCCCAAAATTGAACAACATCTGCTATTTCTCAGACCATTTCACTAATCTGTCTAGATCGTTTTGTAAATGTTGTTTATCACCATCAGTATTAACCTTTCTAAACAGTTTTGTGTCATCCGCAAATTTCAGTACGTTACTTGTTATACTGTCGTCCAAGTCATTGATATAAATTAAGAATAATATAGGTCCTAATACTGATCCTTGAAGTACCCCACTCAAAACCGATTTCCAATTTGAAACTTCTCCATCTACTACAACTCGTTGTTTTCTGTCAGTCAGCCATTGTTCTATCCAGTCAGTTACGCTATCCCCGATACCATGGGCTTTTAATTTAACTAGTAATCTTTGATGTGGCACTTTGCCAAAGGCTTTCTGAAAATCTAAGTAGATAATATCTACTGGCGATCCCACGTCTATCCACTTAGTGATTTCTTCCAAAAAACATAACATATTTGTTAAGCATGACCTCGCTTTAAGGAATCCATGTTGAGATGAATTTAATAATTTATGCTTAACGAGGATGTCCACCATATGGTCTTTAATTAACCTTTCTAATAATTTACAAATCACTGACGTTAAACTCACTGGTCTGTAATTCTCTGACTTATTTCTCGAACCCTTTTTAAATAATGGTATGATGTTTGCTTATTTCCATTCAAACGGAACAACTCCCTCTTTTAATGACAAGTTGAATACTCTTGCAAGTGGTATACTGATTTGTTCTACTGTTTCCATTAGTAATCTTGGAGGAATCCCATCCACTCCCTGTGATTTGTTATCCTTCAGTGCCTTTATTTTGTTAGCTACCAATTCTGGAGTTACAACTAACGGACCTAAATAGTCAGATTTAGCCCCCTGAAATTTAGCATCAGCAACTGGTAATGAACTAATATCTTCTTTGGTAAACACTGAACTGAAGTAACTATTTAGGTCTTCCGCCATTAAAAAACCCCTGTGATATTATATTTCCAGCACTGTCTTCTAGAGGTCCAACCTTGTCTTGTACGTTTTGTTTACTCCTGACATATGCATAATAATAATAATAATAAATAGACTTCTTTGGCGCCAATATCCTCGGAAAATCCGAGCTCAGTGGCGCAACAAAACCAAAGGATTAGGCATTCTCGTAACCATGTACAATGCAAAAAGTCGTCAACCGATGGATGGAGGTGCCAAGAAGCTAAGGAGGATAGGCCATTTTGAAAAGATAGGTTTTCAGATTACGGCGAAATGAAGCTATATTTCTTGCTGATTTTACGCTGTCGGGGAGTGAATTCCACAGGGTTGGTGCGGCAACCAAGGAAGCTCGAGTTCCAGCGTTTGTCTTAACTCTGGGAACAGAAAGTAAACCAGAACCAGATGACCGAAGCTGTCTGGGCTGTCCTGCTGGAGTGAACATTGAATGTAAATATGCAGGTTGTTTGGTTGAAAGGGCTTTGTAGGTAATTGTACGGATCTTAAAAATAATGCGATATCGCACAGGGAGCCAATGCAATGAGCGAGAGAAACGCGGAGATCGTGTAACTACCCTAGCCAGACAATTTTGGACACGTTGAAGTTTTGTAATATCCTTGATAGCAATATTATGAAGGAGGGAATTGCAGTAATCAAGCCTGCTGTTACAAGAGCTGTTGCAATAGTTTTAGCGACAGAAAGTGACATATACCGGCGAATACGGCGAAGATCACGGATATGATAAAAACAGCAACGACACGTTTGAGAAATATGTTGTCTAAAGTTGAAATTCTTATCAAAAGTGACTCCCAAATTCTTCGCTGAGGCTGCTGGTGTGATAGTTTGATTCAAGATACATGTCGGGAATAAACCATCAAGTTTGCCACACTGCTTTGGAGTACCAATGATGAGAAATTCAGTTTTGTCTGCATTTAATTTTAATTTGCTGTCAGTCAGGAAGATATCCTGGAGACAATCGCTGAGCTGATTTAGGGAGCGACTTGTATCCGAGGTAGCCAAACTAATGTAGATCTGTGTATCGTCTGCGTAAAGGTGGTGGTCCAAATTATGATTTTGGATAACAGAGCTGAGTGGCGTAGCGTAAAGAGTGAACAGCAAAGGCCCCAGAACAGAACCCTGGGGGACACCACACGAAGTGGGGTGTGCGGCCGAGAAGCATAAAAACTCTTGCTGTCATTTTTTATGTTACAGGCTAGTTTTTGCTCATAGCTTCTTTTAGATTGTCTGATTTCAGTTGTAGCTGCATTGAGTGCCTCTTTGTATTTTGCATAGTCTTCTTCCTTTCTGATACGCCTATAAACCCTCCACATTGTTTGTTTTAGCATTATTTTTCTAATAGCCTCTTTTGACAAGTGTTTCTTTCTACACCGTTTTCCTTGTTTTTGGAAGGGAACAAATTTATCGATGATACTCTCAATTTCATATTTTAGAATATTCCAACATTCAATTGCGGTCTTATTCATCAGCATGTTATTCCAATCTAGCTTTGCTAAGTATTTTCTCATATCTTTGTAGTTACCTTTGTAGAAGTTTCTCTTGTACGTTTTCTTATTTTTACTTTCTGATTTTACATTGATGTCAAAATGTATTTGATTATGGTCACTATTACCTATTGGTTCAAATATTTTTACATTGTCCACTAATTCTTTTTGTGATGACAAAACTATATCTAATACATTTTCTCCCCTGGTTGGTTCTAGTACGTGCTGAGTAAGAAAGCTGTCCTGGATTAAAAATAGAAATTGTTGGTCCTCAATCCCTGTGCTCTCTAGAGAATTCCATTGTATGTGTCCATGGTTAAAATCTCCCATTATGATACATTCCCCTTTACTAACTTCCTTTATAGCGTTTTTTATTTTTGTGTTGTCCTCTTCGTTTATGTTTGGACTTCGGTAAACTAATCCAACAGTTAATTTTGAATTTCCTGAAACAATTTTGCACCAAACAGCTTCATCGCAATCTGCTTCCCTTTCTAGTTTTATTTCATAAGCCTGAATATATTCGTTAACATATAAAATAACTCCCCCGCCCCTTCTTCCTATTCGATGTTTCCTAAACTTTACATATCCTGTCAGTCCTAATTCAGCATCTGTTATATCTATATTGGCCCATGATTCAGTTATACCAATTATGTGAGGGTCAATATCTTCTACCATAATGTTTAATTCGTTTTTCTTATTTACTATGCTCCTTGCATTTAAACATACGCATCTATAACCTTTTTCAGAAATGTTTTTCGGATGTTTTGATATTGATTTATCTGTGTTAGTGGCCTCTTGTTCTGCTTGAGACACCTCTAGGTAACCCCACTGCACTTCTAGTTTAAAGAATGTTCACTTCCAAAAATATTTGTCATTGTACCCAAGTCACTATCTACTGCTGCTGAAAGTTTGTCCGCGAATACTGCCGCCCCCTTTCCACTTAAATGAAGCCCATCCTTCATGTACATATCAGCCCTCCAAACAAAACTTCCCCATAAATCCACAAATCCAACTTCCTCTTCCCTTCATAGCTTCTGAACTAACATGTTAATTGCCATCCCCCGACAATTTCGATATTTGTGACCTCTCCTGCCCATTAAAGGTAAAATCCCTGACAGTATTACCTGTTCAACCCGCGTCTGTTTTAGTTTTCTGACCAACTGCCTATATTTCCTAACTATGGCAGTTGTACCCTCCCTCTCTATGTTATTTGTCCCTACGTGTACTAAAACAGATCCACCCTTACCCGAGCCTACGATGTTTTTTACCCTCTCAGTTATCGCCTCTATTTTGGCTCCAGGCAAGCGACCACCACATCATCTCCCTTGTTTAAGACTATGTCGGTCTTCCTAGCTATCGAATCCCCCACAAACACCCTCGCTCTCTTCATCACCCCCTCTATCACTGCTGCAGAATAACTCTTCCGTTCGATCCCCTCCATCACATTCTGTCCTGACCCCATCCCTCCTGTCTCCTTCGCTCCTGTCTCCCCCACTTCCCACTCCTTTGCTCTTGTCTCTCCCACTCCCCTCTCCTTCACTCCGGTTGTTTTCCCTCCCGTTCCTTTCCTTCCCGTCTCCTTACGTCCTGTCTCCCTACGACCTGTCACCTTCCCTCCTCTCAGCTTCCTCCCAGGCTGCGGTGAGCTCTCCCTAGCATCTCTCGTGTCTTTCCCCACTTTATCATCTACTGTTCCCCCACTGGAACTACTGGCACAACCCCCCTGTTCCATTCCCACCATTGCCACAACGAGCAGCCTCAGCTCTTCCAACTCCACCTCTAGTTCTTTCATCTTCGTACATTCCCTACACTCAAAACTAAAACTATCTGCCTGGACCTCAGCCCAGGGTTTCTCGCACCCAGACTTGACGAAGTCCACCCGGTTACTGCATCTGCCACAAATTAAGTGCCTTGTGGCCTTTAACTGCCGTTTGCACGGCGCCATCATACAATTTAGTTTTAATTAGTTTGTTACGTTAGCCTTCAATAAGGCTGTTTTTGTGATCAAAAGAACACTTTAGGCTAATATACTTGCTAACTGTGTCTTCTATTAACCTCGCATGAGAAAAAAAACCTGCCACCTAGCGAATACAAAACAACGAAGTCAGTGTGTACTAATTTACGCTAAAATCCTGCTGTTAATTCCTTTTTACCGAAAACGTTTACTACCACTATGTCAGATATATTACCTTATGTATGTAATTTAAGTAAATAAATCACTTTATTTTATATATGTATTAGCCAATTTAAACGATAGCTCGATGCACAGGTTGAATTCACGACCTGTAAACAAACTCCATTTTAACACTCGTTGAGTTTGAATCCGGGAAAAAATACTACCTCTGTTAACAAAAACGGTTTCTTAATATATGTCTACAAGAAGTTGGTGAACAATATATGTATAGTACTAATACTTATTCTAACCAATATTCCAATGTTGCTGACTATTCACTATGTTATCTCAATTTAATTTTCGAATGGTAAACAACCCTATTAACGCTCGCTGAATTCCCTGACAGAATCCGAAACTAACTTACTCTAAAATACTCCCTCTGACTAATAATTAACAAAACCTGTTTCCTAATATATGTCTACAATACGTTTGTGTATAATATATATGCAATAGTAATACTTATTCTATTTGATATACCGCGTTTTTCTGTAAATGATCTACACCAAATTCAAGTAGCTGCACCAAGTCCAAGTAGCCGGAAGTCAAGATTATATCGTGTTGTTGGAAAAAAAACTGCTCACCTTACGTAGGTTGGAAACGTGACGTGAATTGACAAATTGCATCATCTGCATAACGATTCCATCGTCGACTTAAACTAATAATACCAATCTGTGTGCACGCATGCAAACACGTTGTCACACAACATTCTGTAAATAAAAAAATCTAACAACAGAAACATATATAGCTTATCTGGCCTATCTGGTGTCTGATATGGGAGTGTTTTATATTTATTTATACAAAGACTAACCGTGCTGATATCTAACCGTGCTGATATCTAGCCGTGCTGATATCCACTCGACGTTCACAAACGTTTGTTTTACATAGGATTCTCAGAACGAGACAGCCGTGCATTATCTGGATGGATATATCACGGTAATAAGACTGCCTGAATGGTCTAGAGCATTTTACTGTGGTATATCAACCCAGATAACACACGGCTGCCTCGTTCTGATAATCCATCTGACGTTGGAATCATTTCGTACGCGACCGGATACGCGATAACGACAAACAGTGGTAAAAAGAATCACCCTAGGTGCATAATTTAAATTACACTCAACGACTCTTGCACATACAGTTCATGACTGATTGAATGTACCACATCGGTTCCAGTGCCAACCGTCGGAAACTCAGTCTGTGAGGGACGAACCTCGATCCATCTGCGTCAACAGAACGGCTTCCTCTCCAGTTCCGTGTTGTCCTCACTTCCGCACTGCAATGGAGCGAGAATCCCTTGGAAAATCAAAGTGAAACCGGGGCAGTACATCAGAGTCACCCTCTACGATTTCTACGTGGTCAAACGAAAGGCGGCCTCTGATCCCTACAGTTACCCTCGATGTCAGATTTACGCTTGGATAAAAGAGAAATTGGAAAGCGGCACACGGAACGTGACTGTGTGCGGAGGAGTTCCGCGCAGAAAGAACGTTTACACGTCGGCGACGAACAAAGTCGAATTGATCATTGCGCCCAACAAAGACCCAGCGGCACCAAGATTCCTTCTCCAGTATGAAGGTGAGAATTATACACATACACGTATACACGCATACATACATGCATACATTCATACATACGTACACACTTGCGTGTACACACACGCACGCACGTATGCACGCACGCATGCATGCACGGCATGCGTGCGTGCATACATACGTACATACGTACGTACGTACGTGGGTTTTTAGTTTACGCCGAAATGTTGTTATATTTCCTAAAGACTTAACCCTAACAGAGAGTGAGTTCCACCAGTTAGTTGACTTCTTAAGAAGTGAGTTGATTTACGCTTGCTTAAAATCGTCAGAAAACAAGCTAGACAACAGTGATACATTTACAATATTTGTTATTAGGTAATGTAATGTATCAAGACATGCTTTCAGCGACGTAGTCGGTAATGGATCAAGATCACAGGACTTATTTGCAAAGGACATGAGTATTTTCCTTACTTCGTCAAGTGTGGCAGGTGTAAAAGAAGCAAGTAGAGAATTTACTTGCGGAGAGTCCACTTGTACAGGATTTAAAGTATGATCTGGAAAAGTAGACCGGACCAGACTGATTTTGTTCTTGAAATTACTGGCGAACGAATCACATACAAACTTGATTGAGACATGATTAGGTAGTCGGAGCAGACATTCTGTGTAAAATGTTATTCCATAGTTGACGTGGATTTTCAGTGTTATGTGAGACCATATTTGTATAAACCCTCATGTTGCGACTGATGACAGGCCCAGGATTGATACAAACGACTCGTGCCAGGAGACGTTTTAAGGCTAATTTAAATGTTGGCCTAGAGGAAGGTATTGGAAGTAACTTGCGATTAAAACAAAGGCTAAGACATGGCAAACCATGTAAAAAGGAAGGCGAATGCTGTACTCTCAATTGTTAGGGATATATTTAGGTAACAAAACATTCTACAAGTAAGTGGCTTGCACAGGGCAAAGTCATCACCTCTCAATGCCATTGCACAGGACAGGAAGAAAATACATAGTAGAAATAGCGGTGACATTATCTTTAAAATGATAACCAATTGATTTAAACAGGTTAATAAAACAAAATAATATAAATATTTAGATTATATAAGTGAAGGTTTAACAACCAAGGTGAAAATAAACCATTCGCACAAGTTATAGACAACCTGGCTTACCGATCGACTTAGTACTGAAAACGTAATATACAATTACAATTTTGTTCAATGGCTAATACATCAAAAAAATTACAAATTCAGAATCAGATGTAATTAAAACTATATATAGGGTATAAAATTCAACATGGTCTAGGTTAACAGAACTGTCAAAAATAAACCATGTAGGCACCACTAGAGATGCAAAATAGTGGGACCAAGAAGTTATAGAAAAAAATGTTAATGAAGGAGATATGTTTTCACCCCAGGGCGACTCTGGGTATAATAAATGTCTTGGGAAAAAGCCTGTTAGTAAACAGTTTATAGGGCACTAGGTCTAACTCATTTTAAATTCTGTTAACGCTGCTTCCTCAAATGGTTCAGCCCATCGCGAAACCGGTTCATTTATGTACAAATGTGTAGTGTGTTCCTGTTTAAGTAATGTGTGCAGTCTGTTTAATAAAAATTGTTTTTTTTCAAATCATCGAAAGAAATTACTTCAGTCGTTAGACCTGGTAAAGAGCAAAATAGTGGGTATCCAAAATGGCAAACACTGTGTGAGTCAATGCCAATCATGGGCGTGACTTCAATCCTTTCGCCGATCACATGACATAGTTCCGAAATTTTGTATAGGTTGAAAATCGTGATTTTTCAGTATTTCGATTTTCACTTCACCTTCAACAAGCATTAAGTAATTAAATAGTTTGTCTGGTGATTTCACAAAAACTAGATAGAAAAGTTACACAAATGAGCTAGCATGTTGCAGTGGATACTAGGTAGGTTTGGTTTTTCGCAAGCTTCATTTGAAATGATACTGCAAAAAAAATCGAATTGAGGATGCACCTTTAACCCAGACAACGCAAAGCATATGACATAATAACAAAGTAGAGATTACGGCCACATGATCAAGTTGTAAATAATTATATTAATGCAATATTATCAAAAGTCAGTACGTAAACATATACGACATCAAATTTAACGAAGTTACCAACACTAAGGGACAATTTAATACATAGTAAAACAGCTTTCTAACCGGAGAGTGGGCGAAAAAAGCAGCAACCATCAGAAGAACGTAATTAACTCTTAAAATATTGATTATTAATGTCATCCAATGTATAACAAAACTTACCTATTTAGATAATATAACATATTTTGAATTTAGCATACGAAACCATAGTGTTGAAAAAAATGCGAGAGCGACAAATTTAAATGTGTTAAAGCTGCTGCCTCGTAGCGACCAACTATGTATGTATATATGTATGTATGTATGTATGTATGTATGTATGTATGTGTGTATGTGTGTATGTGTGTATGTGTGCATGTGTGCATGTGTGCATGGATGCATGTATGCATGTATGCTTGTATGAATACATATGTGTACGTGTATGTGTATGTATATGTGTGTATGCAATATGCATGTATGCAATTATGTATAAATATGTCTATGTACGTATGCATGTAAATATGGCTAGGACAGGTTGTTCGATCATCAAGCATAAGGACCATTAATTACTCGGTAGCAATTGGTCTATTAACGTTTCGGCTCAGCTAATTGTTAAAATTGCGCTATAAATTCCTGATAAACCCACACCACCCACAATGTACCACACCACCCACAATGTACCACACCACCCACAATGTACCACACCACCCACAATGTACCACACCACCCACAATGTACTACACGACCAGTCGTCTCCATTTGCGCCATATTCTTTTTTACGATTGCTGGGTGATGGGAGTGTTACTTCAATGAACGTGTGATTAAGCATTTAGATATCCAGTAATGCGGCGGATACCACTTTAATGTGATGTAGTCTTGTATTGGAACTTAAATATAAAGGATGAAGGGTTTCAGGGCAAAACGCTATAAACGCCAATTCGGGCGACATTTCCGAATGGGCGAAATTTCATATTTGAAATCTGCAATAAATTATAATATTTCAGCTACCAGTTGCTTTGATGTTGGATTCTTAACATATTCAAATATCACGCACGTACAAGTTTCCATATACACTCTGAGGATGAAACACAGAAGAGCGTTTGTTTTTATCGCAACAGCTATGCGATTCACCGGGAGCCGTTAGGAACGGTATAAGCGAACAACTAAGTGGTGCACTGTTACTAGGCGCACATCCACCTACATGATGCACTGTTACTAGGCGCACATCCACCTACATGGTGCACTGTTACTAGGCGCACATCCACCTACATGGTGCACTGTTACTAGGCGCACATCCACCTACATGGTGCACTGTTACTAGGCGCACATCCACCTACATGATGCAGGAATCTGAGTGTAGGCTGAGTCACGTCAATCTCCTGGGTGTTATCGTAAAACGATCGCCTACACTGTTGGCGTGCCGTCAGCATCTTCCACTCTCTGGGGACAGTGAATCTGACCGGCAACGCTTGCTGACAATTAGCACGCAATAGCTTCGTAGAAAGGTGAGCTGGTGGCCGAGCCATCAGACGTGGAGCTGGCTGCAGTATCTTGATAGTCTGACCGAGATACAACATTCGTAGCTCAGTGCGCGTTACACTTTCCCTTGTCAAACCTATTTTGCAAATTTTGCTTCTTATCTTCGAAATATTGGGCCTCGCTGCGCGAAACCTGCTTATTTTTATTCCATTACTGAAATACCATCAGTGTCTGTTGCCAGGTATTCAGTTATCGAGCTGAACCGAGGCAACTATAACTGAAAAAAATTGCCAAAGCTTCGAACAGTAGTAAGTGGAATTAAAATATTGAGACAAAGTCCCGCGTATCTCTCCCAGTCCCTCTTAGAATGTACTACCAGACGTGCAGTACTGGGTATCAGTTTAGGGAACATCTTTACCCCCCGACGATGTCAAGTATGCAACCATCTACACCTGCATCGCAGCCACGCATTTGAATATGTTAATTTTGTGTTTTACTAGACAGCGCTAGCTTGCATGTAAGCATGCAGACGATCGCCATAATGTAGTTACTGCACGCCCCAAAACCAGTTATTCCAAAGCCATCAGATTGAGGGGGCAGTAAAATATCCAGTGGTACTGTGTGAGGTCCAGCACTTGGAATGACGTTGCACGGAAGAATATATGCCCACATTATTACACTACTAACCATTTTGTCAGGTGCTAAATCAACGTCTTTTGTCTAGACAATCAAAAGGACATATCCTGTGTACAGAACAAATTAGCGCAAGTAAAGACCACAAGACTTATGCTGAGATCCAATTCTACCGCCCCCGGTTTGGCAGCCTTAGTAGGCAGCCTGTATGCGTCAAGCTGAAGGTCACACCGCTACACGGTCGTGAAACCCAGTCGGTCGGTCATCATTCGAACTGTATATAGAAGGCATGCCCAAATGTCTACATTAGTGCAACAACTAAGGTCACATTTATACACTTATACAGTAGTAGTAGTAATAGTGATAGTGGTACTGGTAGTGGTAGTGGTAGTGGTATTGGTAGTGGTAGGTAGTAGGTAGTTGGTAGGAAGTTTTTCCTGGGTTCCCGTGTATTCTGTGTCAACTGGGTCCCCATGTGTTTCGTGTCCACTGGGTTCCCATGGGTTCCGTGTCCACTGGGTCCCCATGTGTTCCCTGTCCATCGGGTTCCCATGTCTTCCGTGACCACTGGGTCCCCATGTGTTCCATGTCCACTGGGTCCCCATGTGTTCCGTGTCCGTTGGGTCCCCATGTGTTCCGTGTCCATTGGGTCCCCATGTTTTCCGTGTCCGTTGGGTCCCCATGTATTCCGTGTCCGTTGGGTCCCCATGTGTTCCGTGTCCACTGGGTAATATAAATGTATTTGTGCATATTATATGTTGTAAATAGCAAGTCGAATGCACAACTCCTCTCATTTCTTGCAGCCCTCGGGTGCCCGGACCTGGTTCCAGTCGCCAACTCTTGGATAACAAGAATTGCTGACATCGTCAAGATACGATGCAACTTCACGCGTGATATTTACGAGCTCAAGTGTGTCGACCACCGGTGGGTTGGGTATGCTGGAAACTGTTCCGCAGGTTGGTTGCTCTTCTCTTCGTCTCTCAAGTCCGTGGGAGAAACTGACATCAATACTGGTCGTATCCTCCCTTCGTTAACCGTTCCTTTTCCATTGTTTCTTCGTGTCCATTCTACTTTAACCGGCTCCTCACCAGCTTCCTTCTGAACATCTCTTTCACACCCACCTCCTCATTCTTCGCTAATCAAACTATTTACTGATTTCTGTTTTTACTTTGTCAAAAACTGTAGCACGAACGCATGCACCTTTATATTTGAGCAAAATGATGTTCATGCACTGTAAGAACGCACGTCACACGCCACGTGAGGGCGTTGTCGGCGCGACGTTGATGGAATGCCAGCCGCAGGCTCTCGTCACCGCGCTGTCTTAATAACATGATTCTAACGAATTATTATCATGAAGCAAACGCTTGTGCGTGCACACCTATAAACAGACACGTGTGCGCACGCACGCACGCACGCACGCACATACACACAAAATCATCGAAAACGTGTTCATTAATAGGAAGGCCTTTGCACATGATGGAGACTCGCTCATCTGCAATCTTGGTAGTGAACTTACATCGCAACGTGTTAACCGAGGTGCATGTTTTCGATTGTTAATAATTAATTATTGTTTTACGAATGAAACCATTGCGCTTAGATGAAAGAAACCAATGGATTGCTCATGCATTTGGTTAATGCAATCGACATATTGGTCCAGTCAACGAGGAGAACAGTCAACCTTATTCACATACAGTCAGAAAGGTGCAGCCGGTTCATTATTGATAGTCTGGGTTAAATCGTACCTTCAACACCAACTGTACTAAGTGAGTCTGCTCACAACATCCTCCGGGTTTCCACAGGGGATTGGTCTGTAAATTTGCTTTGCATAATCGCGTCGCACAGACGAAATGGGTGGTGACGGCTGACACGTACGGTGCACGTTGCTAGATTAGCCTACAAGCTCCGCGGTTACCCAATTCACTCGGGGTAGCAAATTCGATTAACTGCCAAGCAGCGTCTGAGCCCAGCAGTAGAGCTGGGCATCGCCGAACGTGTCGCCAGTGTACTGTGGTGTCAAATCGAGGCAGTTGACATACTTTTCTGAACAGCTAGCATCTGAATCATGAATTATCATGGAACACATCGGGGGTGCGCAACACTGGGAGAATGAATTATCATGGAACACATCGGGGGTGGGCGCAACATTCGGAGAATGAATTATCATGGTACACATCGGGGGTGGGCGCAACACTCGGAGAATGAATTATCATGGTACACATCGGGGGTGGGCGCAACACTCGGAGAATGAATTATCATGGTACACATCGGGGATGGACGCAACACTCGGAGAATGAATTATTATGGTACACATCGGGGGTGGGCGCAACACTCGGAGAATGAATTATCATGGTACACATCGGGGGTGGGCGCAACACTCGGAGAATGAATTATCATGGTACACATCGGGGGTGGGCGCAAAACTCGGAGAATGAATTATCATGGTACACATCGGGGGTGGGCGCAACACTCGGAGAATGAATTATCATGGTACACATCGGGGGTGGGCGCAAAACTCGGAGAATGAATTATCATGGTACACATCGGGGGTGGGCGCAACACTCGGAGAATGAATTATCATGGTACACATCGGGGGTGGGCGCAACACTCGGAGAATGAGTTATCATGGTACACATCGGGGGTGGGCGCAAAACTCGGAGAATGAATTATCATGGTACACATCGGGGGTGGGCGCAACACTCGGAGAATGAATTATCATGGTACACAT
>BSQZ01000045.1:2908163-2913163 GCA_033239005.1 Lamellibrachia satsuma | reverse complement strand
TACTTATATAAGTTTTTAGACGTTATTTTAAAGAAGACATGCTTCAGTCTTACGTGCGATGTAATCTAGATATATGCGAACATTTAAAACCTAAAACTTTTGAGAAAGAGTCGACACCTGCGCTGACAGAGAATCACTCATGTATGACATGACACACTAGAGGGTGTGTGGCAGGGGGCTCAAACTCAGTCCTCAGTCCAACCTCCCACCTATTTTTTTGGTCCAACATCCTACCTCCCATAATGTTTTATGACCACCAACCTCCCACGTCCTGCCACCCCCTCACATTAGCGCTTAACTTGCAAGTCCACAGATTCAAACTTATAGCTGAAACTGCATTATGGCTACGTGTGAGATAAGTTCAACTTGTAAGCTGTACGTTAACTATTGATATACGTTAAGTATTGATATACGTTAAGTATTGATATACGTTGGGAGCAAAACACGTGTAACAAAAACTGTCTAATGATAATAACACTTACATATAGCCTAATTCCTCAGTAACCTGAATGCAGAGGCGCGACCAACAAGTATCATTAACAGGGCCGGGCAAAACTCATAATCAAAACGAGAAACCGTCGAGGATTTATGGTGAAAATGCAATTTTGAAAACAAGTGCGGCCTGTTTTTTGCGGAAAACAGTTATATATAATTTATAATATTCGGGACTATCGTAGTGCAATCGAAAGTATGCAATTGGTGGAGACAGTGTTGCGTAAGATCTTCCCTTACTGCAGTGTGGAGTTTACCATATAATGAGCCACTGAATGATTTGTTATTGAATTGTTTATGTCCATTGTCACTTCTATTGAATTCCGGCTGTCATCAGCACCCATCTCCCCTTCAACGTCTTCAGTGCTGTCTCTTATTTGAGTCATTGAACCTGTTGTCGCGTCAGAATAAATGTCACGCCCCCGACATTACAATTTTCTGTGTGTCACTTGCAGACAGTCGCCGTGTCGATTCGGCAGCCGTCCACCTGCCACTCCGGTCAGACGAGACAAGGACAATGCCCACAACGCGTGGCAGGAACACCGCGATAGTCAACTGAGCTACGGCCGGGCCAACTGGATGAGTGCCGACCGTACACTTTACGCGGGGCCAGAACTACCCCCGTGTACCCCGCTAATGGACACACTACGCAAGCAGTCGTTGTACGGGCAACTACAGCAGACGACACTGCCTTGCGGATGCAGCACCTACGTCACTAGTGCTGAACTGGGCAACTATACTTCTGGGGTGAGCACCATTCCCCGATGTGCACCCTTGCCCAACACGCCCAATAAAACTGGTCAACCGCCACCGCATTATTTCGTCCTTGACCCCGCCGCGAAGAGGATTATGGATACCGGAAACAAACTGGCGTCTCCACAAGCCCCGCAGAACATTGGCAAGAACAGCTTCGGCGTTGTTGCCATGGAGACGGATGACGTGAAACTTCGCCAGCGAACGTCAGATGGCGCCAGTAGTTGTTGTGCAGAGGAGGAGGATTTGAAATCGGAAAAACGTGTAAAGTACATTCAACACTGCGATGCACCAGACGTCAGTTACACGGCTATTTGTAAGGACAGCATAGAGAATAACATACAGTGAACGAATTTAGCGTGGTACTTGCATGACTTTATATACATGTACATTGTTGATTCTAATGTTATCTCAAATGTCCTGTTAATTATGTGTACGGAACTGGATTGTGTGTAAGCATTCAGCCATCGCGGGGTCCGTGTACGCCTAAGTAATTTGTGGTAGTATGGTTACTTACTTAACTTAATCCTATTCGTGGCTACTGCCGCATAAGGCAGAAACAGTTTAGCAGCAGGTGGTTGTGATACATATTTCTGCATATGGTGGACTAGCCAAAGAATCGAACATCTAATCTAAGCTAAACGTACGCATCGTCATCGCCGAGCATGTAAATAATATTATGTCATAACACCACAGATCAACGAGTTAGCACCGATGGTAGCTCATTTATCCGCACACGTTGGTTCTCAGTTTTTTGCTGGATTAACGAAGCGTTCGTATTGGTGAATCATGGAATAATGAAGCCATTTACAATGTATCGAGAAATGTTAAAAAAAAAGTGCGGATTACTGAATAAAACGGATTATCAAAGAACGGATTAATGAAGTTTCACTGTACATATTTGTAATATTCAATACGTTGTACAGGTACAAATATATTCAACACTTGTCATCATTATAAAGAAGATCACGTCTGTACATATGAGAGCGTGTGTGCATGTTCGTGCGTGCGTGCGTGCGTGCGTGCGTGTGCGTCACGTATGTGAGTGCGAGCCTTCTTGTCAGCGTTATGCAGTTCTTATGATATGCATGTTTGCATGATTTTTTATTGCTGATTCATATGAATTTAACACATAATTGTTTAGCATCGAGATCAACAAAGTT
This sequence comes from Lamellibrachia satsuma, assembly GCA_033239005.1. Classification (NCBI taxonomy): domain Eukaryota; kingdom Metazoa; phylum Annelida; class Polychaeta; order Sabellida; family Siboglinidae; genus Lamellibrachia; species Lamellibrachia satsuma. Next base: position 2,910,755 of record BSQZ01000045.1, on the reverse strand, counting down.
TTGTATCTTTTTAATACAAAAGCACAATGTGTGTTTTTTTTATTTTCATATTTGCTTATTCATAGTATTTAAAGTCAAATATTTTATGACATTGTGTATGCGTATTTTTTACATTGTGTATGTGTATTCCCATTATGTATGAGCTATTCCCTTTCTGAATGCAGTGAAGTCACAACTTGCCTTCTAGAGGAAGTATCTTTACAAGTCAGAAACCCTGAGTTAAAGTCCACTTAGAGGTTGTGTTAGTTGTTACCAATTCAGTATGTTCACTCAAGTCTAAGCAATAATTGTCTAAGACTGTGCCAGTTTGCAGTCTGGTTAGAGACCCTTAAAGTACACAGAGCCCTGGACAGGTGCTAATCCACCCTTCAGCAAACAATAATTATCAGGGCTACAGCCACAGACGCGCAGCATGCTTTCCTTTCCAAGACAGATTATGCAACTACAGGGGTGAGGCCTGGTGGACATTGTCTAATGAGTGGATTCGTCCCAGTGAATGCCACGAACAATTTAAAATTGGATCTGGCGCTATATCAAATGGAATATATTATACATATATTTTAAAACGACAGTACCCTCTGTTAAGAAGACAAGTGCCCAAATCGATTTTAATAGAACACGTTTGAAAGATTTTATAAATATAAACATCTATATAAATGTCTATAATTCAGATTAAAAAACAATCAAATAAATCCGAATTAAATATAAAAAAATCCGATTTGTTTGATTTTTTTAAATCATGATTTTTTTTCAACCCTGGTTATGTCAACATCAGATCGCTACTGTTTTCCGATAATCAACTTCAATTGCTTACATGCGTTTACTTTGTGTTTGTCGGCGTGTGTGCGTGTGTGCGTGTGTGCGTGTGTATGTAGCGTAAATCGTGTACCAGACGAGCTTGACTCACCAATTTTACACCTTTTCGTCAAAACAGTAAATAAATAGGCTCATTAAAAACTTGTTTTGAACAAAATAAAGATAGATATTCACTTTGTTCCGATATATGAAACATTTTATTTGACAAGGTGTATATTCATGAACCCATGGAATACACCTAATGTAGATTATCACTTCTGCTTGCCCAATTCCTGGTATTCAGTGTCAAGCAGACATTAAATAGAACACCAGAAGAGCATGAATCACCAAGTTGACATTGTTTGTCAAAACAGTCAACAAAGCCATTAAATACATGTTTGACATTCCCTAACAAGTGGAATACAGTCAATGTACATTAATGCATCACTTTTGTTTACCTGATATGTACAATTCTTCTAGTAACGAGTGTTCATCAGACATTATATGTACTTTCGTATTGCGAATTGTAGCAGCGAACAACAGCAGTGATAAACGTGGGATCAATTCTATTTCAGAATGTATTTTCAAGAGTCGATCGGAATTGGAATAAACTTTTTTAATTGCTTCAAGGAATGCAGGATATTCTACTAATTTGCTATATCATCACTGCAGTTGTTAGAATGTTACCCTACATTTGTCTGGTAACAGCCAGGTAGTCGTAATGAATGTACAGACAATGGCTAAGCCATTATTGAAACAATGTGAAAATACCAGTAGGCCGACCAATTCATGGCTTCAGAAATACCAGCTCAATGAAACAATGCACGACAAGCAAGTTAAATATTCCTTTATGTTGTGTTGGGGGACACACTGTGGCTCCCACACATTCATGACACACACAGAAGGCATAATTACAGATCTCTGCATACAGACCAATTACAAATGTGTATTCAGAGCAGGAGCTATAACTTATGTTGAACCCAAAGAAAGCTCACAACACCATATCATAGATTGAACTGTGCCGACCTTGACATCTGAAAAGTAACAATGGCTGACTAAAATTGGAATTGACTCCATGGTTGAGGAGTGAACATCTACGTGAAACATTTTCTCAAACTAACCTTATGATCCAATTTTTTTTTTAATCACACAATATATTTTCATAACTAACACTAAACACTACCAATGAAATCAGATATATGACTTCAGATTGATCACGAACACTGCTAATCCACTCTTTCTATTTGTTCCTCTGTTTTGCGTACTTCAGCTAGACTGAGAGCGATGCATTCACATCTGCCTCAGTTCATGTCTGCTTCTTCAGGTCACTCGTTTAAAAGGAATTAAATAAAGGAATTAAATGAAAAAATTATTTACACCGAAGGTCAGATGAAACGAATACAAAGCACACTGCACAAGCCCCAGCCAGTCATCATGGCTGCTCTGTTGCCCGGTAAAGTCCCGATGGCGGCGATGTAATTTATAAATATTTCACAAGTAGTGCAGCTTTATTCCAAAATAATGAAAAATACATCACGATAAAAACAACATTATAGTCACGTGTGTTCCATACAAACGATAAAACAAAATAGTTCAATTAACAAAAGCGAATGGTGACATTTACTCGCATATATTTATAGATTATTTCGCTTCCCTCGACTTCGTTCGTTCAAACTCAAGGCAGTGTGGCGTCACGCGCAATGCACGCTGGTATATAGTAGAGACGCGCCTGCTTTTCGCAATAATTTTTTTTTGTGACAGCTGCCATAAATTACCTAACATTACAAATGTAAAGAG
>BSQZ01000045.1:2610663-2903163 GCA_033239005.1 Lamellibrachia satsuma | reverse complement strand
GACCATATTTACAAATGTAAGAAGTAGAAAGAAAGAATGTAACAAAGTATGCTCAAGTGTTAATTTGCTGTTATATAACGGAACAAATATATTCCACACGTTCGTGCGTGCGCGCGTGCGTGCGCGCGTGCGTGCGTGCGTGCGTGCGTGTGTGGACAAGCGGTTGATCGCATCGAGCGATGCATCAAAGAAGCGAGGATGTCTGATCACAATATCCTGCTGAATGATAACAAGTCTGAGGCTATTAGCATCACGGCACCAAATCCTAACACCTGCAAAACGTCTCGTGTGTTAATATATGCGGATTTAACATTGCTTCATCACAGACCATCCGCAAACTCGAGATTACGATCGACTGCGGACTAACAATTTCGTCACACTAGTCCACGCCCTAGTGATATCACGACTGGGTTACAGCAACGCAGTGTTGTACGGCATCACGGAGACACTCACGAACAAGCTGCAGTTTTGTAAGGCATCACCGAGGCACTCATGAACAAGCTGCAGTGTTGTACGGCATCACGGATGCACTCATGAACAAGCTGCAGTGTCCTACAGTATCACGGAGGCACTCGTAAACAAGCTGCAGTGTTGTACGGCATCACGGAGGCACTCATGAACAAGCTGCAGTGTCCTACAGTATCACGGAGGCACTCGTGAACAAGCTGCAGTGTTGCACGGCATCACGGAGGCACTCGTGAACAAGCTGCAGTGTTGTACGGCATCACGGATGCACTCATGAACAAGCTGCAGTGTCCTACAGTATCACGGAGGCACTCGTGAACAAGCTGCAGTGTTGTACGGCATCACGGAGGCACTCGTGAACAAGCTGCAGTGTTGTACGGCATCACGGATGCACTCATGAACAAGCTGCAGTGTGGTACGGCATCACGGAGGCACTCTTAATAACGGGTGAAATTAATTGACAGGGTGGCTCCTACGTTAGCGATTAATTTTTAGTCTTAGTAGGAGTCTCCCGTCCCTTATCTGACATTATCTTTTATTTTCAGACCGTACTATAAATTCTTACCACTTCGTTTTCTCATGTCGACATAGATGTAATATATTGTATGGTTTTTGTGTTGAATACTCTGTTTTGTTGTTTTTGGGACGAATAAATTTTTCCTGTTCCTGTTCCTGTTCCTGTTCATGAACAAGCTGCAGTGTGGTACGGCATCACGGAGGCATTCGTGAAAAAGCTGCATTGTTGTACGGCATCACGGAAGCACTCATGAACAAGCTGCATTGTTGTACGGCATCACGGAGGCACTCATGAACAAGCTGCAGTGTTGTACGGCATCACGGAGGCACTCGTGAACACGCTGCAGATGGTGCAGAATTTGGTGGCCAGACTGATCGCAAGACAGCGAAAGCACCAACACATAACTCCTGTATTGATCGGGCTGCACTGGCTTCCCGTTCGCTGGCGGGTCCAGTATAAACTACTGCTCCTCTTATTTACCGCCTTGCATCAGGGTATATCCGAAATCAAGTACACCCTACTCGCCCACCCGCGGGACAACCTAAAGGGCTATGGTAAGCGAGCTTTCTCGGTGTCCGGACCTACATTTTGGAACATGCGGTAAATAGACACTCTGACTAAGTTCAAGACTCTCTGGCTTACTTCCACTGACGAACTGTGCTTTACGAAAGTTTTTTATGAACATGTATTTTATTTTTATTTATGCATTTATTCTGATATATTTTAATTAATTTTAATATAATATAGCTGTTTATTTAATAATTTTAATATTTCAGTCACTTCGCCATGTATCTTAGTTACTTAATATAACTAGTATATTTAAGCTTCGTCTAAAACTATATTTACCTGTATAAATATATATATATATATATATATATATATATATATATATATATATATATATATATATATATATATATATATATATATATATAATATATATATATATATATATATATATATATATATATATATATATATATATATATATATATATATATATATATACATACATATATATTTCTTAACCTTTTGTGTGTGTGTGTATATATATAAGTATATAAGTGCAATTTTTTTTATGTGTACACGCATCTGACCACAGTAATACATTGTATATCAGTTCTTAAATATTTAATTTTTTTTATTAATATTACTATCGAATGCATAAGGCAACTAACAACAATAATCAATGTCCGATTCTGTTGAATACTTTAAATAATACATACAAAACATAGACCCCTACATAATTGTTTTGTGTATTAAGTCAATGATCTCTACGTGTATCATATAGTGGCATTTAGTAATATCTGACGATTCCTTTTTATAACGTCATTGTAAACAATGGAAAAACTATGCTTTGGCAATTACTTTCTGCTGTTTCTATTTCTTGTGACACGTTTCCATGCGCTGATTCAGCCTACTGTTATTCCTTCACATTCCATTCAGTTGATACAGAAGTGTCAAGAGAGTGCAGTGCATATAATATGCGATCTACTATACAATGGCTAGCCGTGCTGATATCCACTCGACGTTAACAAACGTATGTTTAACATAGTGTGAAGTATATGCCAGTTTGATTTAATAACTAATTGCATTAAGTTATTAGGACCCGTGTGTTCGATATATTAAACACCTAGATTAACAACAGAAAAGCATGGTTAGAAAAGCTTGTAACGAAACCATCCAAGTGGATTTTTACAAAGTCCATATTGTACCAAAGATTGATGATAATGTTAAAACACTTCCTGCCCTCCTCTAATCCTGACACTTGCTAAATTGCTTTAACCTCGGAGGTCAACGAAATTTGGGAACAGGAAGAGCCATGGGAACCATGGATGCGTCCAGCTCCAAAAGTTTAATTTGTAAATTTGGCAAGGACAATTCCGGAAGACATCACTGTCCAGCTGTTGAGATGAAGGGTGGTTTGGCAAGTTGAACCAATCCTAAAGCGCATTTGGGATTTAGACAATTATATCTCCTCTAGTGACAACATCTGAATTTGGTAAACTGAGAGTATAAATACCCCAGATGAGGAATTGAAAGGGGCCGGCATATTTAGGCATCCAAAGTATTAGTAAGGGTGATCCTGGCAGGCCATACCTGCTTTGCAGTTAAACTTCAAAATTACCGGTAATTTTTAACCATTCAATGTTTCGTTTTAAACTTCTAGACATTACGTGTCTATATATTTTTCAGTGATGTGTACATTCACTGCTAACTATATGTTTACGATTATATTTATCTTCATTGCTTTTCCATTGTCAACGTGAGCAATTATATTGCCGTCTGATGTACATGATTAAAATCTCGTCTAACCTGGAACAATGCATTGGCTACACTTCAGTAGTACTCTATGTACTCATTGATCGAGTGAGTACAAATTCATTTATAAATCTCGACACGGAGGCGCAAAGAAGACCAACAATTAAAGCACTTACATACACATGTGAGAATTGCCTTCCCGGACCAGTGCGTGTGGCCCCGAAGAAGATAAGAGTGGAGGCAGATATCTTACAATATTCTCAGAACGAGGCAACCGTACATTATCTGGATGCATATATCACGGTAACAAGACTACCTGATTTGTCTAGAGCATCTTACCATGGTATCTCAACCCAGATAACACACGGCTGTCTCGTTCTGAGAATCCGTCTGACTTTTGAATCATTTCGAATGCGGCCGAGTACGCACGTTGGCATAAACACGCGATTGTTCGAACGATCTGTGTGTTTTCTGTGAGTGTTGTTGTCATGTTTGTATACGGATTTGTAACCACTGAACCACTCAGTCTCGTGGTAAATACCGGAAGTGCTTTTATTCAGTAAAACAACAAAACACATACAGCTGAAATCGATGCATCGCAAACCGTTGTAACGCTATAGCGCACAGCTATACATAATACTTCCCCAACCTTAAATGAAGAATTTAATCAAGTTAACTACAACTACAATCCAAGTAGTATATAACAAAACAAGGTATTCTGAGTTCCACGTTTGCTTTGAAATTATTAACATTGTAAAATCAAAGTCCAGCACGGCAAAGTTCACTACTAATCTCTAGTGTGAACACTATAGTCTAGTTACTAATAACTCTGATGATAATCTTCTGAATCAGCACTGTGACAAGTACAAGTACAGGTTTACAACAGGTTTCGGAACACGGGTTGACCTTCGAAGTCGAGGTAAGTCCACAGTTGGTGTATTCTTCTTAGCAGGACTTTGAACAACAACCTCAGGTGTGCTCACTCGTGGCTGACTCTGTCTGACAGGAGTTTGAACCATAGCAGGTGGCCTGGTCGGTTGAACTGGGACAGATGGCTTGTCCAGCACTGGTGCAGCGTTTGCAGGTGGAAGCGCTCCACTACCATCAGGTACCTGCACTGGTCTTTCCGCCAGGGAGTCATCTCGGGGAGACATGTGTTCCACATGAACCGTGCGTCTGTTGTTTCCTGGAAGCCTCACGATGTACGTGAGTGGACCTGGTATTTTAGTCACTGTTCCAGGGATCCACTTCTCCTTGCCTCCCCTCATGTTTCTGATTCTGACAGGCTGATACATGTCAAACTGCGAGTCTCACGGGGCGTGGGCCATCGTGGTGTTGCTTTTCTTTCTGCTGTCGCTCGTGAACCTTGGTTTGCAGGCTCGGTTTCATGAGGGTTAAGCTCTCTTCAGAAACAGTTCAGCAGGAGTAAGGCCTGTAATGCTGTGTGGTGTGCTTCTGTTTTGACACAGGATGTCGGAAAGCCGATGTTGCAAAGGAGTTCGAGGGTCTGCCTTTGCTAACATTTTCTTGAAGGTTTGTACATTCCTCTCCGCCAGGCCGTGTGATGCAGGGTAGCCCGGATCAACCTATTTCATTCAGCTTACCAGGTTGTAACTCAATTGATTAGTAATAGTAACAGAAAACTACTATTCTGGACATCCTAGGCCAATCCACATAACTATGTATATTTAGACAGTCCCCTGGATGGATTAACAGAATATTCCCTACTTTATGTAACTACACTGTTCGCTTTCTAGAACAACAACTTTGAGTGCGCTTCTACTCTTGGCTACTCTGTCCATGGACGAGTCAGCAGGCATCGTTAATATAGTTGTACCGTCCGCTATCTAGATATAGGTGTTCTTTTAATATAGCTGTAGTTTTCTACTGGGGCAGTCTGTATTGATATAGCCTTTTCTAGGAGGCTGACCTATTCGTCCGCTCTCGGTTACTTAGTTGTTTTCCTTCATCAATCCGTTTACACACAACTTGTCTCCCGTTTACACACAACTTGTCTCCCTGCTATAACTAGATGGGTACATGACTTTACAACGTGTTTAACACCATTTAACTCCAGAATGTCTCAAACTCTGTAGTGAACTGTGATCCATTATCTGAAACCACAGATTCAGGAAGTCCGTACGCCGATAACAGTTTTCGCAGCTGTGTTTTCGTGCTTCCAGCTGTGGTGCTGTTCATCAGTAGAACTTCAAGCCACTTTGAGTGGCTGTCTGCTACAACCAGGAACATATTTCAGTTAATTTCTGCGAAGTCAATACGCGCTCTTTGCCATTGGCGTGTGGCCCAGGGCCATGGCATGAGAGGTGCTGCGGTTGGTGCGTTTCTCTGCCTTGAATATTCCGGGCAGCTCCGTACCATTTCTTCAATGTCACTGTCTATTCCCGGCCACCACACGAAGCTCCGGGCAATGGCCTTCATCCTCACCACTCCCGGGTGCATGGCGTGTAACTCATGAAGCAGTTGCTCAATGTACTTCAATGGAATGACGACTCTCCTACCCCATACGATGCATCCATCTTCAAGGGAGAGTTCCTCCTTCCGAACAAAGAATGGGTATAGTTTGTCAAATGTGGCACATGACTTTGTCCTCATGGTGAATGATCGCCCCATGAGGTATTGATAGAATTTCTTCACACCGAAGACGTTCCTAGTGCCTCGCGTTCGATTTGAGAGTAGTTACGCTCTGCGGCAGTCAGTACAAGGTGAGGTTGAACAAGACTGACATCTGACATTTGATGGCAGGTCACAGCTCCAACTCCATACGAGCTTGCATCCGTGGCAAGAATGAGTGGCTTGCTTCCACCGTAGTGAGTAAGTACCGTCTCACTAGACAACAAACTGTTGCACTGGTTGAATGCTTCATCGCATGAACTGTCACACGACCATTCGACGCCAGCCTTCAGGCGTTCGTACAGAGGATGCAAAACGGTGGACAAGTTTGGTACAAACTTCGCATAGTATTACGCGACACCCAAGAAGGTTTGTAGTTCCGTTATGTTGGTTGGAGGCGGTGCCTTTCGGATGGCCTTCATTTTATCCTGAATAGGTTGGATCTCATTTGCACTGACTGTGTGTCCCAGGTACTGCACTTGGGACTTCAGAAACTGGCATTTCGTCTTGTTCAACCTCACCTTGTACTGATCCAACCTTTGCTACACTTGTTCCAGTGTCTTCAGATGCTCCTGTTCAGTGTTTCCAGAATGTCGTAGACGAAACACATGACATACATTTTCTATTCCTGCTAGAAAGTTGTCCGTTGTCACTTGGAACACGGACGGCGCAGTTTTAACACCGTAAGCTAAACGCCGTGTCCTGTACAGTCCCTTGTGAGTGTTAAGGGTGACCAGTGTTGACGATTTCTCATCAACCTCGAGTTGGTTGAATGCACCACTCAGGTCCAGGATTGAGAACACCGTCGGTTTCTTCCCTTTGTGAACCAGGTTCATGATTTCTTGCTGTTAAAATCATTACCACCTTTGCTGTTACCTTTTCTCTTACTAAAGTTCTGCACCCGGTTGACACTTTCAACCTGATTAGTACTGGCAGTAGCATGGGAAGACCGGTTTCTTCCTGCTGATGAGGCATTGAATTCGACTGAGCATTTGGCTGCAAGTTCTGCAGCCACTGCTTCTTTGTATGCATTCTCAAAAGTTAGTGTGTTGTCTTTCAGCATTAGTTTTGCCTGGACAGAAGGTAGGTTTAGTCCTTTCACAAACACATCCCGCAATATCTCGGTTTGCACTGCTGTCTGATATTCGCAATCACCACGTAGCTCCCGCAACGCCAAAGCATATTGTGGGACCGATTCTGTAGGCTTTCTATTTCTGTTTATGAATTGATTCCTTCGACCGATAAATGTTAGTTGTTGTTTGTATACTTCGTGGGCCGCAGCCACTACATCCTCATAACTTTGTCACCCAGACATTCTGGTTTAAGTTGGCTTTTTATTTTTGTGAAAGCTTGCGGACCAACGCTGTTAAGCATCAAACACTTTTTTGTGTCCTCGGGCACAGCATTCGTTGTTAAAAAAATCAAAACGTTCAAGATAGTTTTCGAGTAATTTCCTCTCTTCATTGTATTCCTCATAACGCAGGGTTCGTGAAACCATGTTTTTTTGTGCTCAGACTCATCTATTCGCCAATATTGTCATGTTTGTATAGGGATTTGTAACAACTCAACCACCCAGTATCGTGGTAAATACCGGAAGTGCTTTTATTCAGTCAAACAACAAAACACATACAGCTGCAATCGGTGCATAGCGCACAGCTATAAATAATAGTTGTGATTTACGCAATCTGCGTCATACGTCAGCATCAGTTATTTTGTACGGTACGAATGCTTCGCGAAACCGACCATATTTACAAAGGTAAGAAACAGAAAGAAAGAATGTAAGAAATTATGCTCAAATGTTAATTCACCGTTATATATCGGGAGTAACATATTGTTTGTTGATGTCACTCGAGTGTCTCCAACCATATAACATCACTCGTACCTCCAACACTAGTGATGTTATCTGGATGGTAACACTCTCGTGACATCAAAAAACAGGGTATTATTCCCTAATTGTCGTGCTGCTGCTGTATAACATTTTGACAAGTCTGTGTGTTGGTGTTGGTGTTGGTGTTGGTGTTAGTGTTGGTGTTGGTGTTGGTTACGAGATGACGCAATTCAATAGTGACGTCATTTCACTGACAGGCAGCATATTCCTTGAAAATGCAATAATAAATAATATAATTACAGAGGGAGTAGTTCAAAGTTAGCATTGTTAGTGCAATTAATGCCTGGATGTATGCAACATATAGCTAAATAATATATGGTATACGGATCTATATATGGACAGAAATAGTTATGTGGATATTAAACAGGGGCCCCGTAGTGCAAGATGTCTTGGGGTTTTTCGTTAACATTGAATGAATTCATACCTACTGGCACTATTCTGTGCAATTGTCAGTGTTACAGTCTAGATGCACGTAAAATACAACTGGCTTTGTCCTCATACTTTTGCTGAATCATATTCTATGTTTTTATTCTTTTAAATTTAACTGTGTGGAAATATTCAAATAGTTCGTGTTCGCCCTACAAACCACCTGCTTCCACGGCTCGCTGAAGAAGAGCGAATGGGAGGAAGGAAATACGATGCTGAAGGTTCCGCAGTTTATTTAGTAGTAGCTTTAGAATGAGTCAATGTGTCTAGAGTAAACATATTAAGTATCAGAGAACGTCTCGGTATGTCTGAATGAGCATGCTAGTCGGGACATGATGGTATGATTTAATAATGCCAATATTTTGAAATTAGGTTGTCCAACCCAGGCCTACTTTTATCTTATTACTAGCCGAGTTGCCCGGCGTTACACGGGATATATGGCAACCACTGCAAGAGTTGCCCGGCGTTACACGGGAGATATAGCAACCACTGCAAGAGTTGCCCGGCGTTACACGGGATATATGGCAACCACTGCAAGAGTTTAGGACTCGTTGCACTACCCAGTCAACGTGTTGTAGTGCAATGCCAACGGCAATGACAACGTCATGCCAGGGGAATTTCTAATATATATACATAGCCATCAGCCCAACTGTGGTTCAAAATACAAGCATCACATCATACAAGTCCGGTACAACATTATGCTTAACTTATGTCAAGTTATGCTCTCCCACTTTTAGAATCGATGATATATTCCCATTGCACTGCTGATGAAATACTGCAACTCCAATTACACAATCTGATTACAACTCGCAGTTTCTACTCATAGTTTCTTTGCTCAGTTCTCCGATCAGCACAATCGGAGAAAGAGTCGGAATTGAAACAATCGTTGTTTGTCGTATCGTTTCATATCGACCATATGTGCTCATTACACTATGTAATGCAGCTTCGCTTCTTTTAGCACCTGGACTCGTAAAGTTCGCCGCGGGACATCAATCAGTACGTTTTCCCTTTAACTGGCTAATCTCGGCAGATCATTTTGATAAATGGTGCAACACGTCATGCACGCTACCGATTACACCTTATGCGACTCTATCCACTTCTCGCGTAGTTTGTCGACCATGTAGTGCTTGAGTACGTTAGAGCGACGAAGTTTGTCATACTCGAGGATGGTCGGAATCATGTGATGATGCTCGTGAGAGTGATCGAGCAGGCGATATGGAACTTTTGTGAAGGAGCATTTTTTCTGCTGGATGATCACCTTGCCGCCCGGCACAAGTTCAGTCTGAAACAGCGACGTACGAAGTCTCAGTGGTCCAATGTAAGTCAACTGATGGTTGGGTTGACGGATTGAGTTATTCATATTATAATTATCGTTCAGTGTGGGAAATATGCGATAGTGTATGACACGTAGGTGCGCAAGACAGATAGACAGATATAGTTATATGGTAAGTATTCGCAATATTGATTTTCACACTTTTCCGTAATCTGTGTAATGCAAAACTGAATTACTAAATATATAACCCTAAATATGTTTCGATATCTGGGAGCAATGTTTACGTCGAGACGCGATGCAACATTGGATATTCGGCAAATGTTAGCAATGAAAATGTAAGCGCTGAATAACATGCAACACTTGTGGAAAGGTACGAATAAAGGGATAAAACTGAAGGCGTTGTGAAACATGTGTAGTTACTTTAGCTGCATGTAGTTGCGAAGCGTCGGTACTACTACTACTCGGTACTAACACACTGGTATTGCGCGAACACACTGGTATTGCGCGAACACACTGGTATTGCGTGAACTACATATGTAGCGCAAAACAGGTCGTGCATTTTTTTCAAGCGCCAAAAACTTAAATGTGTTGGCTACACTAAAAGACACTATGGATTCTTGAGGGAATAGTGGAAGGGAAAAGACTTGAGGGAATAGTGGCAGGGAAAAGACTTGAGGGAATAGTGGCAGGGAAAAGACTTGAGGGAATAGTGGCAGGGAAAAGACTTGAGGGAATAGTGGCAGGGAAAAGACTTGAGGGAATAGTGGCAGGGAAAAGAAATCGAGGCAAGCCACGACAAAGATCACATATGTATGTGGACCAGCGACAGCGACTGGTAGAATAGCTGGAGAACTACATCGATTTCGTAAAAATTGGACAGCGACGTTCTGAACAGGATTGACGAATAAAAGAGGAGCCTTAGAACGTACCTTAGCTTCAAATCGTTTAAGCTTCGGCAAAGACACGGGGGCCTTTCTTTTGTCGCTAGTCGGGTTAAACAGATGCAGTCGGCGTTCAAGATAGTTGAGTGACTTGTCACTCGTTTCCCAGTCGGTGTAGACTGGTTTGACGAGGGACACTTGGCGGGAGAGCGGCGGGAAGCAGCAGGCTTCACTTTGCATCGAGTCGTCAACAAGGGTTTCCGCGTTCTGTGGGTTGTTTGTGTCCTCTGCCGTGGCCATTTCGGTAACGAATGTTTTTTCCTTCATCATCGGATTAGCTGCCGCTACTTCAACCTGGACATCTTTGACTTCCTTGTTGTTGCTGCCGCTGACTGCTCCGGTAGTGACGTCATCGCCTTCAAGCGGCGCCCCGGCACCTTCCGCGGCCTTGTCATTCGTAGGTGCCTGTTTCTCTGCAGCCTTCTCGAGATAATCTTCGATGAAGTCCCGGTTTTCCGACAACATCTCCTGCAGTAGTCTTTCCTCCCGTTCGTGTTCTTCCCGCAACTTGGCGTCTGCCTGCCTCTTTATCGCCTCCTCCTCGTCCCTTTTGAGAGCCGCTCGAAGGACGCTGGTCGAGCGAGCTTTTGACAGCGCATGACGTGCTTTCCACGACGGACCTGTGAGACGATAGATGGTGTAATTACATATGTTCACTTATGCCCAGAGGATGCACATCTGATGTAGGAGCCGTGATACTCATAGGGACAAATGATGGAATCTTTCGGTAAAACAAATATAATAATGGCAACTTGCTCATAATATTAATTCGGACGTTCTCCCTTTACAAATGGTTTGTGTCAATTTAAGATTATTTACCTTTGTCGTATTACTGGAGATTTCTGTTTATGTCAATATCAACTGCTTGATGTCCAAGAAAGTGTGAGGACGATATATCATACTGTGAGTTTTAGAATGTCAGAGATATGAAAGATTGTGCGAATGAACGCTAGATAGTGTGTGCATTCACAATTCAATCGTCGTACGAGAATATTACTTTCGACGTCAATAACAAATATGGGCAAATATTGTCGTTTACGGCGAAACGTCTAACGATGTGAGCCCACCTCTGCGTGCCTCCAGATTGATCCCCAGTCGTTGCCGCACCTCCTGTCGTCGTCTCGCCTTCTCTCGCATCATCTGGCGGTAGTAGACGGCCCCGGGAACGAGGGGAAGAGATAGCTGCGCCTTGTAAATAATACAAAATAATTAGGCATTTGTATTGCGCCTATGTCCCGGTAAAACCCAGTTCAAAGGTGCTAAAAACGTTGAAATAAGTTTAAAATAAGTTGAAAATGAGTTTAATATGGGTTTAGAATGAGCTGTAAATGATGTTTAAATGAGTTTAGAATGAGTTTAATTTCATTTTAAAATAAGTTTCAAAATAAGTCTAAAATAAGTTTAAAATAAGTTTAAAATCAGTGAAAAATAAGTTTTAATGAATTTTAAATAAGTTTTAAATAGGTTTTAGATAAGTCTTTAAGAAGTTAAAATATGTTAAATAAATAAATAAATAAAAGGTATGTTTCAAAAACCTTGTCTTGAAGGTATGAGTCCAACATGTGCAAGAATAGATATTCCTCATCCGGGACGGTCTTGCTTGGGCGGAGTTGAGCGAGAGAGCGGGTTGGTGCCTTCGGCTTCCGGTTGCACTGGAATAGCAGGTAGCCGAGCAGCGGGACGGACTTGGCCTGGGGCGTGTTGACGCGGTGACGGAGTTTCGTGTCAACCATCATCTTGAGGAGAATTAACGTGGCTGGGTTCTTACGGACGATTAGCCGGTCGGTGTTCTTGCCGTTTAGGTGAAACACGTCGGTGGGGGTTGTGCACACGACGCTGTGCGCGTGCGTCGGTAGACTGCACACGTATTCGATATCACCGGTCAACTCGGGGTGTTGTACGCTGCATAGAATCAACTTGCGCTTCTGGACGCGCCGCTCGACGGCCGCGTAGTTCGTGCGTCGGTTCCGCAGAATGGCGCGGTGATCCGCCATCTGTTGTCGCTTGCTCTCAGTCACGTACCGTTCACGTTGACTACAACGACCGATAGAATTTAAATTAACCGAAACAAATACAAATAAAAAGGGTTATTTGACTAGCATAACAGAAAAGCATACACATATAATATTACTAGCGTATAAGCAAGGAGACTGTCATTAAAATACAGCATAAGAGCCACCTTTATGTTTAACACATTTCAATGTATGTCAGTGCTGCATTTGTCAGAATAAAACGGATTAATAATCAAAGTCTTTGTGGAAATGTGTCTGCATTGTTTGACAAATGGCGTTTCGAAGTTTGAATAAACCGATACAATACAATTGATAGAAAGGCATGCAATTACCAATATATGAAATGAGGAATAAACTTGTCTGGCGAACATGCTACTCGTCCGACGCTATTTTGCTTAGTCTTGACAATATGACAAGAATTGATCCGAAACCAGAATGTGGTATTACATAAAGGTATAAATTTATCTGCGGCTTTCTCTGTTAACAGTTTGATATATTGTCTTAATATTAGTATATTTTATATCGATGCAGCATTGTGGTAACAACATTGATTGTATTATATCTAAGGAACATTTCTCTATAAAGAACGTTTCCTATTTCCACAATGTCTTATTTTTAAAGTATGTGTTTCTTCACTCCCAAACATTACCTATATGATTATGCTAAAAATCAGAATCCATTTTAAACGACATTTTAACAAAGTATCCCAAATAACCACAAGAAGGCCAGATTATAATATAAAGCAACGCAGGAAGAACAACGTAGCATGTAACGTCATAGGAGGCAGCACCCTATGTAGCGAACAATTACGTCGGTGTTATTATATACACACGCACGCACGCACGCACGCACGCACGCGCGCACGCGCGCGCACACGCGCACGCACACGCACACACACACACATATATATTGCATACACGAAAAAAGACGTACTGTTTGCGGACGGTTTCCGAGTAAATGTCACTCTGCTGTAGAAATGGATACATATTGGGATACTGTTGGTCGTGCTTGCTGCTCTCCACCACCACACTGGCGCAGCCCCTACACGTCAGAGAAACCGTCAACATCTCTTCTGACATCGCCCTCCCCCAGATACCCATCTCTCTCACTCACTCACTCTCTCATTCTCTCTCTCTCTCTCTCTCTCTCTCTCTATCTCTCTATCTATCTATCTCTCTCTATCTACATCTCTATCTATATATCTATCTATCTATCTATCTATCTATCTATATATATATATATATATATATATATATATATATATATATATATATATATATATATATATATATATATATATATATCTTTCTTTCTCACTCTCTCTCTATCTAGCAACATATCTCTCTCTCTCTCTCTCTTTTTCTCTCTCTCTACAAAAACCACAATACACTAGCTTATACAAGTATAATCCACCACAGACAAGATGACTCTGCACAGTGTGATTTCGGTTCTGCACCTAGACCAAAAATACACTCTCCCCTCTGTTTCCAAAATGTGCAATGCACATGTGCACAGTATTCGAATACTTGTGAAAGTATTCGAATTCGAATAATTTTTCAAGCTCTCGCCCTCACTCCAATGGACTTTTGCCGTTCGTTTTTGCTGTATATAACGTTCACTTTCATCATCACACATCATCATACACGCCAACTTCGTCGCCTGTCGTCAGGAGTCATTATCACTGCCAATGAATTATTTCATCTTTATTTCAACAATAGAAGAAGTAGTTTAATTGAACTGAAGTAGTGATGTTATCATTACTTAACATAGCTGTAAATTGTCTAAGACTGGGACGAAGAAGTGTAACACTTATATCACTTGCGTATTATAAGTAAAACTATAAAAAAATAATACAGTATATAATTGTACGCAGGTGACATATTATGTTAAATACATAGTGCAACGACTGACCGGACGATAAAGATGAGGCCATCGATGGGGTCTCCCTGGGAGACAATCGTCGCCTCGAACGGAAGCGTCTTTTTCACGAGACTCATCACCAGCAGGTGCTTGCTGTGCACCTTCCAATTGTGGAACAGCGGGTGGCGGTCCACGAAGCATCGCCGCTCAGCAAACTCCCTCTCGTGGAATTCCTGATCCAATAAATGTATCTAAATAGTAATATCGTTGTTGGTGATTGTGGTAGAATAAATGGTAGTGGTGGTGGTGGTGGTGGAGGTGGTGGTGGTGATGGTGGTGGTGGTGGTGGTGGTGGAGGTGGTGGTGGTGATGGTGGTGGTGGTGGTGGTGGCGGTGGTGGCGGAGGCGGCGGCTGCGGCTGTGATGCTGTTGATCGTGGTGGTGATGATAGTGGTGACAAAAAGACAATCAGAAACAGCTGTAGATATGGAAGCAGTAAGTATAATAGCAGCTATTGGAGAAATATGTGCTGGTCTTTGACGTTAGTTTTTATGTGTATTAATATGTTGAAGGATACCAATGATTTGCTATTGTATATATCAAATGTATTGGCCATTGTACAAAATGTATTGGTAGGTGTAAATATTACTAAGAATTAATAACATATCTAAGTGTAATAATAATACAAGCTAATTAAAACACTACTGTTAAATAATAATGAAATGACTTTCAGTCATGAGACTGTATGTGATACAATGATTATAACCGATATTAACACACCCGCACACACTCACGCATGCACACACATCAACAGAAATACCGCATGCATGCACGCACAGACGCTCATACGCACACACGCACGCACGCACGCACACATACACACACACAAGATACACAGAATCACACATCAGCCACATACACAGAGTCACACATCAGCCACATACACAGAGTCACACATCAGCCACGTACACAGAGTCACACATCAGCCACGTACCTTCAGTGTCTGATCGTATAGACTTTTACGAATAACTAATAGATGCGTGTCCTCGGCTGCCACGACGCTCGCATTACGTCGATTGTCGTCGCTAATCAATGCTATCTCACCGAAACACTGACCGACTCCTGTAAAGACGAATATGACAAGCTGCAGACAGTTGTCTCCAAGTGATCCAAATAACACGTATTTTCCGGCAACATCAAGTAATATCAATGTCTATAAAAAATATAAAAATATGTATTAGACATTTGCTGAATATGTTGTGTGGTTGTAAACAAAACATTTGTTAACAAAGAATCTACCGAATTTTTGTGTCAGTGAAGGCACTACTGTTGTGTAGCATCTGTGTCAAAACGTCCTTATTTTTAGCATGTCCTATGCAATTATTTATCCTTTAAATTAGTAGTAGCTTTAAAATGGATGATTACTTAAATAAATAAGTCAAGGCCTATTCAAACTAATTGATTGAAAACATGAAAATTATATTCGTTCTGTCTCATAGCTGCTGCGAATAAATGCATTATAATAACCTTATAAACAAAAGCATGTTCTCAAATAAGGTAGCGATATTGCAAATTTATGAAATCTTTTTTGGTAAAATAATTACCCTAGCAAAGTAGCACTACGCTACCTATTTGTTCATAATGTTCAGACCGCAGTTGGACTAGATACTGGATGCTAGAGTGAAGAATACAAATTGGAGATCCCGATATAGAATTAGTAGGTGTTTAGGAAGCGGGGAGGTAAATACACTTTATGATAAGACACATTTGTGAGAAGATGACACTCTTTTGAAAGGATGCACTATTTCGTTGTACGATTTTACAAAAGACCTTTTCTAGAGAACTAATATATGGGAAAGAGCCAAGTGGAGATATGAGAGCCGGGTGGAGGTAGGAGAGCCGGGTTGAGGTAGGAGAGCTGGGTGGAGGTAGGAGAGCCGGGTGGAGGTAGGAGAGCTGGGTGGAGGTAGGAGAGCCGGGTGGAGGTAGGAGAGCCGGGTGGAGGTAGGAGAGCTGGGTGGAGGTAGGAGAGCCGGGTGGAGGTAGGAGAGCCGGGTGGAGGTAGGAGAGCCGGGTGTAGGTAGGAGAGCCTGGTGGAGGTAGGAGAGCCGGGTGGAGGTAGGAGAGCTGGGTGGATGTAGGAGAGCTGGGTGGAGGTAGGAGAGCCGGGTGGAGGTAGGAGAGCTGGGTGGAGGTAGGAGAGCTGGGTGGAGTTAGGAGAGCTGGGTGGAGGTAGGAGAGCTGGGTGGAGGTAGGCGAAGCAGGTGGCGATAGTAGAGGCTGGTGGAGGTACGAGAGCCGGGTAGAGGTACGAGAGCCAGGTGGGGGTAGGAGAGCCGGGTGGAGGTAGGAGAGCCGGGTGGAGGTAGGAGAGCCGGGTGGAGGTAGGAGAGCCGGGTGGAGGTTGGAGAGCCGGGTGGAGGTAAGAGAGCCGGGTGGAGGTAGGAGAGCTGGGTGGAGGTAGGAGAGCTGGGTGGAGGTAGGAGAGCTGGGTGGAGGTAGGAGAGTCGGGTGGAGGTAGGAGAGCTGGGTGGAGGTAGGAGAACTGGGTGGAGGTAGGAGAGCCGGGTTGAGGTAGGAGAGCTGGGTGGAGATATGAGAGCCTGGTGGAGGTAGGAGAGCCGGGTGGAGGTAGGAGAGCTGGGTAGAGGTAGGAGAGCCGGGTGGAGGTAGGAGAGCTGGGTGGAGGTAGGAGAGCTGGGTGGAGGTAGGAGAGCTGGGTGGAGGTAGGAGAGCCGGGTGGAGGTAGGAGAGCTGGGTGGAGGTAGGAGAGCCGGGTGGAGGTAGGAGAGCTGGGTGGAGGTAGGAGAGCTGGGTGGAGTTAGGAGAGCTGGGTGGAGGTAGGAGAGCCGAGTGGGGGTAGGAGAGCTGGGTGGAGGTAGGAGAGCCGGGTGGAGGTAGGAGAGCTAGGTGGAGGTAGGCGAAGCAGGTGGCGGTAGTAGAGGCTAGTGGAGGTACGAGAGCCGGGTGGAGGTACGAGAGCAGGGTGGGGGTAGGAGAGCCGGGTGGAGGTAGGAGATCTTGGTTGGAGATATGAGAGCTGGGTGGAGGTAGGAGAGCCGGGTGGAGGTAGGAGAGCTGGGTGGAGGTAGGAGAGCCGGGTGGAGGTAGGAGAGCTGGGTGGAGGTAGGAGAGCCGGGTGGAGGTAGGAGAGCTAGGTGGAGGTAGGCGAAGCAGGTGGCGGTAGTAGAGGCTGGTGGAGGTACGAGAGCCGGGTGGAGGTACGAGAGCCGGGTGGGGGTAGGAGAGCCGGGTGGAGGTAGGAGAGCTGGGTGGAGATATGAGAGCTGGGTGGAGGTAGGAGAGCCGGGTGGAGGTAGGAGAGCTGGGTGGAGGTAGGAGAGCCGGGTGGAGGTAGGAGAGCTGGGTGGAGGTAGGAGAGCCGGGTGGAGGTAGGAGAGCTGGGTGGAGGTAGACGAAGCAGGTGGCAGTAGTAGAGGCTGGTGGAGGTACGAGAGCCTGGTGGAGGTAAGAGAGCCGGGTGGGGGTAGGAGAGCCGGGTGGAGGTAGGAGAGCTGGGTGGAGGTAAGAGAGCCGGGTGGAGGTAGTAGAGCTGGGTGGAGGTAGACGAAGCAGGTGGCGGTAGTAGAGGCTGGTGGAGGTACGAGAGCCGGGTGGGGGTAGGAGAGCCGGGTGGAAGTAAAAGAGGCAGGTGGAGGTCACCTGGTCCCTTATATTACTCATTTCTTTTCCCTCATTTGACATATTGTATTGAAGTGTGGGGTGGTGCATTTGACTCACATTGTTCAAGTATTATAAAGGTTCAAAAGAAAGCGGTGAGAATGCTCGTATCAGCTAATATATCAACTCATACAAAACCTATCTTTAAACTACTAAACATCTTAACGTTTAGACAACTATATGTCTACTCAATGCAAATGTTTATGCATAAATACAACTGTGGTCTTCTACAAAAATGTTTTGGTAATATGTTTAAACTTAATCAAGATGTTCATAGTTACAATACAAGACAATCTATACAAATACACATATCCATGGCAACTTTAGAAATAAGACTTCGTTCTGTAAGAATTAAGGGTACTATAATTTGGAATTATTTTAACACAAGACTCAACTTTACTTCTTATTCAATAATAAAATACAAATGTATACTTAAGCAATTTATATTACGCAATTATGTCAATGTATAACATGTATCACAATCACAATTTGTTCGTTTTCTACACCTGCACGCTATTTTTGTGTTTAATACTATGATATATGTATTGAAATATATACTAGGGAGTATAACATTGTATAGTGTTCTTCCCCTATTGTTCTCTTTACATTATCATATAAGGTTTACCTTGATTTGATTTGTATATATTGTAAAGAGTTACAATAAATTTGATTTGATTTGATTTGAGGTAGGAGAGGCGGGTGCATGTAGGAGAACCGGGTGGAAATAGAAGGCTGTGTAAAGGTAGGAAAACCGGATGAAGATAGGATAGTCAGGTGCAGGTAGGAGAGCCGAGTGGAGGCAGGAGAGGCAGGTGGAGGTAGGAGAGGTGGGTGGAGGCAGGAGAAGCAGGAGGGTATATGAGAGCTGGGTGGAGGTAGCAGAGCTGGGTGGAGGTAGGAGGGGCAGGTGAAGGTAGGAGAGGTAAGTGGAGATAGAAGAGGCAGGTGGAGGCAGGAGAGGCGAGTGGATGTAGGAGAGGAGGGTGGATGTAGGAGAGGCAGATGGAGGTAGGAGAGCCGGGTGGAGATAGAAGAGCCGGGTAGACGTAGGAGAGACAGGTGGAGGTAGGAGAGCCGGATGGAGATATGAGAGCCAGGTGGAGGTAGGAGAGCCGGGTAGAGGCAGGAGAGGCAGGAGGAGGTAGGAGAGGTAGGTGGAGGTAGGAGAGGCAGGTGGAGGCAGGAGAGGGGAGTGGAGGTAGGAGGGAAGGGTGGATGTAGGAGAGGCAGGAGGAGGTAGGAGAGGTAGGTGGAGGTAGGAGAGGCAGGTGGAGGCAGGAGAGGGGAGTGGAGGTAGGAGAGAAGGGTGGATGTAGGAGAGGCAGGTGAATGTAGGAGAGGCAGGTGGAGGTAGGAGAGGCAGGTGGGGTAGGAGGGCGGGTGGATGTAGGAGAGGCAGATGGAGGTAGAAGAGCCGGGTGGAGATAGAAGAGCCGGCTAGAGGTAGGAGAGACATGTAGAGGTAGGAGAGTCGAATGGAGATAGGAGAGCCGGGTGGAGGTAGGAGAGACAGGCAGAGGCAGGAGAGGCGAGTGGAGGTATGAGAGGCGGGTGGAGGTAGTTTCTAATTCTCAGTGACTACTGCTATCTACTGGGTTTCCCGTTATTCATTTAGATGTAGATACGTGGAGTGAACAAAACTGCCCCAGCTTCGAAATCATCAACACATAGATTCGAATCCTTCTTGATTGACAACGCGACGTTCTAACCACTGTGTTATTGCGCCCCACCTACCTAGAGTGACAACAAATTTGTATTCCTTGGCGAATTTCTCCACGTTCTTCTCTCTCACTGGCTTCGCTGACTTCTTCACTTCCTCTTTCTCTTCCCTGTCCCCGGTCTTCTGGCAAGCACTACCTGATGACAACACGTATAGAAGACGAAATGGCCTTGGTAAACATGCGTTACGTTCGTGTTGCTCTTAACTTACTGTTGCATATATTATATGTCCACGGTTGTCGTTTATACACTTTAGTCACACATTTCATAAAAGTATATATCGTTGCATATTTTTCTCTCGATATGCACTTTTTTAAGGTTTATTTTTAATTCTACTCTCGTGGTGTGATGCCGTCATAACGTTATGTGACACACTGAAATATGCAAGTAGAAAGGGAGCCATGCCACCTTGTGTGTGTGTGTTTGTGCGTGCGTGCGTGTGTGTGTTATGAATATTATTACATTTATGCTAATCTTTAATTGCTACCCTCTATCAAAATCAAGATCGATGGTCTTTTATGACGGTTCCGTAATGGTGGCGGTCGAATTGACTGTAAACTGTTTGTCGTCCTACCTTGTCGCGCGGCGGAGCCACCTCTCTGACTGCGCGAAGTGGCGCCACTTGTGTGGCTGTCCGGCATCGGTCTTTCAAGCGACACCTCCAGCTGGTTGCCCGACTGGTTGTCTGGCATCGCCGGCTTTTAAATAAATACATGTTTAAGAACATAGGTCGACAGGTGTGTGTGTGTGTGTGTGTGTGTGTGTGTGTGTGTGTGTGTGTGTGTGTGTGTGTGTGTGTGTGTGTGTGTGTGTGTGTGTGTGTGTGTGTGTGTGTGTGTGTGTGTGTGTGTGTGTGTGTGGGCGTGCGTGCGTGCGTGCGTGTGCACGCACGCACGCACGCACGCACGCACATTCACACGCATACGCGATATGTGGATGGCACTGCTTTTCTTTTTTCTCTACAACACCTCAGGGGTTGGATAAACTCGCAAAGGCCGGGATTGTACACAGTGCGAAAAGTGCACAGTGAACAAATGGTAAACAACGGTTTCTGTTGGTAGGAAAGCTGGAGAAAGATGACTGTTTCGCAACGTTATCCTAAACAGAATATGCAATTTGAAGAATGCTTACGCTGATTGTTGATTAATAAGTTGTACCTTGCATGCAGCTGTGTATTACTAACCTGGGAAAGAGGCTTGGCAACACATGGACGGTGCTTACTGATCGAGGCGTGTCTTTTGGCGGACGGATGTCGGACCACTAGCCGGTCGTACCGCGGCGGTGGAGTAGAACGTCCTCCTGACATCTCGTCGTTGGTGATATTCTCGTCGATAAAGACGCTCACGCTACCTTCCAGTATGATGTATAAACTGAAAATATTCCGTTTAAGGCTTTAAACGGGCGGGCGGGCGGGCGGGCGGGCGGGCGGGCGCAAGGTTCGAAGCGGGGAAGGATTCTAATCCGGATTATCTCGATTGAGAGTCCGATGTTCTGACCAATACGCCAATGTTCTGACTACTACGCCAATATTCTGGCCACTACGCCAATGAGCCCCACATACAAAGCCGCATTAGAAAACAGGAAAAGAAAACCGTCCTGTAAGAATATGACTGCCAACTTCCAGTAATTGAATAAAATGACGGTAATGGAAGTTATCACTATACATAATGATAGTGCCCTTAGAATTGTCACTAGATTATTACTGTGTGGTTATTACGTTCATGTACCACGCATTCTTTCGTTGTCTGCAATACACCACGTGAGCAGTCGTAGGCATTCATTACGTCATACATGTTACTGAGTGCACAACGGCTAGAATATCAGGATAACCTTGCTTTGTTGTTGCACATTCTGATGTATCAAAAGTATGTGTACAAGTAAAAATGTTAGACAATTGTTCAAAAGAGTTTATGTATATAATCACCAGTTATTATACCATTGTAATATTTTTTAAGATTTCCATCCAGATAACTGTTTATCAGAAAGTTTATCTTTATTTTGCCTATTCATATCTTATCCATAATAGAGGTAACTTTCCAGATAACCGAACATTTTGTTTTGGTCAACTAGGAATTGCTGATGATCTGGCTCTTCTGAGTGTTCTTGCACATAATGCAATACAATACAATACAATACAAAACTTGTTTATTTAGACCCATTATGATTTACAGTAAATAAAATTATATAACAAAATACATGTTGAATATGGGTCGGGGAGACTCCTATTAAGTCCAGGCTGGGTCGCTAGCACAGGAGCCACTCTAATATATAAATTATAGCCTCAAAATGTTTAGTTTGCATGTAGAATAAGAATTAAATAAAAAGACAAATTCTTTCAGCACTAGCAATGAATATAATGAAATAAACGGACTACTGCTATAGTTTATACGTCAACAACACATGAGAGATTACAGCTTATTCACTCTGCATTTCTGTTTGGAAATGTAATATTTGTATTTGTTAGCACAACCAGAAGACTGCAGCCAAGTTAGGACTAAATGTGAATAAAACCAAGATCATAAAGATCTACAACAAGAACAACCCAATAACACTACAAGGTGAAGTACAGTCTTTCACGTAACGGATCTAAGAAGCATTGTTGATACAAACGGAGGAACATAGGCTTCGGAAAACAATGGCAGCCTTCATCGTGCTTAATAACATACTAGCTTACACCCGTAGAGAAGACATTGAATTGTCGGTATTTCACTTTAAATTAATATTTTCCGGTAAAACAGCCACAGTATCGGTCTCTGGTGAGTGGCTCACCGCTCAATTCTCCCACTTTCCATCTTTTTTTTCTACAAGTAGAAAAGCTTATCGAGTGAGCAGCAACGAACGAAATAATAATCTGTGTTTTTTTAAATACATCACCAATCGGTAGATGAGAGGCCAATGATCCAAGGAGGCGAAGGAACTTAAAAAGACGCTTTCATCAGTCCATGGAGCAACATGGATATCTTAGGATTCCCGGAAAATTTGTTTTACGATTTTTTTTATATTTCACAGCACATGTATCCTTTATTAACACAAATGTTGTGTGAAATTCGTGAAAATGATATACATCGTTTGTTTGACAGAAAAGACACCCAAAGCTGATACCCTTCAATTTCGACCCAGCCCAGTGACCGATTTAAAAATGTTGGTACGATGCTATCAAACGAAAAACAGAACAGAAGTAGAGAAAACATTAACTTTACTAACGTAATGTGAAAGTGCTCGGAATAAACATTACTCATTTAAAAACCACAAAAGCAGTTACACAGCTGTATGTACTCAGGACGTCCCGTTTTACGCCATCACTACCACTACTTAGACAGATACACTGGCTTCCTGTTATTTGTCGAGTAAATTTTAAACTGTCCACTCGTACATATAGTGCTCTATCTACACAACAGCCACCCTACTTGGTTAGTCTCCTGCATCTTTCAGATATCCCTAGGCAGCTCAGATCATCAATTTCACAAATCTTGTGCCTAAAACAAAACTTAACTTAGGCAAACACGCTTTCTGTGTCGCTGCGCCTAGGATCTTAAATGAACTCTCCATCACTTTTAAAACATCTGAAACAATAGCTATCTTCCAAAAAAAATCAAGACACATTTATTCAAAATTGTATATGCACCATAAATCTTCGGTTGTCCCTCGTTCTGATAATGACTTTTGTCCCTGTTCACGAATATGCTTAATGATTCTGTTTTGTTGCGCCTCTGAGCTCAGGTTTCTGGGGATCTAGGCACCATAGAAATGTATTATTATTATTATTATCGTTGTTGTTGTTATTATTATTATTATTGTTATTGTTATTATTATTATATAATAAGTATTAATCCACTGTAGCTTATGTTAGCCACACACCACATTTAGGATCCGTCCGTCTTAAAGAGTCCCTGGGAAAGTAAGGATTGCGCGTGATGAGTTTGATGGGTAGATCAGAGGCCGCTGGTCCAGGGAGGCGAATGAGCATAGAAAGAGGCGAGTGGACGCCAGAGAGGAGATACTACCAGACTGCCGCTGAAGTTAGCGTAATAATATATAGATTAGCTTTCACCCGATATTTTCCGGCAAAGAAGATCCAAAACTTTTGTAAATAAATGTCAAAGAATAATTCCATGGATATGGTGGCCAGAAACATTTAGTAATGAAACATTGTGGGAAAGACAAAATGTCAAATTAGAAGAAGGAAGTGGCGATGGATTGGCCATACTCTCAGCTGGAACAAATCAGAAGGACTGGTTGAACAAAATGAAATGGTTGCAAAGCTTTGGGGGCAATGCCCCCAGTTTTTGCTTAATACATCCTGATCGTGCCCCTTTGGAATGTTGCCATTTTCCGTTAATTGCCCTTATATGGTAAATGCCCTCTTATTCCAATGAAGTGGGTTGCCGTTGTTGTGTTGTAGAGTGTCGAAGTGTCGGTCGATGGAATTGGGGTTCGAAAATACCTGCTGCCGTTTCGAAACTTAGGGTATTACGTTCACACCACTTTGCATGTGTCTTTTGGAATAAACACTAAAATCCGTTGGCCCCTTCTATCTGGTGTCTATGCCAGGGGAAGAAAATACCCCACACAGGGGGTAAATGTGTAACCTGGTGTGGGCTACATCTCTCTCGAGCCACTGCAGAAGCATTCATGACACGGTTCAATCAATTCTGCTAAATACCTCTCAATATACGTTTGAATGAAAATTATTACACTGAAATTGCCCAGTTTATTACGTACGCTTTGGTTTCCCTTTCACTTTGGTAGCTCTAACAGTTACGTACGCTTTGGTTTCCCTTTCACTTTGGTAGCTCCGTCCGGAAGCTACACACATTTCTAATCATGTGTCCAATGAGGACACTATAGGTTAGATGGCCAATAAAAATTGTAGAGCCAAATGAATATATTCTAATTAAAAACAAAATAAAGAGGTCAGTGTAAGAAGATGGAATTTGATCGAACATATCCTGAGAAAGGAAGAAGGCAAAGGCAAACGGAAGTGGGTCGCCCAAAGACAACCTGGCCAAAAGCTGTAGAAAAAGACAAAAGAGGACTGGATCATGGATTGAAGCCAAACAGAGTGAGCCGTAGAAGACCACTGCAGGTAATGGATGGACCCTTAGTCTTGTCGCTACTTATACCCACCACTCTCCTTTATCGCCTTGTTTGATGAGCACTTCGTCGGTGGTTGATTTCTTGTAGTCGCAATTACAAACGAGATTCGTCAACACATCTACAGAAAACAATACAAACAAATGTTAATCCTCTCACTTCGTTGCCAGCGCAAACACAAAGTGTTGCACGCAACGAAACGACTGCCCATGGCATAGTGTGTTTAGATAGACAACTAGGCGCCAATCGTAGAATGCATGGACGTATTAGTGAATAAGTCAACGTCAGCGCTGAGCCTTATTAATATTATATAAACTACTAATTCGGTTAACCATTTGTACAGGTGTGTAGCCGTTACGTCATCGCTATACACTCGCTGCTTGTCAATGCGTTAACTATACGAGGCATGTTGGGCCAAATTGTTCAAAATATATGAGGGTGTCCAAGAGTGCAAGGCAGATCGCGGTTCAAAGTTACTCCTTTAGAATGGTTGTCCATATAGTGAGAGGTCATTGTATTAACAAATTCATTTTGTTACACATAGTATGAAGGTCACCTAAGGTGTAAATGGTCGAGTTTAGATTAATATTTGTTAGAAACGCCTTTAATCCAGTAAGCATGTGAAATATTATAAATCAAAGGATACTCGTATAAATATGACAATATTGAGAAACCCATATATAAATGAATTGGCAAATAGCAGACTCCCCGTGGCCATTGATATATATATATATATATATATATATATATATATATATATATATATATATATATATATATATATATATATATATATATATATATATATATATATATATATATATATATATATATGACGTCATTTAACCCCGGGGTCACATTCGTTCACCTGGATCGAGTTCATTGAGTAGGTTACTCTTGCTCTTGAGCCACGGCACGAAGACGTGCACTTGGTGCCTGTCACGGTCGGCAGGAGCCAGGCGGATCACGTCGATTACATGGCGATGCATCGTGTCTCGGGTGTCCTGCACTGCCGAGTAGGTAACGTATCCGGACACCTAAGTCCTGAAATCCAGAAAGAAAAAATCATGTGGTCGTTTTCTCAGACTCGGGTATAGTTTGTTGACTCTTCAAGTACATAACATCTGTTAGAGTGTAGGCCTACTAAAGAGTGTAGGCCTATTAAAGAGTGTAGGCCTATTAAAGAGTGTAGGCTTATTAAATAATGTAGGCCTATTAAAGAGCGTAGGATTATTAAAGAGCGTAGGATTATTAAAGAGCGTAGAGCCTGTTAAAGAGCGTAGAGCCTATTAAAGTATGTAGGCCTATTAAAGGCACAAAGTCTGATCATTGTTATCGTAAAATCATGATATACTGTAGGCTAGAAACAAATATTGCAGTCACCAACAGCTGTCGACAATTTCTAATACCTGTGCACAAAGTTGACCGGGGTCCGGCGTTCACTTTTTCGCGTGATGGGCATGCCACCAAAATTAAACTACGATCCCTGCATGCAATATAAACATTTTGTTCGCCTCAAAACATATGTATGTGTGTGTGTGTGTGTGTGTGTGTGTGTGCGTGTGCGTGTGCGTGTGCGTGTGCGTGTGCGTGTGCGTGTGCGTGTGCGTGTGCGTGTGCGTGTGCGTGTGCGTGTGCGTGTGCGTGTGCGTGTGCGTGTGCGTGTGCGTGTGCGTGTGCGTGTGCGTGTGCGTGTGCGCGTGTGTGCGTGTGTGTGTGTTTGTGTGTGTACATGTGTGCGTGCATGTCTATGTATACGTATATGAATACGTATATGTATATGTACATGTACATGTACATATATATGTACATATATATGTATATATATATATATATATATATATATATATATATATATATATATATATGTGTTTGTTCGTTTTGTGTGTGTGTGTGCGTGTGTGCGTGCATGTCTATGTATACGTATATGAATACGGATATGTATATGTACATGTACATGTACATATATATGTACATATATATGTATATATATATATATATATATGTTTGTTCGTTTGTGTGTGTGTGTGCGTGCGTGCGTGCGTGCGTGCGTGCGTGCGTGCGTGCGTGTGTGTGTGCATATATTTGAATGACTCTTCTCCGGTAACGAAGGTTGAATAAAATAATAATTATTATTATAATTAATGTCATTATTGTCATTAAATTTGTTATTTAATTATCATTATAATTATTAGTTCTATTATACTTGACATCAGAATTGCAGCTATACATATCGACACACCTACTATTCACACATGAATACATACGCCAACAAAGGTTTAAGCATACATTGAGAACTCGACCACACAACGACACAAAACCTTATCGTAATATATCGAAGGCCAACATGACTGCACGGAGGCTACCCGAAAGGTAGCTCGATGTTGTGTACTCGTGAAAGGATTACGTTCAGAGTCAAATTAACGTATATGTTAAGTACACTTGTTAAGATCGAGTTGCCAACATGTTGTGTACTCATGAGAGGATTACGTGCAGAGTCAAATTAACGTATATGTTAAGTACACTTGTTAAGATCGAGTTGCCAACATGTTATGTACTCATGAGAGGATTACGTGCAGAGTCAAATTAACGTATATGTTAAGTACACTTGTTCAGATCGAGTTGCCAACATGTTATGCACAGACAAAACGTGAATAACAATAACTCTAATTGACTTGCCTAGCGTCAGACTAATGGTTACGGATTCGAATGTACATGTACTTCTGACGCAACTCCTGCACGTGTTCCTCACATGAGAACATGTGTAACACACTACACACTGGGGGGCATTTCCGCTAGTACTACCATTTGCCTCCCCCCAGTCGTTCTGGTTTGTCTCCGCCGATCATGAAATTATCGCCGTAGTACATATGATTAAACACAAGTGGGTTATTGGTGTCAATGCATCTGTTAGTAAATGTCCACTGGTCGGCAGCGGTAGACAGACTTATGCTGCAGCTCGTAGGATAGGCGGTTATTCTATGTGAAAAACAGAATATAACCATCAATCTCGACCCTGATGAGAATTACGTCGATGTGGTTATGGAGACGCATTTGACAACACAAAAAATATGTAGGCCTCGAAGTTAATACAGAAAGAAATGATTGTCGTAATAGGGGGTAGGGCCAGAGGAGGATCATGTCCGAAATGCGAAAGTGTTTTATTCCATCAGCGGTGATGAGGTCTGTGACATATCAAACAAAGAGCAGTTAAATAGGTGATGAATTATTTGAGTTCCTCTCGAAAGCTACAGGCGCAGCAATCGCCGAAAAGTTCGAACGGCTCGGACTGAGGAAAACTGCACAATCAAGCGATGGTGGCTTTGTAACAAGGCAACAACTGTGTACTTTGTACTGTATACATTGGGATAACTAGAAGCTACCCGATGTTTTTTTTGGTAAGTTCAGGGCCTGTATCCGCCCATGAGGTATCTAGGTCACGGAAACAACAAATGCACAAAGGAGGTAAACCAGCTAACAGTATTAAATTACAATTGCCCTAAGTAGTGTCGTTTGGATTATCACTACGTAATACACAAGACAACTGGGGACGCGCTAACTCGGTGGTTTGGGTCCACCTGCTGCTGTTTCGAAACTTGGGCAATATGTTTCACCCCACATTGCCTGTTTCTTTCGCCGAGACACTACACGTTGCAGGTCCCTTCTACCTGGTGCTTATGCCAGGGGAAGTAAAAGTCTCTAGAGTAAGGCGGGGCAAAACGTCCAAGGTTCAGGACATCGGATGCTGAGAATAGAATATTTTGTGTATATATCGTATATGTGTTATGAGTAATCTAGTTCATTATCTTAAGTACATTCCTTGTGTGGAAATGTTTAAGGTACCTAGTCTCTGAAGAACAGTGTTGCTGTTTAAGCGGAGGTCCTATCTTGGGACAAGATGCCCACACATGGCTTTGATTTGGATTTGTTTCATATATCGCCCGCAACCGATATATCTATGCCATTATTACAATCATATTTGCATATTATATACATTAACTTTTTCCTCGGTTTCCTGTGGCTACTACACATAGTCCCACTTTGTATAATTGTAAAGCTCAAACAACTTAAAGCGCGTATTGCTTCCAGGCATGGGTTAATTTTAATGGTTAATTTGTTAATTTAATTAACTCAATTATTTTAATTTATTTTAATTAATTAACGTTCTAGAAAATCACAATTTAATTTAATTTAATTAATTAACTTTACTGGAAGAGGTTAATTTAATTTAATAAAAAATCACAATTAACTTTCAATTAACTTTTTTATTGGGTATATTATTTTATGCAATGTGGTGAAGACAGCCACTGGCTTGCTGTCAGGAGTAAGCATTAACTTTGATGATCATAGTGCCCATTAGACACAGCCTGCAAGATGTTTTCCGGTCGTCACACAGCTGAGAACATTGCTGCGCACTTCCAGGAAACTGTGGAACAGTTCAACATTGCAGGGAAACTTTCACACATAGTCACAGACATTGCCGCATACACGAAGAATGCAGACAATGCCGCATACACGAAGAATGCAGACAATGCCGCATACACGAAGAATGCAGACAATGCCGCATACACGAAGAATGCAGACAATGCCGCATACACGAAGAATGCAGACAATGCCGCATACACGAAGAATGCAGACAATGCTGCATACACGAAGAATGCAGACAATGCCGCATACACGAAGAATGCAGACGATGCCGCATACACGAAGAATGCAGTCGATGCCGCATACACGAAGAATGCAGACAATGCCGCATACACGAAGAATGCAGACAATGCCGCATACACGAAGAATGCAGACAATGCCGCATACACGAAGAATGCAGACAATGCCGCATACACGAAGAATGCAGTCGATGCCGCATACACGAAGAATGCAGACAATGCCGCATACACGAAGAATGCAGACAATGCCGCATACACGAAGAATGCAGACAATGCCGCATACACGAAGAATGCAGACAATGCCGCAAATATGAAGAGGAGGAGGAGGAGGAGGAGAGGAAGACGACATGGTTACAACTGGACCACTTGTCACAACACCAGTCGTGTTTCGCTCACACACTGCAACTAGTCATTAAGGATGCATTGAAAGATGCAGATAAACTTAAAAAGACCCTGGCAAAGGTCTGTGGCATCGTGAGTCATGTGAGTCGACCATTGCTAAAGACGTTCTTCACCAATCAAGTTCCGGACAAACGAAGACACTTCTTATCAAATGCAACATTATTTTCGGCAAATAAGCTGATCCAGATATTCTCATTATATCTAAACACATTACCAAAATCTTTCAAACGTCTGAATTCCTCCCATCGAGCTACACAGCATTCCGTAAGGATCGTAAACGGGGGAGGAGGAAATGCTAGCCAATCCTGCAGTGGAGATCGACCTGCAAACTAACTGCGAATTAATATGGATTAAAATATCATTGAAACATCGATAAGCCCTCTCTAACTAAACAGTACGATTCATTCTAGATATCACGAAATTATTCTTACTGACTCGAATATTAGACCACAATTCACACACAAAAAACACCGCGACAAATCCACCTATTCTCAAAGGCAGACTGGTATAAAATGAAAGAATTAACATCATCCTTCGGTACTAACTTGTAGAAGGGAAATTCTCTGATTATGCCATGTCGAGTGAGGCGTACCACAGGGTACTCTCCTAGCCCTTCTGCTGTTTTAGCACATATAAATGATTTACGCCTGCATGTAACGTCCAGCATCCGATTGTATGCACACGATTATCTGTTGTAAAGACCCATCTATACAGGTGCGGACTAGTCAGCCTATCAAGCAGACTTAAATGCACTTAAAACATGGGGACATGATTGGAGCGTGCACTTTTATGTTTTTTAAGTGCAAAATAATGAGAATCGCCAAAGGTTCGAGTTCAAATACATTATCTAGATCATATTCACTTGGCAGCCATATACTAGAATAGGTTGATAAAGGGAAGCATCCTGGGGTGACGGTCACTGACAAACTATCCTGGTCAGCACATGTCTCCCAAACATGCAACAAAGCCCATGCTATGTTATCATTCTTAAGAAGGAATTTAAAATCATGTACCCAGATAATGAAAGAAAGAGCCTATGTAACCCTCGTTCGACCTGTTCTAGAATACTGTCGCACAGTTTGGAACCCACATTTAAAAAGAGACATTAAAGCACTCGAAACAATTTAACAAAGAGCTGCCCGTTTCATTAAAGACGACTACGACTACTAGAGTAGCCTCACACACAGGATCGAAGAACTAGGCTGGTCAGACCTTGATGAGAGGAGGAGGAACTTACGATTAACATTAGTGTATAAAGTTCCAGCCAAAAACATTTTAGTACCTGCTGACAGACGCACACGCTGAAATCAGCCTGACAGACGCACACGCTGAAATCAGCCTGACAGACGCACACGCTGAAATCAGCCTGACAGACGCACACGCTGAAATCAGCCTTACAAGTACCTGCTGACAGACGCACACGCTGAAATCAGCCTTACAAGTACAAACACATAAGAACCAACACAGAGGAATACATAAACAAATGAGAACCGTACAGCGATATATTGACATATTACATGTTCAACTACACTACGTAGTACGTACGTTTGTGCAAACCATTTACTTCTCGCTGAATTCTGGTGACGCGTGTAAGTATTTAATTCTCTCAACTCACTAGTCACTGCATCTAGTTGGCAGTAGTTTAGTTCTATAATCTCTGGTCGTGCCCGGCGTGCGTGTACTCGTCGCCAAGTCTCTTCCACTCACCACCCGCTACTCGCCCGTCTCTGGTCGTGCCCGGCGTGCGTGTACTCGTCGCCAAGTCTCAGCCACTCTCCACCCGCTACTCGCCCGTCTCTGGTCGTGCCCGGCGTGCGTGTACTCGTCGCCAAGTCTCAGCCACTCTCCACCCGCTACTCGCCCGTCTCTGGTCGTGCCCGGCGTGCGTGTACTCGTCGCCAAGTCTCATGCACTCTCCACCCGCTACTCGCCCGTCTCTGGTCGTGCCCGGCGTGCGTGTACTCGTCGCCAAGTCTCATGCACTCTCCACCCGCTACTCGCCCGTCTCTGGTCGTGCCGGGCGTGCGTGTACTCGTCGCCAAGTCTCATGCACTCTCCACCCGCTACTCGCTCGTCTCTCTTAATCCCACTACACGAATTCTTCGCCGACACAAACGTTCCCTTCAGATTCAGCTCAAACAGACGACACAGGTTTAAAACTCGGTGCCAACTCTGGTCGTCCGCAGTGCTGCTTGAGCAATGGTCCACAGTAAATGCCGCCACCCACTCAGGTCGTTCCTCGTTCAATCAACTTACCACTATCAACGTGTAATCCGTTTCTTTCAACGCCGTTAATGCTGCAATTGTCGTCTTACAAACGCGCAATCATTCAACCGAAGCGTGTTTACGACAATTTCTTCCTGCACGGACAATTGATCTTTTGTGTCGCATTTCGGCGATCAATTCCCGTGGTCTGTTAATTTAATACCAAAGCTTCACAAACACACAGTATAATCGCGACGGGTTCATAATGAGCAATTGTCAGCTTGAAATAAGGGGCGCGGTAGCGTAGCGGTCAGAACGTCGGGCTCCCAATGGAGAGAACCCGGGTTCGAATCCTCTGCCTCCTGCCACAGTTCACTCAACTGTATAAATGAGTACCTGGCTACATACAGAGGTGGATATCTGAACGACATTCTTCGTGCAATAATTGTAGCGTGGCTGAATGCTTCGCAGAGAAGTCGAGATGGCATTGGAATGAACAAGTCTGCCAGGGGATGAAGTGTAAAGCGCTCTGAGCAGTCCCGAAGCTGCTCGAATTTCCGAGACGATTGCGGTATATCTGAAAATATGGGTAATTGACCGTCCAAACCGTTAACAGTGACCAAGTAGGCCTGTATATGAGGCGCCATCCATGTCCCGAAATAGCTGTCCGCGTTGCAGTGATGTCAGTGACCTTACAAATCAGTTGCCTCCAAGGCCACGCAATGGCGCCACCAATCAAATTAGTTATGTTTGCGACTGCAGCTCACCTGGCTAATCGCTAATACACTATACTGATAAATTATCGCAACAGTATTGTAATAGTAATACAACCATCGCAATACTAAAACTAGCCCACTGGTCATTTCCCGAGTTGTGCCCATGGGGGAGGTCACTCTATACGTCGCCAGTGCATCATCCTCCCGACAAAATCCACGTCTTATATTTTTTTGTCTGTATCCAACCCACGTTAACGCATTCAACGCTGTTAGACTTATTGCTTTCATAGTTCGTACTTTAAATAACATAAATGTAGTAATAAAATAATAGGTTATGCTTAGATTAGAATGTTAATATTGTGATCATGAATTAATCTACAGCACATGTCATGCAACAGTGCATAGTTTATACGCTAAAGAAAGCGTATTTGCTTTTACTTCCTAGACTTGAAAAGTGTATAATTTTGCGTAACTTGTGGAATGTGACTCCTGTCCAATGAAAAGTGTGTGTGTGTGTGTTTCAACCCACTCAACGTGAAATCGGTATATTTTACTGAAAGTGTAAAACGTACTCAGGGACTCAGTTCGGTCACTTCTCAAGGATGGTACTGGCATTGCATTGAGTGGCGGGTCACTACCTGGGATTAATGAATTGTATTAATCGCATGCCGACAGAAACACCAAAAGAACTGCGAAAATGTGGAATATTCGACTAAATAGCTTTTTGACCCAAGTTAACACCACCTTTAGAGAAATTGAACAAAACGACCAGCAGCAGCAGCAGCAGCAGCAGCAGCAGCAGCAGCAGCAGCAGCAGCAGCAGCAGCAGCAGCAGCAGCAGCAGCAGCAGCAGCAGCAGCAGCAGCAGCAGCAGCAGCAGCAGCAGCAGCAGCAGCAGCAGCAGCAGCAGCAGCAGCAGCAGCAGCAGCAGCAGCAGCAGCAGCAGCAGCAGCAGCAGCAGCAGCAGCAGCAGCAGCAGCAGCAGCAGCAGCAGCAGCAGCAGCAGCAGCAGCAAGCTGGATGATTCTAACTCTGACGTCACTGCAACGCGGATTGCTATTTCGGGACCGCGTAAGACTGACCAATCCCATGCGCGCTTCACTGATATGGATGGCGCCTCATACCTATGTCCCGCCACACACGCACGCACGCACCACACGCACCACACGCACCACACGCACCAAACGCACCACACGCACACACGCACACACGCACACACGCACACGCGCACACACACACACACACACACACACACACACACACACACACACGCCAATATAAACCGTTGAAAGGGTTACGCTGGAAGTGAAGATGTTTGGCCTTAGTGTTAAATGTGTCGATGATTTAATACCAGCATCTCTCAAGAACACTGAATTCGGTGGTTAAGTAGACCACCGATGAAGGAGAGACAACTAGACCAGATATAATTGTAACACATTTTGACATATTAACATTAGTAGGTCAGCTATCAGAATGCACGGCGAGTCGGACCAGCATCTTCCGCTAATCTTCGGATGCGAAGAACTGCAGGGGGGGGGGGCTAGTGGGACTAATTATCAGTTTGGGAACCCTTCATTAGGTTCATAGCTGTTCCATTCAATATTCTGGCAGGCACGAAACACTGGTTTGTTTACATGCATTCAGTAATCGTGAGGACAACTGGCTTTCTACTAAACGTATGGAAATTAAATTAAATTTGGATTACCCGGTAATTGGCAATAGCTTTCACTTACATCTGAGCAATGAGCTTTTCACTCAATGTGCATCGTTCACCTCAAATAAGCTTCATGTGATTCGCTCACCTCACACAAGCGTCATGGGTTTCGCTCACCTCACACAAGCTACATGTGATTCGCTCACCTCACACAACCGCTCACATCACACAAGCTTCCAGGCATGGAGCAATTAACTTGGAAAGTTGCAAATTAAATTACAGTTAATTCATAAATTTCTCAATTATATTAAATTAAATTAACCTCACGCATTTATCAGGTCAATTAAATTAAATTAACCTCCCAAATTGTTCAATTAAATTAAATTAACAATTAACTTTCATTCAATTAACAATTAATTTCAATTAACTTCAATTAAATTACCAATATCATGACTGGCTTGTTTTACCAGATGGTCATTGCACTTGCCATCCTTACAAACAGGTCTTGTGGGCCAGACGTGGGGTCAATTCTGTTTTGTCAATTCCAATCAATTAAAAAAACTATTCCAATTCCACCTTGCAAAAAATCAATTCCAATTTGTCAGTTCCAATTCCAAATTGTCAATTCCAATTCCAACTTTTAAAATCCTACGCTAAGAAAAATTTCAAATCCAATTCGTTTTAACACAGTATTATTTGTACTTGAAATCATGTGTGCACAATCATATTTAATCAGATATGATTACAAATTAAGTATTGTTCATTCAATATATATATATATATATATATATATATATATATATATATATATATATATATATATATATATATATATATATATATGTGTGTGTGTATGTGTATGTGTATATGTATATATATATATATATATATATATATATATATATATATATATATATATATATATATATATATATATATATATATATATATATATTATATATATATATATTGAATGAACAATAGTTAATTTCAAGTTTGCTGTAAAAACTTTAAAAATGGCATTCAGCGATTTGATATGTACTTTCTGCTGCGACACTTATCCTTGATTTTTGCTAACCAGACATTTTGGACAGCCCTGGACAGTTGGGTCATTAATCTGAGTTTTTAACACTTTTCCCCTGGTTATATCAGTTGTGGTATCATTGATATTTCCTCAAATTTACTGTAAACTTTTCAACATCCTAATCACCAACATGTATTCTCCATAGGGAAATAAACCTTGTCCACTGAAAAAAAATGAGATAAGGTCTGAATGGTTTGACTTTGGTTTTACTGTCTGTTACAGTAACTTAGTATTTGTTTTTGATGCAAATGCTTGATTATATTGTTCTTGTTCACAATGTTTCAATAACAGAGTAGACAGTGTATATGCTATAATGTTTACAGCTTCCTGGCTGTTACCAGATTCAGGGTGACATACTAATAGCAGACAACCATGATTTTAATAGTAAATTTATGTGGTAAAGATTAACAGTATCACATTAATAATTCCATCAAAATCAATTCCAATTAAAAAAATCAATTCCAATTCCAACTAACTTTCGAAAAAAATAAATTCCATTTCCAATTCTGGGATTGGAATTGAGGATCAAGAATTCAATACGGATCAAAAGTCGCCGCTCTTCCACACTGAAGTCTGTTCGCTCTCACGAGGGAACGTAGTGCCCAGATTGCATATGTCGCATAAAGATGAAATCACCAAATTCTTTGACCGCGTCGGCAAGGAGCAATCTCGTAAATTCGTCAAAAACTCTTGGACAAATTAAAGTGAAGCTGGCGTGCTTGAACAACATGCATCGTTTTCCACCTGAACTCGCTTAACAAGTCACTCCAAGGCTGGTTCACCACGGTGATTGATTTCGTTAGCTAGAGCTGGTGGGACGGCAAAATCAAAGAACACTTCAACCTGTTTGAACACCTAAGTGCGGCACTTCAAACGCCCGTCTTGGGGGGTCGGATGGTTCGAACGAACCTCCCCACCCCCTCTAAATGCGCTGGATTCGAATTTTATCCATTCAATGTGGAGGTGCAGGAGGGTTTGTTCGTGAATGAATCCACCGCACGTGATGCATTAGAAGCTCTTCCCCTACCAAAGTTTTGGTCTAAGATGACCGAATCATATCTGTAAGTAGCTGAAGTGCCGATGAGCATATTGCCGATGTTTCCATCTACATATCTCGGCGAACAAGGATCCTCGGCAATGTTCTGCAGGAAAACTAAATTAATTTCGTACCCGACTATGCATGAAGGAATACCTCCGAGTCCCTTTATCGAAAATTGTTCCAAAATCGAGCCCCTGGTATTGACCAGGTAAACTCAGCCTTTATATTGTGGTGGTTTCTCGAATAATGACTTCTTTTGTTATCCATTCGGGATACAGTTTTGTCGTCAATAAAATATAGGTCCGGACCCGGACGTAGTGCAAAACGGCTATTGATTCGGCTTTATGTGCGCATGCGCAATGAGAACCTGCCGGTGTAACGGGCCCAGAGTAGTCCCGTGCCGAAAGTCTGCATTTTGCGTATTGCGCATGCGCGCGCAAACGCAGTGGACGACATGCAACCTGGCCGCGTGAGCAACGTGACAGGTAACCCGATAAACTTTGACCCCGTGCCAGAAGTATGCAGATTCCGCTGACCCATATGACCCCACGATGTTGACCTTATTTTGTCAGCGAGCTTGTAAAACGAGGCCTTTTTAAGAAAGTTGTAAGTAATTTGATTAGAAAGTGGAAAGTGATGGAGCATCAGAAGAAATGTAGCCATTATTTGGTAATACCCATTATTTTAAATCACTAATGACCAGGTGCAGGAGTGCAAGCACCCAAATGAAATGTTAGACAATTTGTATTTGAAAGAAGTACGATTATCAAACGACAAAAGGACGTGGCTATTCGCACAGCTGCTCTGCAGGCTCCTCTATTGATTGCCAAAAGTGTGGTTGTTATTATTTGCAGAGCTGCACTACCTTTTGGCATTACAGAAATAGTTATTGCTATTTGCAAAATTACCATATTGGTATGGTCATTAATGATAACGTTAATGATATATTGTGTTACTTATGGCTTCTTACTTGAAGCTTGTCTTGCTGTTCCCATATAATAGAAAATTAAATGGCTTCACTTCTTGTGTAACAGCCACCTAGTCCAGTAAGCTACTTCTTGTTCATTGGTTCAGTAGCGCACGTGTATTACAAAGTTAAAGCAGCGTTGCAAAGTTTACGTCTACATGACTCTTGATATAAGGAATCTCTGCTTAAAAGGAACAACTTTGAAATCCCAGCTCTTGCCTGCACTGTGTTATGTACACATGGATATAATGAATATTGGATATAATGAACAAGCCCAACGTGTTCTTTATAGCGAGAGTCCAATGTAGTTGCATACATGGTGTGAACTTTTTCTAGCAACAGCATAAAAAACATGCATAGATTGAAACCTAGTTATTAGGAAACAATGAACACTCCAGCTTACTACTTGCGCATATACAAGAGATGCTCCCCGTACCCAGAAGCATCCGGGCCACCATACCAGAAACAGCTTGTTTGATTATTGTATCGTTTAACCGATTTGACTATTAAATACGTGATTAAATGCAAGAGAACATCTTTCTTCTTTATAATCAAACAAGTTTGGACAGCAGCTAAGTACGGGGCGACTATTCGATGGAGAAACTAGTAAATGTACACATTTACGCTGGCACCTATTGATAACATTGAACCCCTACGGCTACGGCTACGGCTACGGACTCTGCCATAAAACTGTCTAGAGCCAGGTAGCACCGCAAACATGGTGATTGAGGTTGCATGTCCATTCCCATGATGCGACTACGTATCACGGAACGACGACGCTGCAATAGTAGTCGAACTCCTAAAGATTCATGGGTTGACACATTCGATTCATGCCGCGGCGACACCTGGTGGGCAAATGGAAAAGCTCAAACGCCCTACTGTATCGTTAGCTGGTACGTCAGAAACCTGGGCATACTGGGGAGACGACATCGTTGTTCAACTATTGGAGTGCTGTGATGACGAATTGAGACGGGACCTCACTCGTTCAAACGGAGGCTCCATGGTCGGAGGCACCGAGGCAAACGTGTTAGCGGCGATAAAGGCACTCGCGGTGCATAGTGAAAACATCATGGTGGCACGATACGCATTACATGACATGCGCCAGGGACGCGAGGAACAAATTCGATCATTCTACGCCCGAATCAAGGGTCAGGCTGACACCTGTGATTATCGAATCAAGTGCACCAAAGCCGGTTGCGACGAGATGGTCGATTTCGCCGGCGAGATATTGCGTGACGTACTCGCTCGCGGTATCCTGGACGACGAGATTCAGTTGGACTTGTTAAGCGACCAGAACCAAAAGATGAAGATCGAGGAGATGATTAAATTCGTCGAGGCGCGTGAGTCGGACAAACGATCGGCATCGCGCCTGCTGGATACCCCGAGTGTAAACGCGGCAAGTAGTACATATCGCCGCAATAAGCAACATGAGGTACGAACCAGAGGCGCGGCGACGACTAAGCCGAGACCTGATCCGCAGCCAGAGCAAACGTTCGACCCCACTGCACTGTGTTGGTTCTGTGCGGAGAGAGGCCACGGTAAGAACCCGCCGTGGAGCATAAAGGAGAAGCCAATGCCCAGCGTACGGCAAGCGATGTAGTAAATGCAAAAACATGAACCACATGGAACGCGCCTGCCTCGGCAAGGCGTATACCCGCCGGCCGACTGAGACCGCCGAGACAAGTGATGAACAGTCCGCGGCCTTCGAACTGTGCACAGTGTTCAACGGACCGGTTACCGACATCAACGCGATCGCACTAGACCACCATCTGTACGATAACCTTTGTGACAGATGGCATAAACGCGCGTCCGACCCGCAGCCGTTTGTCCGGGTCAACGTCGGAGCATTCGAGGAGGATTACCGTGCCCTCGGTTTCGCACTCAGGAAGCGAGTAAGCGCCGCCGAACTCCCCGCGATGGCAGATACCGGATGCCAGAGCTGCCTAATGGGCATACAAGTGGCCGAGAGGATGGGGCTCAATGCGGACGACCTCATACCGGACACCATGACGATGCGAGCGGCGAACGAGGGAGGGATACCTATCCTCGGAGCGATGGTGGTGCGATTCTCGGGTACCGACAGCCGGGCCATAACGCACGAGACACGACAAATCGCCTACATCACCAACACATCAGATCGTGTCTTCCTGTCACGGGCCGCGTGCATCGACCTTGGGATGATTAGTGAGACATTCCCGACCATTGGTCATTGCATCAGATGATGCAGCCGCTCCGACCCCATGCCCATGCACCCCGCGGACAGGACCGCCGCCACTTCCCGAGGGCCTACCGATGCCCGCGACCGAGGAGAATCGAGCAGCGATCGAATTGTGGCTGAAGAGACGGTACGCGGCGAGCACATTCAACACATGTACCCACCAAACACTGCCCATGATGTCTGGCCCACCCTTGCGACTGATGATAGACAAGGATGCGACACCCGTCGCACGACACAGTCCAAAACCGGTGGCCGTGCACTGGCAGGAGGAGGTCAAGGCCGGCTTAGACGAGGATGTACGTCTCGGTGTGCTCGAGAAGGTATCGGTCGGTGATTTGTGCCAAAAAGAATGGCAAGCCAAGACGCACCGTGGACTTCCAGGCATTAAATGTCTATGCAGCACGTGAAACACACCACACCCCATCCCCGTTCCATCAGGCGCGAGGTGTCCCCGAGAACAAGCGTAATACGGTGTTCGATGCTTGGAATGGGTATCACAGCGTGCCGCTGCACGAGGACGATAAACACCTGACGACGTTCATCACACCGTGGGGACGTTACCGCTACTGTGTCGCTCCACAGGGGTATCGCGCGTCGGGCGACGGCTACACTCGCCGATACGACGAAATCGTCTCGGAAATAGGCGAGCACACGAAATGCATCGACGACGCTCTGCTCTGGTCGGATAGTATCGCCGACAGCTTCCACCAGGCCGTGCAATGGCTTGACGTGTGCGGTCGGAATGGCATAACCCTGAACCCGGGGAAATTCATCTTTAGCAGCCCCGTCGTGGAATTCGCGGGATTCACCATCACAATGGACAGCGTACTACCCAGCCCGAAGTATTCTGATGCAATCCTGAACTTCCCCGTGCCACGTAACATTCACGACAACCGCTCATGGTTCGGTCTCGTGAACCAGGTCTCGTACGCCTTCAGCATGGTGGAACGAATGCTACCGTTCCGCGCACTCCTGAAAGCGGGCCAACAATTTCGATGGAACACTGAGCTTCAGGAGATATTCGATGAGTCGAAGGAGCACATCGTCCAGGAAATCGAGAACGGCGTCAGGATATTTGACAAGAGCAAGCCGACCTGCATCGCCACCGACTGGTCGAAAACCGGAATCTGATTCTGGCTACAACAGAAGCACTGTGATTGCACGCCGGTGAAACCGTTTAGCTGCAACGGCGGCTGG
The DNA here is from genome assembly GCA_033239005.1 of Lamellibrachia satsuma. Classification (NCBI taxonomy): domain Eukaryota; kingdom Metazoa; phylum Annelida; class Polychaeta; order Sabellida; family Siboglinidae; genus Lamellibrachia; species Lamellibrachia satsuma. The sequence continues at coordinate 2,862,248 of BSQZ01000045.1, read as the reverse complement.
AAAGTCACACACGGCGGAATTGCGCTACGCCCCGATTGAAGGCGAGGCGCTGGCAGTCGCCGATGCACTGGATAAAGCACGCTACTTCGTGCTTGGTTGCCAGGATCTCATCATCGCGGATGATCACAAGCCACTCTTGAAGATCTTCGGCGATCGCTCCCTGGAGGATATACCAAACTCACGCCTACGTAACTTGAAAGAGAAAACACTGCGATACCGCTTCCGTGTTACCCACCTGCCGGGTATGAGAAACAAGGCAGCCGACGCAATGTCACGCCGCCCTACGGGACGCCCGGTGAAGAAGGACCTCCCGGATGATCAAGCATCACTAGCGGATACCCTATGGGGCCACACTCATCCTGACGCGCTGCTTTTGATTAGGATGCACGAACCAGATGACGCTGATTCAGAACTACTGACATTCCGTGACACCACCGGGATACTGGGGTCGGTGACATGGGATCGCGTGAGAGAGGCCACCGCGAGCAACCCCGATATGCACCTACTCACTGAACTGGTCGAGGACGGCATGCCGATGACTCGGAACGAGATGCCAGTGCCCATCCGACAGTTTCACCAGTACCGACATGAGCTGTCGACAACCGACGGTGTAGCCATCTATAAGGATCGCATCATCATCCCACCCGCGCTACGCCACGCCGTGCTGGCCGCCCTCCACGCGGCACACCAGGGCGTGTCTATGATGACGGCAAGAGCGGAAACATCGATATTCTGGCCCGGTATGACAGAGGACATCACCAAGGTCCGCAACGAATGCGAACACTGCCATCGTATGGCCCCGTCCCAGCCAGCCGCACCGCCCACCCGGCACATATTGCCCGTCTACCCGTTCCAGGCGATATGCTCTGACTTCTTCTCGTACAAGGGCGTGCACTACGTAGTAGTTGTCGATCGCTACTCGAATTGGCCCATCATCGCGAAAGCATCGGCGGGCGGGGCTGGCCTGGTTAACATTCTGAGACAGACATTCGTGACCTACGGGACACAGGAGGAGCTTGCATCAGACGGCGGTCCAGAATACACATCGACTGACACCCGCCAGTTCCTACGTACGTGGGGCGTGAATCATCGGCTGTCCTCAGTCGCCTTCCCCCACAGCAATTGCCGCGCGGAGGTCGCCGTTAAGACAATGAAGCGCTTGATAACGGACAACACTGGCGGGAAGGGCGATCTGGACACAGACGCAGTACAGCAAGCGGTCTTACAACACCGCAACACGCCAGACCCAGACACTAAGATATCACCAGCAATGTGCGTATTTGGTCGCACGATACGTGACTTCATTCCGGTGATCCTCGGCAAGTATCTCCCCACGACACCTGGCGCGACACGCTACGTGCCCACGAAGACGCACTCCGCAAAAGGCACATTAAGACACACGAGTACTGGAGCGAACACACCAGGCATCTGCCCGCACTGGCAGTGGGGGACTATGTCCGCATCCAGAACCAAACTGGACAACACCCGAACAAATGGGACCGCACCGGCACGGTCGTGGAAGTCAAACAGCATGACCAGTATCAAGTCAAAGTCGATGGATCCGGTCGCGTGACACTCCGCAACCGTCGTTTCGTACGGAAGTTCACATCGATCACTTCCCCGGAACCACCTCGACCAATCGATGTAGACCTCGGCATGAGAATAGCCCCGACCCCGCCGCCACCACGTACGATCACACCGATGTTGCCATCGCCGCCGAACGTGTCACCCGCCACACCTACTGGCCCGACTCCGGCCCCAGACGTGATTCACCGATCCCCGTCTCACGGATCACCGCCTCCCATGGCCCCGGCGACTATCACTACACCGTCACGCCAGAAGCCGCCCGGTAATACCGAGCTCAATACCACCAGCTAGACGTCCCATACCGCTGGTGTCTCCATACCCACACCATGGATAAGTTTACGCTGAGCACTGTGTTTTAAAGGCAGTTTAGGTGAGGAGGTGTGGTGAAAGGGAGTTCCATAATAGCTTCTTGAAATGATTTTGGGTTTTTTATGTTGGTAATTTTTGGTGGAATCATATTCCATATGCGAATGGCTCGGGGATAAAATGAAAAGACCATTGCATTTATACGACACTTGGGGGCTATGTATTGTCCACAGGTTCGAGAGCAGGTTAGTAGGCCTGGAGGGGGGGTTGATCTCAATAATATTGTTTAGAATTTTGTAGAAGGTTGTGGCTTGTTTGATAATGCGCCTTCGTTCGAGGGTTGGCCATCCAAGGGCAGTAATTAGATCTGCTGGATTTGTGTTCCGTCTGTAATAATTTTTAACAAATCTGGCAGCAGAGTGTTGCACTCTTTCAAGGCTTTTAACTTGTGAAAAGGTGTGGGGATTCCATATGGGTGAAGAGTACTCAAGTTTTGGCCGGATTAGCATGTTGTAGGCTGTTTGTTTAACTTCGGGTTTACATGGGCCAAGAGTTCGTTTAATCATGCCTAAACATTTCGAAGATTTTGAAGTTATGTCAGTGACGTGATTTGTCCAGGTTAATTTGGAATCCAATTTTACTCCGAGGTATGAGTGGCTGGACAGTGGATAATGGCTGGCCAGAAAGCGAGTACTTGTGTGTGCTGGGTTTAGTTTTGTTTGTTATTGGAAGGTGGACGCATTTAGATACATTAAATTCCATTTGCCATTTGTCTGACCATGTTTGGAGTTGGCTTAGGTCAGAGTGGAGAATTTCGTGGTCGGTTTTGGAAGAAATTTTACGATATATAATACTATCATCTGCAAAAAGGCATATAGAAGATTTGATGTTCCCATTTATGTCATTTTTGTAGAGTAAGAAGAGGACAGGTCCTAGAACTGAACCCTGTGGGACACCAGATGTGACATCTGTGATTTCCGACAGGGCACCGTTAACTGAGACTCTCTGTTTGTGGTTGGATAGAAAAGATTTGATCCAATTTTGAGTGTTTCCAGTGATTCCGTAGGAGGTCAATTTTGATAGAAGACGTAGGTGAGGCACTTTGTCGAAGGCTTTGGCAAAGTCAAGCAAGATTAAATTGCGTCAATTTGGGTCTTGTTGTCCATAGCAGTCATCCAGTCGTGGACTGTCTCAATGAGTTGAGATTCACAAGACAGTCCCGACTGGAATCCGTGTTGGAAGTGGAGAATGATGTTATGCTTGTGCAGGTGTTTCCACATGTTGCTTAGGATGATACGTTCCATTACTTTACAGAGGATGCAGGTTAGTGATATGGGTCTGTAGTTAGCCGGGTCAGATTTATGGCTCTTTTTGTGTATAGGAGTTACGAATGCTTGTAGCCAGTCATTAGGAAGTTTACCTGTGTTGTATGACTGTTGGAAAATTTGGGTGATGATGGAAGCTATCTGCTTTGCAATTTCTTTAAGGACTCTGGCTGGGAGTTCATCTGTGCCTGTAGCTTTGTTCTGGCCGGTTTAGATTTTCCAGCTGCTTTATTACGTGCCTTGCCTTGTGGCGAAAAAAATTGCCAAAATTCCTTCAGCCTATTGAAATCATCATTCGTGTAACATGATCCCACTAGCATAGCTGATTCTGGCAGTGACGGAACTTTAGCTGCTGCTATTTTTTACCGGTGTAACAGGCCCAGAGTGGTCCCGTGCCGAAAGTCTGCGGAAGTATGCTTTTTGCGTATTGCGCATGCGCGCAGTAAGCTCCTACTTTCGGCCCGCGTATAGGAGTCAGACCACAGTTGGGAATTGCATTGGTGGCCATGTTAACGTTTTGTCTGATTATAAGAAAACCTGATCATTAAAAATTCTGAAATAAATGTGCAGCAACTGTCATCATCTCATTGACATGCTCACCAACTTTTATCAAAATCACATACCTCCAGCTCTTTTAAAATGCCCCCATGTGCGATGCCCGTCAGTATTTACAAAAATAGCTGTGTATTCATGCGCCCACGTGGTCCATAGAAGAAAAATTCCCATAAATCCCTCCGCCAGTTAAACTCTCCAAAAAATGCACTATTTCACAGCCAATAGCTTCTATAAACAAACCTGTGAATATTCATGCTCAAAGGCGCATAATATGAATTTATTAAGTTCACATTTCACAATTTCGCGTGCCCTACATTCGTGTGAAACAGTAAACAGGAAGGTCAACTGTGGTCTTACCCCAAATAAAAATGGTAATTGTGCAGAAAAAAATTTAATTTAGCCTGTTGATAAAGGTAAATGAAAATCATGCATTCATGCAAAAAATCTATGTCTACCTAGTTGTTGGAGTTACTTACATACACAAGGAACCACCACCTGTGCTGGGCAGAACACACATACATGAGCTACTTCAGCTTGAGACAGTCTGTATTCTAGTACGATACTCTTTTCAGCTCACTCGAATGAACTTGTAACATAATTTTTGGAATAGTCCAGCATGTGTTCTGTAATCAAATTCTGTACAGCCAGTTGTTATTCCACACTGAAAGTTATAATTTTTTTACCTGGTGCCACAATACACCTATGTAAACAGACCCAAATATCACCTTTGAGTGTGGATTACTGAAAAGCCAGACACCTCAACTTGTCAAATTGCATAACATTACATAACCTACTTAGTGGAGTCATCAGAAACAACTCACCTTCCCTGTGGAACAGTTAGGTCAGCTCGCTAGGCCATATCAGATAACAGCTGGTGATCCCGGCCTGGTCTCTGGTGATCTCGGCCTCGTGTTGCAAAACATAATTAAGAGTGTTTATGCCTTCGAATTAATTATAGTTGTAATATGTACGTATTGTTAGGTATCTATGGTCGTTATAAAAAAAATGTGTTTATGCCGTATAAATAAATATAGTTGTATAATTCACTAAAAATGTCCTCGGAATGCCTCATTTTCTGCCTATAAACTGTTCAGCCGAATTTTAAAATACAGAGTGTACAGAGAAATATCGATAATAACGGACAAAATATGTTTGTAATGAAGGCAAGCTTCTATTATGGTCTTTGATCTACACAACGTTTCCAACCGATTGAATCCTGGCTCGTAGCGACCGCGGTTGTAAATGTGAAGCATTGTATGTCCATTCGATGAGACAGAGCTTTGAACATCAGCGTTTTCTAAATAAACATGGCTTCACTTTGATTACGACTACAGGAATAAAAATAGCTGAAAATAGGTTACACCCTACTAGCCGCGTTTCCCATGGTTGCCCAAAAATGCTTTTAGTGGGAAATGAGGACTTGAGTAGATCTTGCGTCACTTCTGTCCAAGCCACTAGTTAAAAACACAAGTACAATTTAAATAACATTAAACGGACTCCATCCCTTTATTCACTAAGAGTACAATACATATAAATAGACGTAGATAGATAGAAATATCAAACGTTTCAACATCAATCGTCATCTGTGAGTTTTGCTGGACAAGTTCTATGGAAGACTAGATGATGCTGATGATGATGACGACGATATTCTTAGTATACAACAGTGAAGGCTTAGAATTATAATTAATGCAGGCAATGCTAGAAATCTATGTGAAATGCGAGCGGAATTCAGTAAATATTACAGTTAACCAACTTAACGGAAAAGATGATTGCAGTGCCAGTTATGTCGTACAATGGCTTCACAACAATTGTACTTGTGTTGTGGTTGTTGATCTCCCCAATCAAACATCGCTTTGTTGTGGCGGCTAAAGAAGAATTAATGGGTTGAAATTAAGCGACGGGCATTAACAATGTGATGGTGATGAAAAATATGATTTTTTTTCCAGAATACTACTGACATGGAGCTGACCCTTCCACCAATGCAAGAGCGACATGGAGCTGACCCTTCCACCAATGCAAGAGCGACATGGAGCTGACCCTTCCACCAATGCAAGAGCGACATGGAGCTGACCCTTCCACCAATGCAAGAGCCAAGGGTTCTCCAAGAAAGCAACATCGCAGACGTGACACCCGGACCCTATGGGACAAACTATTTGACGATGTTGGCTTTTCGTACACTGTGAAAAGCAGAAGCAACATTGCTTAAAAGTGGCATAAAAAACTCTTAATTATGTATTACAACACGAGGCCGAGATCACTAGAAACCAGGCCGATATCACCAGACACCAGGCCGAGATCACATAGACACTCTTAATTATGTATTGCAACACGAGGCCGAGATCACCAGAGACCAGGCTGAGATCAAAAGACACCAGGCCGAGATCACCAAAACAGGCCGAGATCACTAGGGCCGAGATCCCGAAAGGCCGAGATCACTATGAATCGGTAAAAGTTGGCTAGTGGCAGTGCATATAAATGGTCGTCACTGCGAGAATGGAGGTGGAAGGGGAGGTTCATATGGATTCAGGCTGCCTTTCCAAATAATCTGGCTTTCCGTCATATCAATACCAGGGTATTGTTTGCTGGCCTTGATGTATCTGAATGAACCTGCTAAAAAATCTTCTGATAAATAAAATTTTTTTTGTGGAAATGACAATAAATCTGACAGTGAGGCTGTTTAACCTAATTTTATTTAACATACTTTAGAAATCGACAATTCAGAGCCCAATATCATAATTTCTGTATTAATTTCCAAAACTTCCAGCATTTCATTACAACACAACAAACATTGTACAAATATTCTTGTTTTATTTTTTGTTCTGTGTCATGGGTGTTACATATATTGAAAACCATCTGTGCAAGAAACCATCTGTGCAATAACCAAACATTGCCAGTCGTGACAGAACTGACAATAGATTATGAGACACTGAACATGAAATGGAGGAGTACTGGTAATCGTGAATCGTATGTCATCCAACATGATGTTGTGATTTTGTAGGCCAAAGTCACATGATCAATAAAGTGATCATGTGACAATCACATGATAAACAGAGTAAAGAGAAGATGCAAACATGAACACAGAACACAACAATGTGCAGCCATACACTTGTAAACGAGAAACAAACAGCATATACGTGCCAATTCATATATACCCCTAACTCTTATAGATCTTCTCAAATTGTATGGACCTGGGAGACATTCCTTATGGTTTTTGAACATTTTAACAAGGCTCTTTGTATTACGAGATGTGGCCCACATTTGTCATCTGGCATGTGAATGACAGAACATCAGTTTAAAACAAGTACTAAAAGCGACTCTCACAAATATTTTATCTGTGCTCAGTCATTTGCGCCAGTCTCTCAAAATCCAATCAATATATATATATATATATATATATATATATATATATATATACTAGTTTGCACGGGAAGCTCCTTTTTGGCATTCATAGCAAACCAGTGGATGCAGATAGTAACATGGGTTAACGGAGGGTCGTACAGGTTGTTTTACCAGTCTAACGTGTGCACGACTCAGGTTAACGGAGGGTCGTACAGGTTGTTTTACCAGTCTAACGTGTGCACGACTCAGGTTAACGGAGGGTCGTACAGGTTGTTTTACCAGTCTAACGTGTGCACGACTCAGGTTAACGGAGGGTCGTACAGGTTGTTTTACCAGTCTAACGTGTGCACGACTCAGGTTAACGGAGGGTCGTACAGGTTGTTTTACCAGTCTAACGTGTGCACGACTCAGGTTAACGGAGGGTCGTACAGGTTGTTTTACCAGTCTAACGTGTGCACGACTCAGGTTAACGGAGGGTCGTACAGGTTGTTTTACCAGTCTAACGTGTGCACGACTCAGGTTAACGGAGGGTCGTACAGGTTGTTTTACCAGTCTAACGTGTGCACGACTCAGGTTAACGGAGGGTCGTACAGGTTGTTTTACCAGTCTAACGTGTGCACGACTCAGGTTAACGGAGGGTCGTACAGGTTGTTTTACCAGTCTAACGTGTGCAAGACTCAGGTTAACGGAGGGTCGTACAGGTTGTTTTACCAGTCTAACGTGTGCACAGCTTGTTTTACCAGTCTAACGTGTGCACGACTCAGGTTCAGCTCGCATCATACGGAGATTATCTAGAGGATACATTTTTCCATGTCCTATAAAAGTTAAAGCCAACTAATATTGATCTATCAGTCAACATCTGTGCTAAATCCACATGACCATGTTGCTCACACAATAAACCAAACATCAATTGAGAACTGCAATGTAAATGTGTAGTATGTATGAACATCATAAGGGGGAACATTAAATAAATCACAGAGGGGTGGCAACTTCCACCATCTACCCTTGTCGTATGTCAGCAACTACCAATGATTTTCATTGAAACTTTGTACAAGAAACTGCGCACTACAACAAATAGTTACAGCCCCACCCCATTCATATGCACACAAACTAAACTGTACAAGATGAGTCAGGTCCTTAGTGCTACTGTCATAACAATCAGAAGTTATGAGATTTCACACAACACTGCAGACTGCTTTGCTCAATATGAAACACCACTTTAATCACACATTCTGGATAATACCTACATTACCCTAGAGTATTACACTGTATAATGTTAAATGTAATTTCATCACAGAACTTTTGGACAGACATATCATTGCAGCACAATGTAACAAAATATACAAATTACTACTTTTGATTACAAACAGATTATTTATATATATATATATATATATATATATATATATATATATATATATATATATATATTATAATCATACATTACACCAACCAAATATATATATATATATACACACACACACAAGCTACATTATATATACATCATACATTGTCTTGTATCATGTTGCCAATGTTTGAATAAAAATGAATCAAGGCTGATGTTTGGTAATTTCACTATTCTGTCACAAGTTGCTCTCATTCAATTACTTTACTTGGGGCAACATTTTATAGGACATGTTTAACCTAGCAATCTCTAACTTTGCCCAGGCTCGGAAGAATTCTTGTTAGGAATCTGATCAGATATTGACTGGTTCAGATGCAGCTTGATATAAATTTGCACTTAACCAATCTTAACCACCATCTTCACTTAACCACCTCTCCAATGTGACCACTGTACAAGGTAAGAGGTATGGTCATAAAAACGGTTGCGCTGGTTAGCCTCATTCATAGGCACAGCGAAACATAAATCTAATTAAACAGTCACACACATACACACACATATATATATATATATATTCAAACAATTATCTTACGTGACTATTTCATTAGATTTATGTTTCACTGTGCCAATGAGGCTAACTAGCACAACCTTTTATATATATATATATATATATATATACACACACAGTTTGACAGATTCTAAATAAGTAGCAACAATTCTACAGTATACAACAATACTGTATTAGCGGAATTATTTTATGTGTGAAATAACAAAACATTCAATAATCATTGATGCCATCTAAAAACAGTGACAAATACTAATCATATATACCACCACTGTGTCAACTTTGTATATTTTTTATGTCATATATTGAAATGATCCCTAAAATTAGCTGTATTTAGTTGAGATTAAAACAGTTCAATTATGTTTAAAACCATAAATGATTACACAAATAATTACACAAGATCATTTCCTTCCCGTTTCCTTACTGTTTGCATAGAGAAATGTAATTCTCACACAATAAAAATAGTGAAGAGCGCAGCTGAATCATTGTTTTACTTTTCTGCGATAAGGTATCACCAACCAAAAACACACTTTGTTGTGTTGTATTTCTTGTAAAATCAAGTTACATGTTCTAAATAATGTCATGGTAGGCAGTGCCACCTCGTGAATAATGCTAGAACTATATAATAACGCTGCTCAAATGACATAATAACACTTAGATGACCATGATGTGCGTTGTTTGTGCAGCAATAGACCAGCGAAGACGTCAGTGAAATGTGCACAACACACTGTATTGGCAAAACATATTAGATGTCTGCATAAGGCATGGGTTAATTTCAACTGTTAATTTATTAATTTAATTAACTCAATTTAATTGCATTTAATTGACAAATTCCCAATTAACTCTCAATTAAGTTCTAATGTAACAGTTAACATTACTGGAAAGTTCATAGCCATGTCATTAAATGTGTAAACATTTCTACCAACACATGATTTAATTGTTAATTGAATAAAAAATAAATTGTTAATTTAATTTAAATGAAGAATTTTAGAGGTTAATTTAACTGACCTGAGAAATGTGTGTGGTTAATTTAATTTAATTTGAGAATTTCTGAGTTAGTTGTAATTTAATTAATTAACTTGTCTAGTAAATTGACCCATGCCTGTTCTGCATCACATACGACATACTGCATGACATGACACACTGGCAAAGCTGCATCGCACTGTGGAATAATACACTGGCAAAACACTCCAAACGCTGTCAATATATACGTATATATGTCCTACACGACATGCTAGAATATCTCACGCTGTCAATGCAAGATCCTATCGACATGCTGGCATATCTCCCACTGTCAACGCAGGATCCTACACGACATGCAAGAATATCTCACGCTGTCAATGCAGGATCCTATCAACATGCTGGCATATCTCCCACTGTCAATGCAGGATCCTACACGACATGCTAGAATATCTCACGCTGTCAATGCAGGATCCTATCAACATGCTGGCATATCTCCCACTGTCAATGCAGTATCCTACATGACATGCTAGAACATCTCACGCTGTCAATGCAGGATCCTATCGACATGCTGGCATATCTCCCACTGTTAATGCAGGATCCTACATGACATGCTGGCATATCTCATCTCATATCGCACCAGATGTTGGCAATGCACACCAGATGCTGGCGATGCACATCAGACACTGGTGATGCGAACTAAATGCTGGCGATGCGCACCAGACGCTGGTGATGCGCACCGGATGCTGGCGACGTTCACTAGATATGGGATTGGAAGTGGGTTGACGTCTTATCAGAACATTCTTCTTCCAAATTCTTAATAAACCAACATATCATGATATAATATGAGCTGACCGGTTCAATAGCTGACCTGTCATACAAGCTTTGGCACATTGTAATTTCTAATTATGAAATTTATGTTTTTATAATTGTAGAATACTGTATTTGATTTAATAAGCGTACAGTTACAGTTCGCTTGACAAAAAATTGGGCCATGGAAAAATGTCAAGGAATCTGTTTTAAGCGTACACCAATATTTGCTTCTCTACACAATAAGGTTACTGTTTAATAACAATAGTGGGGTCATTTGGTGACTAGTGTAGAACAACTGAAAAGTGGCGCCAACTGTTTAACACCAGATGGCGACACATTTTAGTCATTCCATACTAGTCAAATTAAACTAATTATGCATCCTGCTGATTAAAAAAGGTGGTGTATGCTGATTACGGCATGTACGCTTAATAGGTCAAATACCGTATCTCAGAAGGGTGGATTACACATAGATGAAGCATTGTTGGACTCTCAATAAGCCAATGGCTTCCTTGTCCACTTGCCATCTGGGTGTTTTGCCTTGGATGGCTATCTTGTTAAGCTGTACTTCATGGTTTGTATTTTTACTTTTGTATTCAGATTCGACGATAAAACAGTACTACAAAGAATATTCTTTGCAGTACTGTTTTATATACATATATATGTATATATATATATGTGTGTGTGTGTTATTATATCATTAACCAATTCATGGCTCCACAATAAAAATGTTAGTTTAACATAGTATTTGCTTAATACTAGAATTTCAGATCATACAATCAAAGGGAATTGTTTTATTTGTCAAAGTAATGATAAAAGGATGGTTAATTAGAGGTTTTACATGAAATCTCAGACAAAATTAGGACTGGATCATGAAACCTGTGATACATATACAGATACATATACAGTTGAACCTAATTTTATGGTCACCTTGGTAATACTATGGGACAATCCCAAATTATTTCCATAGCAATAAAGTATAGGACATTAGTCCCACTAATGCGGTCATCTTGCTATTCAGGTCACTTTGGTCCAGTCCCGAGGATGACTTTGATATCGAGGCTCGACTGTATATATATATATATATATATATATATATATATATATATATATATATATATATAAGGACAATGAATTTATACAAAATTGGAATGTTTGATTGACATGAGGAATGATGTCATATACTGGTGCACATTTGCAGAGGTACAATCATATCAACAAGGCACAACATGTTTGACTCAACAACCAGGAAAGGACATGGATGCCTTTTTGACAATTAAGGCCGGTTTATGTGAGCGATTTTTTTCCAACTAGTTGGCTGACACAGTCTCATGCATTATCGCAGTGCAAGACTTGGTCATGTAAACACCCTTGTGAAACCAATTTGACCAAAAATGGCTGCGATTATGAAGCAGTGGCCAATCAGCAACTGCTTGGACCAACAACAGGTGCACTCTTTGTGACTGCTTGGACCAACAACAGGTGCACTCGTTGTGACTGCTTGGACCAACAACAGGTGCACTCGTTGTGACTGCTTGGACCAACAACAGGTGCACTTGTTGTGACTTTTCATCAAAGCTCAAGTCAGAAATGGCGAGAGTCAATAGGTCACACTCACATTGTTGACACATTGCTCCACTAAATGCACACATAGTTTAGCTGGAGATTGTTGTGAGACATGGTGAAGTCACCAGACCATTTGGGGCAAAAATTGCTCATGTAAACTTTTAGACATACAATGCATATATCAGACAACATTTGCACAAGTTATGTCAGTTCGACACAAAAATGGCAGGTAAGATTATGGTGATCATGCAGTTGTGCTGCCCGCGTTCCCCACGGAGACTGCATACCTCTCCCCGACTGAGTCGTCACTACGCTTCCAGAATTTCACCTTGGCCAGCTGATCCTTCAGTCGACTCGGGCGGTGCTGTCAATGGAACAGGACATGTTTCAGGGTTCATACAGGAAACTTAATTTAAAAATTCCTTAACCAAAATATAATTTTTCTTACCAAATGACAACAAACAAGTCTCCCATCTCTCCTTCAGCCAACCATGAACAACATGAATAACAAAAATATGCTTTGACTGTTATCTATATACAGTCGAGCCTCATTATAACGCAGTGGTCGGGGTCCAAGACTTCGGACCGCGCTGTACGCGAGGCGCGTTAGGTGTTCCCATGTCTGCCACACGGGAGCTACTATTACTAAACAACAGCGATCGCCGCCCGCTGCACCAAGTGCATGAACGCTGTCGAAGCCCTGTGTGCTTGCAGCACTGTCTTATACGCCAACTTGCAGTTTATGGAACTTATTAAACTTAAACTAGCATCAAAGTGTATTATTTTTAAATGTCACACCCTGTTGATTCTTGAATTGAATAGAAAACATGTACATATACCATTATGGAATAGATCTACGATGATGATGTACTGGACCAATAGGCCTACGAATCGAAAATAATAACCTGGATCTGAGCAGCCGAAAACGTATATGATTTAACAAATGTTGCATGTAAGCTGATAAAAAACAGAAAACGACAATAGGTAGAACTAATAATTGTTTCACTTCGTCTTTCAACCGATCTCGACAGAACCATAAATTTATTATGCATCACTTAACATCGATTCGTTGTTTCATATGCGGATGACGAATTCGTATTTTCGTGGACCTGTTAGGCCTTGGGTTAAGAATTTGGCATATTGGTTTCGCGAAAAAGATTAAATTTACGATGTAATGGAAGCATGTAATTTCACCCAAGTGTTATATTGGTATTGCATGCTAAATGCATTTCAAACTGTTGATCTGATTCTTACGCGAGGTGTATTTGTGAATCTGGATTGCAATTTACAAACCGTCGAACCGAAGCCAGCAACAGCGATTGATGTTGGCGACAGCACAAAACAAACAATACGTTGTACAATACTCGTTTTTTTGACATTGTTCGCTTAATATTTCTTGAGAATTGTCAAAGTAATTCTAAGTAGGTTTAATTAGGCCCATTTGGCCTTTTCCCCTGGCGGCAGAAAATCAGGGTCCACGACCGACCGCGTTATATCCGAATCCGCATAATGCTAAAGTTGACACTTGACAGAACAACTTTAAGGGTGTTAATGATATGCCTATCATGTAATACCATGAATACCTGACACCAATAAACTTTTTCCACAGGTATTGGAAATTGTCAATAGCTATTTGAGAATGTATTGAACAGCACGGTTACTATTCATAAACTGATAATGGTTATTCATGAAAATATTCGTCAAGTTGGTAGATAATACTGAAGTAATGATTTCCTTCTAATCACAACTACTGATTTTCGTTGCAGTGCTGCGATGAGGGTATAACACCTCCCAGTTTGTATGGCCCATTAGCTAATGTGGGATCAAGATGCAGAACGCAATTGATGAAAGAGATATGTGGATGATGTGATGGAAGTAGTGAGGAAGGGATGTGAACAAGAACTGACAGAGCATCTCAACAGCATAGACACCACAAGCAGCACTAAGTTCACATAGGAAAAAGAGTGATAACTTCCTGCCTTTCGTACACACTTATGGTATGGAAGGAGGATGATACAGTGAAACTCCTAGCGTATTGGAAGAATACCCACACTGACCAGTATCTGAACTGTAGTTCTCACCATCAGCTACATGAGAAACAAGATTTCATCAATATGTTACTGGATGGGTGCCTTCTGTCAGACAGACAGAAAAAGGTGGAGCACATCACTAAGGCACTGGACATATGTGGGTATCCAAGTTGGACCATAAAGAAGATGAAAGAATAGCAAAGTTAGAAGGGAAAGACCAAGAAAAATGTAAATGTATGGTCACTCTGAACATATACTATGGGTATTAAAACATCATGAGATCGCCACAGATGTGAAACCACATCTAAACATCAGGAGAATACTAGTACAGCCAAAGAGCAAATTGGAAGACAGCAGATAGACAGACTTTATATCCTGCATGGTCATTTAACAGTTAACATTACTGGATAGTTCACAGTCGGTAACCGGACATAACCCCGTCCGGACATGAACTCCTCTGGACAAAAAACCTGTCCTAACAAAACCCCTCCAGATAAAACCCCCTCAAGGTAAAACCCCCTTCAGACATAACCCCCTCCGGATATAACCCCTTCAGACAAACTCCGTACAGACAAAAAACCTATGGATAAACCCACTCCAGACAAAACCCCCTCAATTCAGATATATATGCTAAAATATATCATCTGTTTTAATAATGTCTTTCTGGTGAACCAGGTAATTTGTGTGTTAACTCTGTTCAATCTGTCATGTCAAATAATATTTATGAAGGCTGGAATAATACTTTCACAAATCTGGTTGGTAATGCACATCCAACTATCTGGCGGCCAGTCAACAGCATCAGGAAAGACACTGCATTGGTTGCCACTGCTATACTCCAGGATCAACATGGTCAACCACCTCGCAAACGTGTTTGGCGCCACACCGCTAACGATCTGTGTGCAGACCAACGTGATGGCTGCAAAACCATGCAGGAACCCCTCAGAGGGATTGGCTAGTATATCAGGTGGAAATAACGTGTTGCATTCTGTGACAGCAGTGCAGGCGCTGAATCCATGACATTCATTCTTGATAAATCTGGTAAAATTCAGCCAATGGATGTTCTGTATAAGTATCCATGCACTGTATCGCATTGCATCAGGTAGAAATAAACTGTACATGCATTTTCAATATTGTTTTGTGTCACCATATACTGCCATAATTATATACATAGGCCTATGGTTTGGTAATGCATGTTTTAGCCTCAATTGGAGCGGGCACCCATGCAAATGGTGAATATATTTGAATTGAGGTTTTTTGTCTGGTCTGGTGTTTAATTATGGGGTTATGTCCGGGGGTTATGTCCAGAATGGGTTTTGTCAGGTGGGGGTTTTTGTCTGGAGGGGGTTATGTCCTGGAATCTTCAGTCATGTTATCCAGGTGTTTTACAAGGCCTGCATACACTATTCCAGTCACTAGTCTGAGAAAGATCAGGTTCTGGCATGTGTGAATGGGAGGGAGAATATCACAGAGCACATATACACTGTACCAACTGGGGTGGGCTGGTCATTCAGGCACCTGTGAATTTGAGGGAAGGCGTAGACAATAGAATATCTTCTGTTAGGGTGATAAATCGATGGCTAATCTTGGCTTCTGCAAATCTCTGTTTAAAGTAAACATTTGGGGCTGGCAACTGGCAGCCAAGTGGATCTATGGGGTCATTAGACTCATGCATCAATAATTTGTATGTGTACATATAGCTGTGGAGATGTAGAGAAATCTAATTTATATCATGCTGAGTCTTAATGGCAGAAACCTGAGCTCATTTGCTAAATGAAAACATAAAGAGTAATTGTTGGTAAAGGTCATTTACTAATTGTACCAATGTAGAATAATACCTTTATATCGATAATATAACTTAATCGCTAACACATGGTCATCGAAAAATAGACAGTAAATGACAAATTAAAAATAGCAAAGGTGGTGTTGTCCCATGGGCCTCCAGTAATAGAGGTCCTGTTAAAATATTATAATGTACGGGAATAAAGTTTACACATTAAACATTTTCTACCAGAAAACCCCGATGGGGAAAATTACACTTGAAGGAAAGCGTTAAATATATTGATGCTCACCCAAAATACGAACAAAGTATATGCACCAGTCATGTAAAATATTATCATGTACAGGAGATGTAGAGAAAGGTAATGTACCATCAGTTTGGGATGATTTTACAGTGCCAACTTAAATCAAAAGCATGCCAGTTCTAGTGACGCATAACAAATAGTGTACACATGTATAAATGCAAGTGTATAAAGGGGAAACCTAATGATTTAGTATAAAACACTGCATAGGTTACAACTTGGTGCATAGAAATGATGTATGTATTTGCCCGGTTTTGTTAATTTGGTGTTTGAATATAGGAGAAAAAACCACACCTGCAAATCTTCAGTCACAACAATCCCTTCAGATAAAATAATAATTTTTTTAACAAGTATCTACAACTTTTTAATGTGATCAAATGCCCCAATGAGAAATGTCTTAGTATATAAATATGGTATGAGCAAATCTCTTTCCAACAAAGTTACAAAACAGAGGTTAATTTAATTTAATTGACCTGAGAAATATGTGAGGTTAATTTAATTTAATTGAATTTCTTAGTTAATTGTAATTTAATTAACTTTTTAAGTTAATTGCCCCACGCCTGCTATGTAGACCAGATCCCTTGTAAGAGACGTAGCCACACCAACATAGGCAAAACAGGAAGAACATCTGGAACTAGACTCGAACAGCACAAGGAGGTTGAGACCATCGTAACCAGATGGTAGAGCACCAGTCTACAATTACACTCGCAGACCATGCAGACAGAAACAATTACACTCACAGACCGTGTAGACAGAAACAATTACACTCACAGACCATGCAGACAGAAACAATTACACTCACAGAACACACAGACAGAAACAATTACACTCACAGACCGCACAGACAGAAACAATTACACTCACAGACCATGGAGACAGACCACAATTACACTCACAGACCATGCAGACAGAAACAATTACACTCACAGACCGTGTAGACAGAGACGATTACACTCGCAGACCGTGCAGACAGAAACAATTACACTCACAGACCATGCAGACAGACCACAATTACACTCACAGACCATGCAGACAGAAACAATTACACTCACAGACCATGCAGACAGAAACAATTACACTCACATACCATGCAGACAGAAACAATTACACTCACAGACCATGCAGACAGAAACAATTACACTCGCATACCATGCAGACAGAAACAAATACACTCACAGAGCGCGCAGACAGAGACAATTACACTCACAGACCGTGCAGACAGAAACAATTACACTCACAGACCATGCAGACAGAAACAATTACACTCACAGACCATGCAGACAGAAACAATTGCATCAGAAATATGAGATGGATTAAAGAGACCATATGGATCAGAAAGACTGCTCCAATCTTGAATCAAGACAAGGAAGGAGGGTAATGAATTGAGCCACGTATGGGATGACCTGCTTGCCATGCAAACTGGTGAGCAGAAGAGGAACTAGTCATCCCAGAATTCAGTTCCTGATGAAGGCTACAGATGGAAAGTGAAGTGTTGAGTACCTCTCAATAGTTGTGATTAGAAGAAAACCCGTTACTTCAAGATAATGGTTAAATTATACTTAAAAAAATCGTGGTTCATTAGAACACATTTCGGCATTCAGTATGTTAGGTGTAGTTTGTACTATATAAAACATGATGTTACAATAAAAATGATCAGAATTTGTAGCTTTAAAACTTCCTCCTCAATTCATTTAGTGCATTGCAAATCAGGTTTGTTGCTGTTCAAATTGGTAGTAAGTAACATCAACAGTTGGTGTAATAAAATAGTGTATGCTCTTGTTAATCATATTATAAAATCATCAGCAGAATTTATATGATTATTAGATTGGTTAACTTGCAAAAGTGTAAATAACCTTATATTATAGTATAATACTAAATAGCATTATACTATAGTATAATAGAGCCAGACCACTTTTGTCATTTGTTCACCAAATTTTGACTGGAGCCAGTGATCAAATAATAGTTTGTCCAATGATTTCACAAAAACACTGCAAATGAGGTAACACATGGTAGTCGATACTAGATAGGTTCAAATGAGGTAGCACATGGTAGTCGATACTAGATAGGTTCAAATGAGGTAGCACATGGTAGTGGATACTAGATAGGTTCAAATGAGGTAGCACATGGTAGTGGATACTAGATAGGTTCAAATGAGGTAGCACATGGTAGTGGATACTAGATAGGTTCAAATGAGGTAGCACATGGTAGTGGATACTAGATAGGTTCAAATGAGGTAGCACATGGTAGTGGATACTAGATAGGTTCAAATGAGGTAGCACATGGTAGTGGATATTAGATAGGTTCAAATGAGGTAGCACATGGTAGTGGATACTAGATAGGTTCAATTTTGGTGCATAACAAGTCTGAACGAAAGAAGTTATAATATCAAATTGGGGAAGGACCTTTAAACTGAATCATGTTGTGAACAAATATTTGTGTCTGATCATACCTCAATGAGCCACTGGCCTGACCGGGTGTTGGGGTTACGGTAGGCATAGATGACCCAGCCAACAAGCACGCCAACCACACACAACAACATGAGGATAGCAAACAGGATGCCAGCGTTGAATGATGAAGACTGACCACTCAGCCTACACTGGTCCACTGTTATGTCCTATAAAGAGAAACATTCACTGCTGAAGCAAACCAACATGTCAAAATGTCATGTAATGAATATCAACAGATATCCTTTAACCCTTCACTTACATGACTTCAGCACACAGGCCATATTGACCCCTAGCTGGAGGTCACACACTCTATCCTGCTCTATTTATGACATGAAGCTCTTCTGTCAACAGTGGAAGCCAAGTATCGTTTCTGTTCTGGTCACTCCACCTCTTAGGTGATACATCAGTACATCAATTTAACTTCTTCCTTTTTCATTGAAAGCTTTAGTAATTTGGAAATCAAAGATAATGCTAGTGCGAGCCGACATGGCTTGTCTATGCAGAAATTTTGTAAAGTTAAACATATCAGAAGCATTTTCATTGAGCTTCTATCATGGAGTGTAGCACATCACCTTGTGGTGAAATAGTCCCTAAATCATCTAAGACCATCCCACACATGCGTAAGAAAGGCCAACGCCACCCAACGACCCCCAGATAAACCCCATTTGTATACATATATATTATATGTGTATATATATATTATGTGCGCGTGCATGTGTGTACATTGTGGGTGGGTGGCTGTCCAACAACTGACCAAGCTTCCCCCGCCAAGGTGAATGTTGGGGCAGAAAATCGGGTTGACAACCCACTAATAAACTTCTAGGCAAGGAGGCAGTACAGTCATCTTCCTGATACTTGCCCTTAGCTGGCTTTCTGGCAAAATACTCATTATTCACAACTGACCTTTTGTCCCAAAGCCAGGACTACATCTAAATGTAAATAAAAGGTCCTCATTTACATAACAGTAGAAGTGGCTTTGCTAATACACCATTTCAGAACGTCCTGAATTTTCTTAATGGCTATTTATTATATTTAATACAACCAGCTGATCTAGCTAATTTCTATTATTTATTTCATCTACATTACCACGCAATGAGGCAATGACTTTACAACTGTCTCATCCTACCTGGGGTTTACCTGTAGAACAACATGGAGTGGGACACACACATAATGTGACATCCAAGGCAAGTCATGTACTAGGACTCATGCAATAAAATGTTTTTAATTGCCCTGGAAAAGTTACGGAAACAGCATATACATCATTTGTATAAACTCATGTGGAAAATGCAACAGTAGTCTGGGATCCCACACAAAAGAAAACATAAATAAGATTGAAAGAATTCAAAGGAGTGCACACAGAAACATTCACTGCTGAAGCCAGCTTTAGGTTCAATGTCAATTATATATGACAATTGCACAGCATCATAATTAAGCTCAATTACAGCACTTAAAAATCAATTACAACACTTCAAATAAGGGTTCTAGGTAAATTTGTGCATTCTTGTGCTGCCATGGTTATAGTGTTCTAAATATTGTGTAACATGTCACATTAGAATTTTTGCATATTATAACTCTGTCTTCACATCATTGTGTAAATAACAACTGTCATAGTGTATCTGTATCTGAAATATAAGAATTATAGGAATGGCAATTAAAAACATACCACCACGTAGCACTTGTTTTCCAGCCACTCCTGTCGTTTGCGATCGAGACCATTTGAGCATCTACGGGTGGCTGGACACCACATGCAGTTGAAGCTGGTCGTGGCTGTCTCCAGCAGGCACTCAGCACATGCCTTGAACATGTTGCAGGCTAGGCAGACACAGAGAAATAATAATAATGACATCTTGTATAGCACCGTTTTCTGCTAAATAAGGTGCTTGCTCCAAGTTTGATGATCAAATTAGTTGAGTTTATAACCACAGTGCCCTTTAAAAATAATTAGTATTCTAAGGGTTACTCACCCAAAAAGTGAGCCAGTGCTCCAAATTTTTTCACTGATCATAACATCATGAAATGAACTACAATCCAGTTAAGCACCATTGGATTCCTCCCATAAATACCTTTTAGAAAATGTATACATTAAGCATGTTTGATGTTAATTCACTAAGATATGATATTTAGTATACCCAAATAAAGGGAACATGCCTTTTCCATACTTATTTTATATTTTCACTAACCAAAATTGGTTATTTGTATACACAAATAAATTGTTCTTGGTGTCTTTTCTAATATACGTGTTTTGTAATGATTGCTTGAAAACATAACTCTACCCATAGTACAAAAAACAAAAAAAATTATTTCCACTAATGCCAAAACTTTGGTAACACCAAGAACCAACAATAACAGGAGCTACATCCTTATTTAAAAGTGGGCTATTAATAACGGAATGTGAGTAATGTGTAGCACATAAGTACATATACGTTTGACAATAATCATTTTATATATATTGTATGTTCTGAAAACAGGAAAATAGGGACACTGTCAAATTATTTTGAAGTGTATTTTAAGCTGTAATGACCAGAACCACGGTTTTCATTGGTACTTGGTTCCCAACGTTGATGAGCTAATTTATTTAGGTAAACAATATGATTTCAGATGTAAGTACGAATGGTTCCTAGCACCTAGCCAAAGTTCACACATGGTATTGCACAAAAATCTATGGTAACGACCAGAACTGTTTTTGTAATGACCAGAACCTTTGGAATGCACTTGCTTAAGAGTCATATTTCTGTGTGGACAGCTGGTGGTGACATGTCTTGTGAAGTTATATTTCTGTGTGGACAGCTGGTGGTGACATGTCTTGTGAAGTTATATTTCTGTGTGGACAGCTGGTGGTGACATGTCTTGTGAAGTTATATTTCTGTGTGGACAGCTGGTGGTGACATGTCTTGTGAAGTTATATTTCTGTGTGGACAGCTGGTGGTGACACATCTTGTGAAGTTCCCTCATCAAACAAAACAACATGCACGCTGAACTGATAAAAGATAAAACATGCCGCTCTCTTTGGTGTCCGGAATGATTGGCTTTACTTTGAGGGCCATGGTAAAGGCCCTTGTGATGGCATTGGGGTGCGACAAAGAGGCCAGCTGAAGAGGCAATATAGTGAGGTGTTGCATGAAAATAGACTGCACAGGAATTTTCTGAATGCAGTAACGCAGAAGACACTGCAGTAACCTAATGCTTTACCACACTCGTTCCAGTGATGGCAGCAAAGGCAGAAATGGATGCAAAGTAGACAATGAACATCTCCCGGATTATGACCACACACAGTGTCATGGTGCAGGGGCCACCCATCTTCACCTGGGATGTTTCATTGTATTGGTCATACTGCTTCGATGCAGCAGACAACACCTTCATTGGAGAATGTTCAGGATGGATGGAAATAAAGAGCGTCTGTCAGAAGTGCCGAAACTGTGGACATGGCCAGTCTAGGAAGTGCTAAACAAACCAATCTCTCAGTCGGGCACCAACACACCCATGGACATGGCCAGTCTAGGAAGTGCTAAACAAACCAATCTCTCAGTCGGGCATCAACACACCCATGGACATGGCCAGTCTAGGAAGTGCTAAACAAACCAATCTCTCAGCCGGGCACCAACACACCCATGGACATGGCCAGTATAGGAAGTGCTAA
Source organism: Lamellibrachia satsuma (assembly GCA_033239005.1). Classification (NCBI taxonomy): domain Eukaryota; kingdom Metazoa; phylum Annelida; class Polychaeta; order Sabellida; family Siboglinidae; genus Lamellibrachia; species Lamellibrachia satsuma. The sequence goes on along the minus strand of BSQZ01000045.1, from coordinate 2,839,701 downwards.
ACAAACTAATCTATCAGCCAGACACCAACACACCCATGGTCAACATACTGAATTGATAACAACTACCACAAGCTCTAAGTGGGCTTTAACTCAGGGCTTCTGACTTGAAAAGATACTTCCTCTGGAAGACAAGTTTGTGTGGCTTCACTACATTCAGAAAGGGAATAGCTTAAACATACACAATGTCATAAAATATTTGACTATCAGGCTATCTGGTGATAATACAACTACACAAGTGTGTGCGCTTTTTGCTTTTCTATTAAAAAACATACAAAACTTTGTTTATCTCGATGCTTGTAAACAATTATTTGTGTCAAATTCATATAAATCAGCGATTAAAAAAATCGGAAGTAAAAAAAAATCATAAATTAATGATTTTTTTAAAGTGATTTAAATCATGATTTAAATCAAACAACCCTGGGAATAGGTGTATACAAATATACTTTCATTTGGCAAGCAAATATTGCCAGACTATGACACTCATGAAATAAGGTTATCTAACAGTCTGGCACAGCCCATGAAATTAAGATGTTGTGTGTTCAACAAGGTTTTCCTAGCAAACCACTGGCGTGATATTCCTAATTGTAATTGCAAATGGTTGCAAATGGTAATTGAATAAGAAAATGTTCTTGAATGAAGAAGATATTTCTTACTGAAGAAAGATTTGAGATAAATATTCTTCATGCTACAAATTTTTTTTTAATTAAGAAAAAATTTTCTTACTCAAAAAAAACATTTGAAATAAATATTCTTTAATGGAAGAAGTTTTTCTTGAATTAAAGCTGTTTCCTCAAATGATTCAACCCATCGCGAATCCAGTTCATTTATGTCCAGATTAGTTTAAGTAATGTGTGCAGTCTGTTTAATAGCAAAATGCCTATTTTTGTTCAAATCATCAAAAGAATTGACTTCAGTCATTAGATCTGGTAAGTATGAAAACAGTGGATATTCAAAATGGTAAACACTGTCCGAGTCAATGCTGATCATGGGCGTGACTTAAATCCTCTCGCTGATCACATGACAAAGTTACGAAATTTCACCAAGGGTGAAAATCATGATTTTTCAGCTTTTCGATTTTCACTTCACTTAATGCGTCAACAATTATTAAGCAATTTAATAGTTTATCTGATTTCACAAAAGTTGCACAAATGAGCTAGAATGTTGCAGTAGATACTAGGCAGGTTTGGTTTTTTGCAAAATTACTTTGAAATGAGACTAGCAACAAAATAAAATTGAGGATGCACCTTTAAGAAAATAATTCTTACTGAAGAAATAAATGTTAAATAAATATTCTTTAAACTACATTTTTTTGCAATTTGTGCACATTAATATTTTCTTTCCACCCACAAATTGGTAATTTTATGCATATAGGTAAAGGAAACAATCTTGGCAAAATAATAAGATGAAATATGGCACATAATGCTATGTCAACAGCAGAGGTGTGTTAGTGTGACATGTACAGACTGGGTGAAAGTAATTCACCATAGAGGGGCTGCACTATTGCTAGCATGTTGTTCTATGTTAATTTGTTGGCTCGAACTTCATTAATTTTTATTTATTGATGAATAATGTCTGACTTGTCAACTGTGTGACAAGAAGGTCCTACACAACTCTAAGACTGCCAGTGAATATAATTCAACTATAAAACAGGCTTGTTATTAAATGCATGTCAACGCAAATGCTATTTTCCAGGTTCACATTCAAATGCAAATGTTTTGGTTATGCATTATATATGCTGTTTGAAAAATGACAGTTTGCATTTGTAAATAATTTAAATTTGTCAATGACATATACTTCTGATCATGAATAGATATGAAAATACGCATTAACATGTCGTCATTCTGATTGTTTTAACTTTCACGAAAGCTAATTTGTAATAAAATAAGTCTATGGATGAAATCCTTGGCTTTCACATACTAGGAAGTTCACTAATTGTATCTTCTGGCAATGTGTTGTTCCTTCTTTGATGTGTGGAGACTGACATGGACATCTAAATCATGCCATTGCTACTGTCTTTGAAATTGTACTCAATTCAAATACTTTTCAAATTCTAACTAATTGTTACTATGGCAATTTAGTTTTGCATTTGTTTGTACTTTACTGTGCCAGTAGTCCCCTCTTATAAGGTCACCTGTTCTGTAGATGTACAAGGGTTGTAATGTGTGTGTGTTTGTGTATGTTTGGTGCTTAAATCCATGATCTTGCATTTTACAATATACTGGAAATGACGATGGTTTTTAATATCGGACAAAACATGTATTTTGGTTTGCTCTCTTGTGGATTTTACAGCACAGTAATTGTACACCATTCTTTGGACTATTTGACTAAGTGTATTTATAAAAATTATTAGTACTTTTTGTTATTTGGTGTTATTTTTACTGTTTGTTATTTGGTGAGTTTGAGTCACTTGCTCCCTTTTGTCATTTTATAAATTAAGTTATTGACACAGAACATGTTTGTGACATAAAGCAGCAAGTGCAATAAAATCACCCTTGAATAATTCGCCTTAAGAAGCAGAATTTTGTGACCAGTTGTCATAATCAATTTACATTTTAAGAATTAAGTAATGCTTTGATTTTTTTTTAATTTGGCAACGCTCAAAGTTCGGGCATGCGACCTTTTCCAGTTTTTGTGTCAATAAGGCACTCTTAGTTGCCATTGCTATTTGTTGTTGCGCAATAATTCATAATAGTTTCATAACTTTGTCACTTGCCAATTTGGGAGAACAGATAATTAGACAGAACAGTGATATTTCAGCTGCAGTATAAACTGAATGAGGCAGAACATCCTAAAATGACTGTGATCAACGCAAATACGGTGATCATAAAACTTGTCCCACATTCTCATTCTGAAAGTTGAAATTCATAAAATACTGAGTTTAACGCTGAATTTTTCTGAAGATATAGTAACTACATTCCTATTGAACTAAGAAGTCATTGTAAAGTATCCCTGAAAGTAGACAGTAGCACTTTGGAACTTTTCCAATAAAATACAGACTACTAAAATCACTCTTGGAAAAAATGCATTGTTGTACACTTTGTACATACATTATCCTTCTCATTCTTTAATTTTGTGATACACATCTGTAAGAATATGTCTAGACATTCAACAGATTTAAGCTCTGTAGTTAGAGGCACCTTTAAATATTGAAATATCATTATCACAGTTATTAGATTAAATATTGAAATATCATTATCACAGTTAGTAGATTAAATATGCATTTTCCTTAGCTTTGAAAGACCTTTTGGCCATCTGAGTAAACATTAAATAAATATATTTTTGCAATGCATCATGTTAAAAAACCCAGCAAGCAATAAATCGCTCGCTTGGACACAAATTAATTTATGCAAGCAATTTGGTAGCTTTGATTTACCCTTTTGGAAGCGAGTTAATTGGGTCAAGCTACTTGGCTCTGCATGAACTCTGCGTTCACCCTACAGATGTACGACTATATTGCACTACATTATTATTGCAATATCATTAAGATAACTATTGTGATAGTATTGCGAAATGGCAAATAGCCAGGAAAGCATTCCCAAATCATAATTTATGGGTGGCATCACTGCCTTTGAAGAAGTCAATTCAAAATGGTGAAAGTGTGAATGATGCTGCTCTGATCGATGTTTGTTGATGTTAGGTCAATAAATAAGTAAACAAACAGTATTATGGTGATGCAAGTAGCCCTGCTGGTTTATTTGGCCAACTATTGTTATCAATAATTTAGTGTGCTATCAACCATAAGTGTCAATAGTTAAATTTACTGTCGATAGTATTACACTGTCACATTGACTATTGCGATGAATAGTTCCATGTATTGTTTCACCTCTAATTGTTGGCATATGGTGCATACTTACTTGTCAAAGGTGTTATTATTATTGGCATATGGTGCATACTTACTTGTCAGAGGTGTTATTATTATTGGTATATGGTGCATACTTACTTGTCAAAGGTGTTATTATTATTGGCATATGGTGCATACTTACTTGTCAGAGGTGTTATTATTATTGGTATATGGTGCATACTTACTTGTCAAAGGTGTTATTATTATTATTGGTATATGGTGCATACTTACTTGTCAGAGGTGTTATTATTATTGGTATATGGTGCATACTTACTTGTCAAAGGTGTTATTATTATTGGCATATGGTGCATACTTACTTGTCAAAGGTGTTATTATTATTATTGGCATATGGTGCATACTTACTTGTCAAAGGTGTTATTATTATTATTGGCATATGGTGCATACTTACTTGTCAAAGGTGTTATTATTATTGGCATATGGTGCATACTTACTTGTCAGAGGTGTTATTATTATTGGTATATGGTGCATACTTACTTGTCAAAGGTGTTATTATTATTGGCATATGGTGCATACTTACTTGTCAAAGGTGTTATTATTATTATTGGCATATGGTGCATACTTACTTGTCAAAGGTGTTATTATTATTGGTATATGGTGCATACTTACTTGTCAAAGGTGTTATTATTATTATTGGCATATGGTGCATACTTACTTGTCAAAGGTGTTATTATTATTGGTATATGGTGCATACTTACTTGTCAAAGGTGTTATTATTATTGGTATATGGTGCATACTTACTTGTCAAAGGTGTTATTATTATTATTGGCATATGGTGCATACTTACTTGTCAAAGGTGTTATTATTATTGGTATATGGTGCATACTTACTTGTCAAAGGTGTTATTATTATTGGTATATGGTGCATACTTACTTGTCAAAGGTGTTATTATTATTGGTATATGGTGCATACTTACTTGTCAAAGGTGTTATTATTATTGGTATATGGTGCATACTTACTTGTCAAAGGTGTTATTATTATTATTGGCATATGGTGCATACTTACTTGTCAAAGGTGTTATTATTATTGGCATATGGTGCATACTTACTTGTCAAAGGTGTTATTATTATTGGCATATGGTGCATGCTTACTTGTCAAAGGTGTTATTATTATTGGCATATGGTGCATACTTACTTGTCAAAGGTGTTATTATTATTATTGGCATATGGTGCATACTTACTTGTCAAAGGTGTTATTATTATTGGCATATGATGCATACTTACTTGTCAAAGGTGTTATTATAAAAGCTGTATGACTGGCTATCCTTGTTGTATTAATCCTCACACGGTGGTACTCATAGATAGTACGCTGCTTCACACCTGAAAAGATCAATTTAATTACATTGATTGTTGTAAGATAGATCAATTGTTATTGGATACACAGCACAAGATCAGGTATCTTTAACACATATATTTGGTTCAACCATACTTTTTAGGATATACATAATATATTATTCAAGTAATGATATACAGGGTAAATAGATAATCATGTACACAAACAATGAATTAGTCAATGAAACTAGCAATAGTCTACATTTGTAAAAATTATCATGAAGCACTAACACAGTAGTAAACTGTGACCTTACTATTGGAATTTTTTATCCTCATTATTAAAACGATCATGCATAAGAGGAATTTTTATGACAGATTCTTAGTGAAATGCACATTTCTAATTTAATCATAAGCTGAAAAGCAAATTCAATTTTTTAGAAACATCATGCTAATTAGGTCACAAGAATGTTAGTGAAAGCACACTCAGGTGTTCCCAACAGGTTGTCTTAGCAGATGAGGAGAGGAATATGGGGGAGTAGAGGGAAACACGGAGATAGTGGCTGAAGAAAGCATGCAATGGAAGCAAGCTTTGCTGTCACAGACAACAGCCACTAAACCAGGGGAGACACTGCCTAGACTAATGAATATGAAATGGTCTGACAAGGTTAACAAAATTAGAATTGGTCACAAACCTTTCCTGTATCATCAGACATCACTCACATGGAACCGGCAGGGAAAAGGAGGCAAGAACGAGATGAAAGGGAGACCCGCAGTGAAGAAGAGACAAGAACGAGATGATAGGGAGACCTACAGGGAAGAGGAGACAAGAACGAGATGATAGGGAGATCTGCAGGGAAGAGGAGAGAAGAACGAGATGAGAGGGAGACCTACATAGAAGAGGAGACAAAAAAGAGACAAGAGGGAGACCTGCAGGGAAAAGGAGACAAGAACAAGATGAGAGGGAGACCCGCAGGGAAGAGGAGAATAGAAAGAGACGAGAGGGAGACGCGCAAGGAAGAGAAGACAAGAACAGTGTTCTGCCTAGGTCGAATTTGCAGGGCGTTGCCCCCTGCCCTTTTTTGATGACGCCCTGTGTTTTTTCAGTACCAAAATGAATGCCCTGCATTTTTTACATGACACCCTGCTATATCTTTTTATATTTATTGTGACACCCAAATATATTGGCATTGCGATATATTTGTTTGCACGGGAGCCTCAGGCTCAACAGCCACTTGCTCGTCAATGTGAGCTTGCAACCAATCAGCACATAGATTACAAGCTGATTGATTCAACAACGGCCACGTGCGATACCAGTTTACACGTGGCTCAGCAACTTTCGAAAACATTCCAATTTCCGCAATGCTTTGAAAGGAGCGAACGAAAATGAAATATGACTTACTTGGTAGAAGCAAAGCAGCAGCAATCCATAACTTCAATATTTGCTTGTTTAGATGCCGCGCAGATGTAAGTTTGTTAAAATTAATCTGAATGCGTGGAAACTCACAGATTCAAACTGTCGCTTTCCTTAGGTTTATCCTCACTCTTGGCTTAGTTTAGGGAGTTAGGTTTATATAACGATGGCGATATAACTGAACAAATAAGTGCAGCCGACCCTGGTGGGCCGGGCTATTTACAATATTGTGATATATGTTATGCTTGGTGGATTTCATAAGTTGTTAGTGGCACTGCTAGTCATTGATCACTTGTCTAGAATGTGGGCACACATGTATTTTAACATAGATTTGTCATCTATTATCACCCACCACGTGTTTTCACGTCGACAGAGCGTTGGCATATTTGACACTTGTTGATGTAAAAACATGCAGTGGTGGTGTGTGCGTGCATTGGTGATAAAATCGTAAACCATTTTAGGCAAGAGTTAGCCTTCAATCATATTCAGGAAAAATAATGGCACATACCACCTCTATATTTACAGTAACTACTAGTAAGTATGCCTACTGAACTAGAGTGCAGTAGTGATGATTGGAATGGCAACTGTTGTTTTTAAATACAAATTCAGTAGTGGCTACTAATGAGTAATTTATTATGTCATGCTTTTTTGCACATATTTCCTACCGATATCATTACTGTAAGTGTTCATGTGTATTTTGTGAGTCGTTACAAATACAGTCAGTTGGTGCTGACGAAGACGAAGCACTGCAACCGACTGAAAACGGAGACACTGCAGGCTCTCCTGCACATCAAGATGAACTGAAGACAGAGACACTGCAGTCTCTCCTGCACATCAAGATGAACTGAAGACGGAGACACTGCAGGCTCTCCTGCACATCAAGATGAACTGAAGACGGAGACACTGCAGTCTCTCCTGCACATCAAGATGAACTGAAGACGGAGACACTGCAGGCTCTCCTGCACATCAAGATGAACTGAAGACGGAGACACTGCAGTCTCTCCTGCACATCAAGATGAACTGAAGACGGAGACACTGCAGTCTCTCCTGCACATCAAGATGAACTGAAGACGGAGACACTGCAGGCTCTCCTGCACATCAAGATGAACTGAAGACGGAGACACTGCAGGCTCTCCTGCACATCAAGATGAACTGAAGACAGAGACACTGCAGTCTCTCCTGCACATCAAGATGAACTGAAGACGGAGACACTGCAGGCTCTCCTGCACATCAAGATGAACTGAAGACGGAGACACTGCAGTCTCTCCTGCACATCAAGATGAACTGAAGACAGAGACACTGCAGTCTCTCCTGCACATCAAGATGAACTGAAGACGGAGACACTGCAGGCTCTCCTGCACATCAAGATGAACTGAAGACGGAGACACTGCAGGCTCTCCTGCACATCAAGATGAACTGAAGACGGAGACACTGCAGTCTCTCCTGCACATCAAGATGAACTGAAGACGGAGACACTGCAGGCTCTCCTGCACATCAAGATGAACTGAAGACGGAGACACTGCAGGCTCTCCTGCACATCAAGATGAACTGAAGACGGAGACACTGCAGGATCTCCTGCACATCAAGATGAACTGAAGACGGAGACACTGCAGGCTCTCCTGCACATCAAGATGAACTGAAGACAGAGACACTGCAGTCTCTCCTGCACATCAAGATGAACTGAAGACGGAGACACTGCAGGCTCTCCTGCACATCAAGATGAACTGAAGACGGAGACACTGCAGGCTCTCCTGCACATCAAGATGAACTGAAGACAGAGACACTGCAGTCTCTCCTGCACATCAAGATGAACTGAAGACGGAGACACTGCAGGCTCTCCTGCACATCAAGATGAACTGAAGACGGAGACACTGCAGTCTCTCCTGCACATCAAGATGAACTGAAGACAGAGACACTGCAGTCTCTCCTGCACATCAAGATGAACTGAAGACGGAGACACTGCAGGCTCTCCTGCACATCAAGATGAACTGAAGACGGAGACACTGCAGTCTCTCCTGCACATCAAGATGAATTGAAGACGGAGACACTGCAGGCTCTCCTGCACATCAAGATGAACTGAAGACGGAGACACTGCAGGCTCTCCTGCACATCAAGATGAACTGAAGACGGAGACACTGCAGGATCTCCTGCACATCAAGATGAACTGAAGACGGAGACACTGCAGGCTCTCCTGCACATCAAGATGAACTGAAGACAGAGACACTGCAGGCTCTCCTGCGCATCAAGATGAACTGAAGACGGAGACACTGCAGGCTCTCCTTACATCAAGATGAACTGCACTGATGCTATGTTTGAGGAGTGTGTGCCAGCAGCAACCAAACCTGGCTCTCGGAGCGCAAGCATCAGCTTGGGTTTGGTGTCCCTGGGTAACATGTGCCTCACATTCATTGTTGTGCACCTTGTACTAAACTAAATTGTGCAATGCCTGATGTGTCATGTTAACTATTTAGTTGTGCATCGCAAGTGCCTTTTTAATCATTGCTCACCACACTCTACGTGCCTTTTTTCTAAAATATCACCGTCCTTTTGAAAACCTGGGCAGAACACTGAAGAAGGAGATTAGACAGAGACCAACAGGGAAAAGGAGACAACAACGAAATGAGAGGGAGAACCGCAGGAAAGAGGAGACAAGAACAAGATAAGAGGGAGACCTGCAGGGAAGAGAAGATGAGAACAAAATGAGAGGGAGACCTGCAGAGAAGATGAGACGAGAGAGATGAGAGGGAGACACATAGAGAAGAGGAGACAAGAAAGAGATGAGATGGAGACCCGCATGGAAGAGGAGACAAGAATGAGATGACAGGGAGACCTGCAGGGAAGAGGCAGGGAGACCTGCAGGGAAGAGGAGATAAGAACGAGATGAGAGGGAGACCTACAGGGAAGAGACAAGAACAAGATGAAAGGGAGACTTGCAGGGAAGAGGAGGCAAGAATGAGATGAGAGGGATACCCACAGGGAAGAGGAAGCAAGAACGAGATGAGAGGAGATCCGCGGGAAAGAGGAGACAAGAACGAGATGAGAAGGAAACCCACAGGGAAAAGGAGACAAGAACGAAATGACACGGAGATTCGCTGGGTAGAGCGAGATGAGAGAGACCTGCAGGGAAGAGGAGACAAGACAGAGACAACAAGGAGACCCACAAGGCAGAGGAGACAAGAACGAAATGAGAGGGAGATTTGCCGGGAAGAGGAAGCAAGAACAAGACAAGAGGAGACCCGCAGGGAAGACGAGGCAAGAATGAGATGAGGGAAACCCACAGGAAAGACAAGACAAAAATGAGATGAGAGGGAGATCTGCAGGGAAGAGGAGGCGTCTCTATTGAACCAGTGGAGACAAGGCCTGGGGTAAATTACATTACATTGTAATCCATTACTATTACTTTGTTTCCTTTCTATTACTATTGCTATCACATCCTGAAAGCAAAGTATTCTATTAGTATTACATATGAATCTATTACTATTACATTTTTCCATCACAACTATTTCCTTTTGATTAAACATTTTGGATTGTGTACAGACATATTATGCTACATATTTTAACTTCCCATTCAGTAATACAGTGTAATTCTCAACAACAACAACTAATTATTCAAGCAATCATCACAAATCCACAGTGACAGTAGGATTTCATCTGAATATACACCACAACATGCCTGCCAGTATTATAGGGACACGAGGATTCGTTTCAGATTGTTTGGATTTTATAGTAAAATGCAGTTGTGCTGTGTGAGGTGTCACACCTATTGTCAGAATGTGTCCTTTTAACTGCTTCTGCTGACCAAATTATACAAAGAACCAATACAGTTATTTGTGTAAACTGTACATGGCTTCATATCCTTGATTGTTTTACTCATTGTTTTTGTAAGTTATTGGAGCTAACACAAAATAAGCCAGCATTAATCCAAATTGCAATGGAAATGTAATAGGTCAATTATTACATTGCCTTACATTACTATTACATTGTGTTCTGTTCCATCTATTACTATTACTTAAAAAGTAATCATTACTATTACTATTACAATTACAATGTAATTGACCCCAGGCCTGGTAGAGACAATGCCTAGTAGCATACCCAGATAGCTTAAGTTTCTGTAAACAATCTGTATCCATCCAAAGCTTTTGTAACACAATCAAATAACAGTTTATGCTCGAGTCCACTCTTTATCTGTTGATCATACCTCATTTGAACAGGGATACAGAGCAGATACTTACGTCCATTGGATGTTTCTCTATCGATGTAGTAGGCATCAGACAGTCCCACTTTGACAGGGTGTGCAGCGTTAGAGATGTTCGACAGCTTGATGGGGATCTAAACACAAACTGCTCATTCACAACAAACAAATACTGAATCAAGTAACACATACAAAATGGTATCAATTATACTAATTAAAGTTAGCTATTGTCTGATTGTTACTATGGGTCTGGGAGACCACAATATATTATTATCAAAGGGTATGGTAGTTACATTATAAACAGACAGTGCTTCAAATTAAATGCATTACTTAATTATACATAAATATTAAAAAAGAATCAAAACAGTTACTGCAGCTGCAAAATCCATATTGCCTTTTAACTTATTTTGTTGGCTATTAATATTGCACGAATTGTATAAGTTGTCCATAGGTTGTACTAATCAAATTGATTAGACACCTGACAATTATAGGCTATGTAATAAAATATAATTATACTGAAGGACAACACAAGGGATTGAAGTATGTATTGGGAGTGTACAGTTGAGGTATGTATCGGGAGTGTACAGTTGATGTATGTATTGGGAGTGTACAGTTGAGGTATGTATCGGGAGTGTACAGTTGAGGTATGTATTTGGAGTGTACAGTTGAAGTATGTATCAGGAGTGTACAGTTGATGTATGTATTTGGAGTGTACAGTTGAGGTATGTATCGGGAGTGTACAGTTGAAGTATGTATTGGGAGTGTACAGTTGAGGTATGTATCAGGAGTATACAGTTGATGTATGTATCGGGAGTGTACAGTTGAGGTATGTACAGTTGAGGTAGTATCGGGGGTGTACAGTTGAAGTATGTATCGGGAGTGTACAGTTGAGGTATGTATCGGGAGTGTACAGTTGAGGTATGTATCGGAAGTGTACAGTTGAAGTATGACGAACGAACAGGAACTACATGTTGCTCTTCCTATAAATTACAGCATTTCACACATAATAAGTTTTCGCTATCGACTCCTGGAATAAAGGATATGTTGGTTGTATTGCATTAATGTTCCCTGTATGGGTAACTGCAAGGACAATCAGCCCCATCAGACAAGGTCACAAATCATGCCAAGTGATAGCGGTATCACATTACTTAAATGCTCACTAGATTTAACAAGATTGCCATCCAAGGCAAAGGCACAGATAGCACGTGGACAAGGAAGCCATTGTTTTCTTAAATCAAGAAAAAAGCAAAAAACACAAGAAAGTGTGTAAATCAAGTGTTTTTCTGAAATTTCATGAGGCAATTTTTCATATAGTCATTTCTAATATTTCACATTGGCAAGAATATTTTTCTTAAAACAAAAAAAATTCAGAAAGAGTTTTTCTTTAACAAGATAGCCATCCCAAACAACAAGTTCCAGATGGCAAGTGGACAAGGAAGCCATTGGCTTATCGAGTGTCCAACAATTTTCTCATCTATGTGTAGCCCGCCCTTACCAAATATCTGTCAATTCTATTTTTAAACATATTCACACTACTAGCATTAACAGAATCATTTGGCAGTTTGTTCCATTCATTTATCACCCTCTGTGAGAAAGAGTACTTTCTCATGTCCAACCTACACTGCTCCTTAACTAATGCTGCTTTGTGTCCTCTGGTTCTACTGCCTTTAAGTTTCAAGAACATATCCCTTTCAACATCCTCATAACCGTTCACAATTTTAAACACTTCTATTTGATCTCCTCTTCGTCTCCTGGTCTCTAAGTGTTGTCAAACAACATTGTAATAAGCGACTTTAGTAACTAAGGTCTCTCAATTCTGGAATCATTTTAGTTGCTCTTCATTGTATTCTTTCTAGCTTGTCTATGTCCTTTTTATGATACGGCATCCATGCTTGAATACAATATTCCAAATGTGGTCTAACTATTGCTTTGTACAGGGGTACAATTAGCTGTTTCTCCTTATACATGATAGTTCTCCTAATTAGCCCTAGAATTTGATTTCCTTTTGAAGCAGCAATCCAACATTGCTCTGAAACTTTCATATCAGCACTAAATGTTACTCCTAAGTCCTTTTCTTGTGTGGTTCTACCTAGTACAGCATCCCCCATTTTATATTCTTCGTCCATGTTTCCATGTCCTATGTGTATACATTTACACTTCCCAAAATTGAATAACATCTGCCATTTTTCTGACCATTTCACTAATTTATCTAGATCATCCTGTAAACTGTGTTTATCTGTATCATTTGTAACCTTTCTGAATACTTTTGTGTAATCTGCAAATTTGAGTACTTTGCTAGATATGTCATCTTCTAGATCATTTATATATTAAAAACATTATAGGGCCTAATACTGATCCCTGTGGTACCCCACTAAAACCCGATTTACAGTTTGCAATCTCACCATCTACTATTACTCTCTGTTTTCTGTGTGTAAGCCACTTTTCTATCCAGTTGATTACATCATTACCTATACCATTGGCTTTTAGTTTAAGTAACAATCTTTGGTGTGGCACTTTATCGAAAGCTTTCTGAAAATCTAAATAGACAACATCCACTGTTGACCCGTCAATTACCCACTTTATAATTTCTTCAAAAAAAAACATAAGAGATTGGTTACACATGACCTTGCTTTTAGGAACCCATGTTGAGATGTATTTATTAAATTATGTTTTACAGTGAGTTCCACCATGTGGTCTCTAATTAATGTTTCGAGTAGTTTACATACAACTGATGTTAAACTCACTGGTCTGTAATTTTCTGGCTTGTTCCTCGACCCCTTCTTAAATAGTGGCGTAATGTTTGCTTCTTTCCATTCTGAAGGAACTATTCCTTCTTCTAGTGACAAGTTAAACAATTTTGCAAGTGGTGTACTAATTTGCTCAACACTTTCCTTAAGCAGTTTTGGTGGTATCCCATCAACTCCAGGTGATTTATATCTTGCATCTTCTTAGTTCTCTTTGCTATCATTTCAGGAGTTACGAATAACTGCCCTAAATGTTCTGATTTATTGCCCTCAAATTTAGTAAATGGAACTGGAAGTGAACTGATATTTTCTGTGGTAAAAACTGAGCTGAAATACTTATTCAGGACCTCTGCCATTTGAAACCCGTCTGAAATTATGTTTCCACTGTTGTTTTCCAGTGGTCCGACCTTATCTCGAACTTTCTGTTTAATCCTTACATAAGCATAGAAACTCCTGCTGTAATTTTTTATGTTACCTGCCAATTTTTTTTCAAAGGTTCGTTTAGATTTTCTAATTTCAGTTGTAGCTAGGTTAAGTTCCTCTTTGTAATTTGCATACTGGATAGTCTTCATCCTTTCTGGTATGCCTATAAACTCTCCACATAGTTTGCTTAAACGCTATTTTTTTAAGAGCTTCTTTTGACAAGTCTTCTTTCTAGACTGTTTGTGTTGTTTTTTCAAGGGAAAAAATTTATTGATGATACTCTCAATTTAATATTTTAGAATATTCCAACATTCAATTGCGGTCTTATTCATCAGCATATTATTCCAATCTAGCTGTGTATTTTCTCATATCTTTATAGTTACCTTTGTGGAAGTTTCTCCTACACGTTTTTTTATTTTTACTTTCTGATTTTACATTGATGTCAAAATGCATTTGATTGTGGTCACTGTTACCCAATGGTTCATGTATTTTTATATTGTCCACTAATTCTTTTTGTGATGATAAAACTATATCTAATACATTTTCTCCCCTGGTTGGTTCTAACACGTGCTGAGTAAGGAAGCTATCCTGAATTAAAAATAGAAATTGTTGTCCATGGTTAAAATCTCCCATTATGATACATTCCCCTTTACTAACTTCCTTTATAGCATTTTGTATTTTTGTGTCATCCTCTTCGTTTATGCTTGGACTTCGGTAAACAAATTCAATAGTTCATTTTGAATTTCCTGAAACTATTCATCGTAATCTGCTTCCCTTTCTAATTTTATTTCATAAGCCTGAATCGATTCTTTAACATACAAAATAACTCCCCCTCCCCTTCTTCTTATTCGATCTCTCCTAAAAATTAGGTATCCTGTCAATCCTAATTCAGCATCTGTTATGTCTGTGTTGGCCCATGATTTGGTAATGCCAATTATGTGACGGTCAATATCTTCTACCATAATGTTTAATTTGCTTTTCTTATTTACTATACTCCTAGCAATTTTAAACACATGCATCTATAACCTACTTTAGATATGTTTTTCGGACATTTTGTTATTGGTTTATCTGTACTAATGGCCTCTTGTCCTGCTTGAGGCATCTCTAAGTAACCCCCCTGTGCTTCTAGTTTAAATAGTGTTGACTACCAAAAATATTCGTTATGCTGCCCACTTTCCACTTAGATGAAGCATGTACATATCAGCCCTTCCAACAAAATTTCCCCACAAATCCACAAAACCCACTTCCTCTTCCCTACAAAGCTTCTCGACTAGCATGTTAATTGTCATCCCCCGGCAATTTTGATATCTATGACCCCTCCTTCCTATTATTTGTAGAATCCCCGACAGTATTACCTGCTCAACCCGCGTCTGCTTTAGTGTTCTGACCAAATTTCTGTATTTCCTAACCATAGCAGTTGTACCCTCCCTCTCTACATTATTCTTGGAATAAGAAACATTTTCTTATTTAAATATCTTTCTTTCTTTTTTGTAACAAAAAAACTTCTGATCACTGCATGTCTGCGATTATTTTTGAAAATAAGAAAATTGCCTTACCACAACATGCAAGTTGTGATGAAGACTATAAACCATCAAAGAATATTATTGTAAATGCAAGATCAGGGATTTAAACACCAAATGCACACACACGCACGCACGCGCGCGCGCGCCCACACACACACACACACACCACCCCTTGTACCTCTACAGAAGGGGTGGCCTTATAAGAGGGGACTACTGGCACAGAAAAGTACAAACAAATTCAAAACTAAATTGCCATAGTAACTTCAACAATTTGTTGGAACTTGAAAAGTATTTGAATTGTGCACAATTTCAAAGACACAGTCATTCTGCATACATCAAAGAAGGAACAATAAAGTTTGAACAGACTAACTAAAACCATGTTTTCCATGAGGCAACAGTCCCTGGGTAATTAATTAACACTTATCAATCTGGTGACACTGGACCTTTGCCCTTTCTAACATCCCAGAACTGACACCCCAGCACTGACACAGGCAGATTATTTATATAAAATTGAGTCAAACTTATATCAAACTGATGACATAACAATTATATATTTTTTTATTATAAAATTCATGTGTTAATAATTATATTATTAAAAACCTTACCATATTGTTAGCAGAACCCTTGTCTGACCCGAGAATCCACTTTCACCACTAGTTCTTTCACATGTGCTAAATAAGACCATGGTGTATATAGTTGTATTACAATGCTTATATTAGTATATGTAACTTTGCTACTGTAATTATAATAGTTAAAAACATGCTTCTGTACATTTTGTTCCATATATAATGCAAATATAATATAAAAATAAAACTTTGAAATTAATTCAAATGCATTTACAAATGCATAAGCAAAACATATGCATTTGCATGTGATCCTGGAAAATGGAATTTGTATTGACATGCATTTGATAATAAGGCTTTTTTATTGTTGAACTATATTCACTGACAGAGCTGTGACAGTTTGTGTAGGGTTTTCTTGTCACACAGTTGACAAGTCAGAAACCCCCTTATTTGACATTATTCGTCAATAAATCAAATGAAGTTCGAGCCAACAAATTAACTTAGAACAACATGCTAGCAATAGTGCAGCCCCTTTACATGAATTAGTTTCACCCAATCTATATACATCAAACACACCTGTGCTGTTGACATACCATATGTGCCATATTTCATATTTCTTTTTTGCCAAGATTGTTTCCTTTACCTACATGCATAAAGGTACCAATTTGTGGGTGGAAAGAAAATATTAATGTGCACAAATTGCCAAAAAAATCTACTTTAAAGTATATTTATTTAACAGTGCCAACCAGAACACCCCCATTAACATCATGATGAACAGGCAGAAACTTGAGGAAGTATAGACTCTTTCAAATGTCTTGTGTGTACCTTAAGCAAAGATCACCCCTCAACAAAGGAAATCAAAATAAGGATTGCAGTGACCATGTCTGCTATGTCAATACATCTGGAAGAGCAGATATATCAGCTTCAAAACCAAGCTTAGACTCCACAGAACACTTGCTATATCCATCCTCCTCTATGGATGCGAGAGCAGGACTCTGACAGCAGAGAGAGAGAGATGCATATAAACATTTGAAACGAAATGCTTCAGGAGACTCCTCCGCATTTCGTATACTGAATGCAAACAAACAAATATGTGAGACAACACGTAGACTCCCTGGCTGGAAAGCAAGAGCCCTTGTTGGCAACAGTAAAAGGACACAAGCTCTCCTGGTTTGACCACATCACCCGACACACGACACAACACCATTGCAAAAACCATCCTGCAAGGCACCCCACATAGAGCAAGAGACGACGGGGCCACCAGAGAAAACACTGGCTAGACAACATAAAGGAATGGACACATCAAGACCAACCGACCCTACTACACACAGTAGAGGACAGACAACGCTGGTGAGGACTGTGAGAATGGCACCCCTATGACCGTCCCAGTCAA
Organism: Lamellibrachia satsuma; assembly: GCA_033239005.1. NCBI lineage: Eukaryota > Metazoa > Annelida > Polychaeta > Sabellida > Siboglinidae > Lamellibrachia > Lamellibrachia satsuma. The sequence continues at coordinate 2,822,322 of BSQZ01000045.1, read as the reverse complement.
GGGACGGAAGGAAGGGAAAGGATTATTATTTCAATCCATGTATAAATTTTATTAATTGTTTTAATTACTCAATTCCATGTATACTTATTACTTTTACTTGTATTACCCTTAATTTATTATTTAAATTATTTAATTCCATGTATACTATATATAAATTTTAATTGCACTGACCTTAATTTAACTTAATTGCATTTATTATTTTTAACTATTTATTCAATGTATACCTTTAGTTGGATTGCCTTTAATTTAATGTACTATTTTAGCAATTACATTCCTGTCTAGTTGTATTATAGTGAATTAATGTTTTATATACATAATGCTATGTATGTATGTATGTATGCATCTATGTATGTAATGTATGTATGTATGTATGTATGTATGTACGTATGTATGTATATATATTAATGTTTAGACTATTGCACAGAGCCATAGAGCACTACATGATTATGGCGCTATATACATATTGTATTTTATTATTATTAGCATTAATGAGGGTTGTGTGAGGGTCACCAGTTCCAAGCTTCCAAGTTTTGGAAAATCTAGTACCAGGATGGTAGTTGAAGGCATGCAGCTTACATACAATTGGTTGGAAATACATAATAAAGAAGACCTCTGGATGAGTTGACTTTGCTTCCCTGTTAATTCCATGAGATAAAAGGAAAGAATGTTTTCCAGGCATATTCTTTTATAACAATTTGACATGTGGCCCAGCCATGGAGTACAGTGAGTACAGTTTTGAGTGTGTGCTGCAGCCGGCAATTTCTTTAGCTATTTGAAAAATGGCAGTTTGCATTTTTTATTATATTCGGGACTTGTCAACGACACATTTTGTTCATGAATAGGTGTAAAAATACACATTCACGTGTCATCATTCTGACTGTTTTAACATTTCATGAAAGCTAATTTGTAATAAAATAAATCTATAGATGAAATCCTTGGCTTTCACATACTAGGAAATTCACTAAATGTATCTTCTGGCAATGTGTTGTTCCTTCTTTGATGTGTGCAGAATGACATGGACATCTAAATCATGCCATTATACTGTGTCTTTGAAATTATACACAATTCAAATACTTTTTAAGTTCCAACAAATTGCTGAAGTTACTATGGCAATTAAGTTTTGCATTTGTTTGTACTTTACTGTGCCAGTCCCCTCTTATAAGGCCACCCTTCTGTAGAGGAACAAGGGCTGTAATGTGTGTGTTTGTACTTTACTGTGCCAGTTCCCTCTTATAAGGCAACCCTTCTGTAGAGGAACAAGGGCTGTAACGTGTGTTGTTGTACTTTACTGTGCCAGTCCCCTCTTATACGGCCACCCTTCTGTAGAGGAACAAGGGCTGTAATGTATGTGTTTGTGTGTGTTTGGTGCTTGTGTGTGTTTAACGATATAACCATAAGTAGATTTTTAAATACCTGATCTTGCATTTTTATCATATATTCCTTGATAATTTATACTCTTTATAACAGGTATCATGCAGTAACATCTGTGTGGTGAAAGGAGTATAGTAGACAATTTGGCGAACAGATGGCACAAGCTGTGAAAACTGACATGCAACTGGTCAGAGAGAAAGCCATCTGACTCTTGGGGGCTTACCAAGTCACATGTGCAAGAGAAAGTGCTGAATGTAATTGAATTGTGCAAGACCGCAAGATCTTCATCACAACTTGCATTTTGTGGTAAGACAATTTTCTTATTTTCAGGAATTATTGCTGACATGCAGTGATCAGAAGTTTTCTTGTTAGAAAGGAAATATTTAAATAAGAAAATGTTTCTTATTCCAAGAAAACTATTTCTGAAGTTTTTAATTGCTTTAAGATAATATTCCTACTAATGTGAAACAAGAGAAGTGAATATAAGAAACATTATATGAAATTTAAGCAAACATTTCTTGATTTACAAACTTTCTTGTCTTCTTTTCTTTTGGATTTAAAAAATTCTTATTTGAAGAAAACATTTCTTAGATAATAAGCATTTTCTTGGATAAACAAAGAAAAATTTTCTTACTAATTTTTTTTAATTACGAATATTATTTCCCTAGAAGTTTTTTCTTAAAACAAGAAAATTATTATTAGCAGTGTATTACCTCATAATAACTGAATATAATGGTTCCATCCTTGTGAAGAATCACTTCAAAGGTGAATGGCCCAGCTGGAACAGATAATGATCACATATTCAACTAACTCAATCTTGATCCAAATTAACACTGCAATTAATATTATAATAAGAAAGAGCAACATGTTAAGATTCTTTATTTTTCTAAATAGACTGCTACTCTAAATGTGTGTTTTATTGACTGCTGACAGTTTTGGTTGATTTATCTTTAAAAACTGTTATTCATTGTAATTTAGCCACCACCAGCCACCTTAAATTAAACATTTTACTGAAAGTCTGCTATCACATGTTTTGGCCGTTTTCATTTGCTGTACAAGAAATACAAAACACTATGCACACAAGGTGATGCGAAAATTCAAACAACAGTACCTTTCTCGTCATCTTTTAGATGTACATTTTCCCACAAAACAATCAGTGCTGTACCTGAAACATATCCACAATATGACTCTTGAGGGTCATAGATGCTGACACTTACAACATGACTCTTGAGAGTCATAGATGCCTACATATACAATAATTCTTGAGCATAATAGATGCCTATACATACAGTATAACTCTTGAGTATCATAGATGCCTACACAAAATCAACTTACAAGTTAGTTGAGGTATCATAATTCATATTTTGTAATCGATACAAACCCCAATATTCAGTCTCCCCAGTATATCTTTCTCAGCAGGGAGTTACAGTATGATGCTCACCAATGACTTACCAGTTGCTTATGCCACAAGGAGCACTGACATAATACGTTAACTCACCATTGTCTGCATAGTGGATGAGGGACTTTTCTCCGATACGTGTGTCAAAGTTTGCCATGAGTGGAGCAATGTATTGTGTGGCTGTGAGCCACTGGTGAAGGAAGTCACTCATGTAGAGGAAGCCTACAAACACACTGTTCTAAATTAACATTAGTCCGACACTACCACATCATTCCACACACTAAGAAATTTTTCGTAAATGACTAGGGGGAACAAGTTAATTTCTAACAATATACACAGTTGTGGAGTACTCAATTCTGATGAGACTAAACAGTGAGTTATCAGTGTGGAGGCGAACAGTTTACACTGACAGTCTACACCTGGTGGCTACCACAGTTTCCGAGACAACAGACAGACAAACAGAAAGACTACACCTGCAGGCTGCAACAGTTCCCCAGACATCATACAGACCGACAGTTTACACCTGCTGGCTGCCATAGTTGCCCAGACATCAGACAACCCAACATTCTACACCTGCTGGCAGCCAGTTCTCCTGACATCAGACAGACTGACAGTCTACATCTGCTGGCAGCCACCATTCCCCAAACATCAGACAGACTGACAATCTACAACTGCTGGCTGCCACCATTCCCCAGCCTGACAGTCTACACCTGCTGGCTGCAACAGTACCCCAGACATCAGACAGACTGACAGTTTACACCTGCTGGCTGTCACAGTTCCCTAGACATCAGACAGACTGACAGTCTACACCTGCTGGCTGTCACCATTCTCCAGACATCAGACAGATTGACAGTCTAGACCTGCTGGCTGTCACAGTTCCCTAGAAGTCAGACAGACTGACAGTTTACACCGGCTGGCTGTCACCATTCCCCAGACATCAGACAGACTGACTATCTAGACCTGCTGCCTGCCACCATTCCCCAAACATCAGACAGACTGACAGTCTAGACCTGCTGGCAGCCACAGTTCCCCTGGCATAAGACAGACTGGCAGTCTACACCTGCTGCAACATATTATTATATTATATATTGTTGAAGCTGCAAGAAACCTCAGACAATTTGCTGAGTCTGCCGACTACTGTTTGGGCCCATCCTGTGCACTTGGCTACTTGCCACTTACCTCCGGTAGCAATGGTGATCTTTGTCATATCATGGCCGTAGAAAGGAAAAGTGAAAGTGATCTGTATTGACTGCAATGGGAAGACAAGCAATTGTTATTTTCACTGGCATCATTAAAATATATCTACGTTAAGAAAAGACACAAAAGGATCTGGAATGAAATAGGTAATAAACAAACAAACACAGCTGAGATTCAAATACAATGGAACCTCTGTATTATGGTCACCCAAGGGACTGAGTCATAGTGACCATAATAGCGAGGTGACCTTAATAGGGAATATGGGCGCTGAAGCATCATGGAACTTGAAGTAACTTCGCATAACACCATAAGGCATTTAGCATGTTCGATTGCGGAGAAATTATTCATACATCAGATCGACCAGTGTTTGCTAGTAGGTTTTGTTACATATCAATAAGTATTGATGTTGGGACGATACATTATTTGCCTACATGACAACTCGTTAATATTTGCTGTTCAGGATCAAACACTAGTTATCCACTAGAGGTGCGACGGTTTATTTTGGGGACCCATCGAGCTTTGCTTTTAAACTAAGCTCGTTCTCAACATGTCTTTCACTGTCGCTTCCATTTCGTTTTGGTTCGTTATGCCACTTATTTTGCAACATTTTGCCACCTATAGAGCCTGCTATTCCTATAAGTGCTAATTGGTGTTTAAGCAAATAATAGGGCATCTAGTAATACATGGTGTCCTATTGTTATCATCGATGACTGAACCGTCGATGGCGCTGTGTTTTTTAATAAAATTTACTTGGCCGCTTGGCCAAGAATTTGCTTTCAAAGTGTTAACTAAAATGACTAGTGTCTTGTTTCTTGCATTGTTTTCTGAAGTTAACTGGTCACTGTGTAAATACGCAGACGTCAGTGCGTGGCTTCATATTGAGATCGCCTTTGATGGAATGGCAACCAGCCTGTGGCTGCTTGTCGTTGCAGCCACAAAATCTTGGGGTGATTGTATTACTGGGGTGACCATAAACCGAGGTTCCACTGTAAAGACGTAATAATAAAAAATATTTATATAGCACCGAATCAATCAAGATTGCTCTAATGCACTTTACATACATGTTTAGTGTGGAAAGGCAATGATGTACTTTTTTAAATTAAAAAACTTCAGAGTTAGTTACCAAGAAGTGACTTGTAAATAACAGCCATGAATTAAACACTACATTTGTTAATCTACAGAAAATATGCGAATTTCTTTATGTGATGTCAGGTTCAAAATGCTTCATCATCATGTGATGTCAGGTTTGTAAAATTTAGTCATCATGCCAACTGAACTTTAGCAACTTTGATGTCGGGAAAATAAATTTTTGGGAATCAAAATTGTTATGTCTATGTCACAATTTAGCATAAATTCAGACAAGCTGGCTATGTAAGCCACTTGCCCAATCAACCAAGTAGAATATCAAGTCAAACAATCTGGCTATGTAAGCCACTTGCCCAATCAACCAAGTAGAATATAAAGTCAAACAAACTGGCTATGTAAGCCACTTGCCCAATCAACCAAGTAGAATATCAAGTCAAACAATCTGGCAATGTAAGCCACTTGCCCAATCAACCAAGTAGAATATAAAGTCAAACAAACTTTCTATGTACCGCCACTTGCCCGATCAGCCAAGTAAAATGTCAAGTCAAAAAAGCTGGCTGAACACATGAAGTGTGCTGTTGTTGTGGTTGGACTAACAATATCATGAAAATCTAAGAAAAAATGGGCCGAACAAAAAAAGTACAACGGAAGACGAGACCAGTGGCCATTAGAATAACACAGTTACTGAACGATGAGGAAGTGCTACAAAAAATAAAAAAGTGCTCTTCCTTCAGTCATTAGCTGACAAAACAGACAAGATGAACACATAAATCTGCAATCTAACCACACTGCTAAATACAAAACAAGACCGCATCACTGAACTTTGAAAAAACATGGAAAATGCAATTTACCAACAAGAACAGTATTCAAGGCGCCCCAACCTGAGAGTCCACGGCCTCCCTGAGACTGGGGACGTGAAAGATGCTACAGCTGTTGAAATGGCAGTAGTAAACAACAAAATGTCGCCCAAACTACTCAATGAGCGACGCCAGATTGAACACAGAACCTTGGGCTAAAGCAGGGCACTCTTAGCACTCACCCAATCACTGTCCAATTTCGAAGTGAAGTAACTCAAGACAAGGTACTGAGAGCGCTCTTCCAGTCGAAAGGCCATAACGAACAACATCCAGACGAAAGAATCTTCTTGAACGAAGACCTAAACCGCGATCCGCGCCAAACTTGCACGTGACACAAGAGTGTTAAAGAAAGCAGGAAAGTTGACGGATACATGGACAGCAAATGGTAACATCTTGGTGAAAGACTAGCAATAAGATACGTACAATCAGATCAGCTGCCGAAATCCAAAAACTGGAGTAGAAAAAAAAATTTAGTGCCCTGCACGGGCCGGGCTTTGAGTCCCGGCCCGGCCCTCTACATAATTTTGCGGCCGGGCGGGGCCTGGGCTTATATATCAGGCCCAGGCCGGGCCTGAAAAAATTTTAAACACATCGAGCTTGGGCCGGGCCTGGACATAATAAAAATATTCATGCAAAACCCAGATTATTAATTTTATTATTAATAAAAACTTATTAAAAATTGTAATTCCGGTTAATGAATGCTTAAAATTATTTCTTTAGTATTATATAGTTGCAAATTGAGACCTTGCATGAAATTATAAATGACACTAATACTATATACATTGGAATGAAGTTTAACTTTTTTTCAACAATGGGACTTCCTATGGTATCATTTTAATAATGTGCATTCTTTTAATAGAGACATTTCATATAAAATATATGCATAGTCGCATGTCCATATCTTTGTATTGTAATTCTTTAAACATGTACTGGCACTGTGACTGGAGTAGTGGCACTTGTTTCACTGGCTTCATCACAGTTAACACATGTTTCCCATCATTCTTCTTCAGCTCAAACTTAACTTCCTATCCCTTAATCCGTGATGTCTAGACTCTGTAAACCACATATTTTTGGCATGAATGTACCCTTTTGCATAGATCTAATGACCCCATACCAGGCCACTTAAGTTCACCTGGCTGGAGGCAGCCAGCCCCAAATATTTACTTTAGACATATTTGCAGAGGCAATCAAGCCATGATTAACCATCAACTTAATCACCCTTTGACCCAACCAGTGGACATTCTATTGTCTAGGTCAGGGGTCGGCAACCTGCGGCCTGCAGGCCAACTGCGGCCCGCAGAGCTATTTCATGTGGCCCGCGGACTGATAGCGAGATTATGCATAGCGGGGCCCGCGCCTGCAATATTGATATATAAATTAAAAAATAGTACGTCTTATCTAGACTAAATTCTAGACGAGACGTCTAGGCGAGACATGTCACATAGTCATAATGCAACTCGGTAATGCCATTTCCACGCGATGAACATATCAAACATTTCTCACTTCCTTAAAACTTTAATTAATTAAGTTTTGCCCACATGCAGACATGAATTTTCTATCTTTTTGTGTTTGAGTGATAATGTGTTGTTTTGAATAACACTTGTCAACACTCGTTAAATCACTGGCAGTTCCAGCACCTTCCGTCCCAGATGAATGTGCAATATTAACAATTATGCATTAAACCGAAGTGCCCTGACTAGGTTGGGTTGCCATGCTGTGCCACGTGTACGAGCTGAGACATGAGATTAGCGTATTCATGGAGAAGAAGGTTGGAGAAGTATCAGCATTCACTGACCCCTTATGGATCTGCGATTTTGCATTTTAGTCTGCGTCACGGAGCACCTCACTTTGCTGAACGCCCAACTCCAGAGAAGAGAACAACTAATCAATGAACTGTGCCAGTTTGTCTCCGCTTTCGAGACCAGGTTTCGATTGTGGGAAACACAACTGCAGGATGCAAATTACTTCCCGACACTCACAAAAAACAAACTAGCTACTCCGGACATGTAGGCCTTCGTAGCATTCATTGAGCTGCTGAGACGGGAGTTTGCTGACTGATTGACAATCTCAGGGCTCGCAACAGCGAGTAAAAAATGAAGATGAACTTTGTATAATGCAAGCCATGAACGCATCTAACAGACGGACACTTGGATGACGAGCTGAGGCTCGCAGTGTCAAGTCTGCAGCCAGATGTGGGACACTTGGTGGAGCAGCAACTCTAGCATCAACATCTCTAGCATCAGGCGTCAGTGTCACACGGGTCAACATGGCATCAGCGGCATGCGAACAACACGTAACATGAATAATGTGTATTTTTGAACAGCATAGTGAATATTAAACTGTTGTTCAAAATCAGACCTATTTACAACAGCAACGTATGTATGTTGCATGCATATATATATATATATGTATATATGTATATGTGTGTATGTATGTATGTATGTATATACATATATATATATATATATATATATATATATGTGTGTGTATGTGTATGTGTGTTTGTATGTATGAATATATATATATATATATATATATATATATATATATATTGTACGTGTTACAAGAAAGATAATATCCTTATGTGCGCGCGTGCGTGCTTCCATTAGCGTGCATGAATGTGTGGCCCGCTGACCTATTCCAAGTAACTAATTTGGCCCTCCGTTCAAAAAGGTTGCCGAACCCTGGTGTAGGTCTTCCTTCCAAACATTGCTGGCCTGAATGACCAGCCAACTGGCCACTGCCCAGTAGTGCCAGGATCCAGTACCCACCCCACTTGGTAATTGGTATTTTTCAATTGTGTGAACTAGTGACTACTATTTAGTATCTACAATTTCCCCAGTACTGATTCATGTACTTGTACACACTTGTACTAATTCACACGTCTCAACCTGATCTGTCTCAGACTAGTGACTGCAGGCCTGCTGGAAATACCTCTGGATGTCAGTGCCAATGGGTGACATATAGTAGTAGCTGGCAGTGGACAGGTCCAATGGACCTGTACGGGATGGAATAAGACGCTCCTGCCCCCACGAGTCTACCACGTATGGGTAAAATACGGTGATGTTAACATGACATCACAGGGCGGACGTCTTCCTCGATGAAGTCAACGGCCAGGACGGAAGGGCTCCAAGATGAGTTCAACGACCACGTGTTCAGGACCAAGGCGAGCCACATTTTTTTGGTGGATATCGGCTGTGGTCAACCAGCCTGGAGAGGGATGGGCTCCGCTAGGTTGCAAATCTGCCCTAGACACACCATGATCATGAAAACCAGTTTGAATCACATACCGGATCGGTCGCAGCCCGGGTCAAAAATGACCGCGCCTCCCGTCGTACATCAGGACGGGGGTGTTAAGTATGCTACTGGTGCCCCTACCAAAAAGATACGTGGAAGAAACGATATCACCATCGGCACATGGAACGTCAGGACATTGAGAGCTGCAGGAAAACTGAAAGAACTCACACATGAGATGGAGAGATACAGGTGGAATCTGCTTGGACTCACCGAGATGCGATGGAAAAGCTTTGGTGAAACATCGACCGAAGAAGGACACAAGGTCTACTTCAGTGGCAAGAATGACAAACACGAACAAGGCGTTGGGTTTCTTGTTCACAAAGACATTGTGAACACTGTCATGGGTTGTCGCCCTATCTCCAGCAGGCTCATCACCATCCGCCTGAAGGCAACTCCCTTCAACATGACAGTCATACAAGTTTATGCCCCAACGTCTGATTATGACGACAGTGAGGTGGAAGATTTCTATGGCCAGCTGCAAGAAGTCATAGAGGAAACGCCAAAGAAAGACAGTCTTATTGTACTAGGAGACTGGAATGCAAAAGTGGGAAAGGATGCGCAGACCAACTGGCAAGACACTTGCGGACCTTTCTGCAACGCGGAAACAAATGAGAGAGGTCACAGGCTCCTCGAATTTGCAATGTACAATGAGCTGATGCTGGCTAACACATTTGGCCCACACAAAACATCTAGAAGATGGACCTGGCACAGCCCAGATGGAAAACATCACAATCAGATCGACTACATCTTGGTGAAACGGCGCTTTCATACAGGAGTGAACATTGCCAGGACACGAAGCTTTCCAGGAGCAGATATCGGAAGTGATCACGACTTGCTGATGACAACCTTCCACATTCGTCTGAAGAGGATCAGCAAACCAAAGCCAACAAGAATACAATTTGACATCGAGAAACTTAAGGATCCTGATGTAGCAGAAGCATTCAAAGCAATGATAGGTGGGAAATTTGCACCACTTATCATACTGGATGACAAATATACCAACGTGAACTTGCTGACCAACACCTTCAACAAAATAGTGACCGACACAGCCAGCGAGATCCTTGGAAAACACCGTCGGCCAAAGAAACCATGGGTCACAGAAGACATCCTAGATCTTTGTGACAAAAGAAGGGAATTGAAAAGGAGAAAATGTGATCCTGAAGGTGCAGCAAAATACAGAGAAGTCAACAAGAAGATCAAACAAGATATGAGAAGAGCAAAAGATAACTGGATAGCAGAACAGTGCTGTGAAATGGAAGACAGCTTGAGCAAGAACAACAGCAAGAAGGCTTATCAAATAGTGAAAGACCTGACATCAGTGAAGAAAGGGAGAACTACTACTATCCAAGACAAATCAGGGAAATGCCTGACAGAAGAACAGCAGATCCTCAATCGATGGACAGAATACTGCTCAGAACTGTACAGCCACAACACCAACGGAGACCCAGTAGTACTAAACTGTCCACAGACTACTGAAGAGGACGACTACCCAATTCTTCGTGAGGAAGTAGAGGCTGCAGTAAAGTCTCTGAAAAAAGGAAAGTCAGCTGGAATTGATAACATAACAGCAGAACTGGTTCAAGCTGGGGGAGAAGCCTTGATTACCACACTTACAACAATCTGCAACAAGATCTGGCCGACGGGAGAATGGCCCACCCCATGGACTCAGTCACTGATCATCACACTTCCCAAGAAAGGTAACCTACAGATGTGCCAAAACTACAGAACAATCAGCCTCATCAGCCACCCGAGCAAAGTCATGTTGAAGATACTACTCAACAGACTCAAACCCCAGGCAGAAGAGATTATCGCTGAAGAACAAGCGGGTTTTCGAGCAGGACGGAGCACCATTGAACAGATCTTCAACCTTAGAATCCTTTGCGAGAAACACCTTCAACATCAGCAAAGCCTGTATCATGTCTTTATAGATTTCAAGAAGGCCTTTGATAAGGTATGGCATGCGGCCCTATGGGCAACCATGAGGAAGTACAACATTGGCTCCAAGCTTGTCCGAACCATTGAACACCTATATGACAATGCCACCAGTGCAGTAACCTTCAACAGCAGCATAGGAGACTGGTTTCGAACAACTGTTGGAGTTCGACAAGGATGCCTACTATCACCAACGCTCTTCAACATTTTTCTGGAAAGGATAATGACTGATGCTTTAGAAAACCATCAAGGCACTGTCAGCATTGGAGGCAGGACAATCACCAACCTTCGTTTTGCTGACGACATCGACGGCCTAGCAGGAGATGAACAAGAACTAGTCAATTTAGTGGAGCGCCTTGAGAAAGCATCTTCATCATACGGCATGGAGATCAGTGCCGAAAAGACCAAACTGATGACAAACAGCACACAAGGCATCAGCACAGAGGTCAAAGTTAATGGACAGAGACTTGAGGCAGTAACAAGCTTCAGGTACTTGGGATCAATTATCACAGATGAGGGTTCCAAACCGGAGATACTTGCCAGGATTGCACAGACAACAGCAGCACTAACAAGGTTGAAACCCTTATGGAACGACAGAAACATCACGGTCAGTTCGAAAATAAGGTTGATGCGCTCCCTTGTCATGTCCATCTTTCTGTACGCTTGTGAAACATGGACCCTTTCAGCAGATCTACAGAAGAGGATACAAGCCATGGAAATGAGATGCTTCCAGAAGATCTTGCACATATCATACAAAGACCATGTTACTAACGATGCTGTCCGTAACAAGATCAAACAAGCCATCGGACCATATGACGACCTTCTTACAACAGTTAAGAAGCGTAAACTGAAGTGGTACGGTCATGTATCACGATCATGTGGCCTTGCAAAGATTATCTTGCAAGGTACCGTAAGAGGGGGGAGACGAAGAGGTAGACAGAAGAAGAGGTGGGAAGACAACATCAAAGAGTGGACAGGAATGGAGTTCGCTGACTCCCAGAGGGCTGTAGAGAACAGGGAAACGTGGAGAGAGCTGGTTAGAAAGTCATCAATGGTGCCCCAACGATCCTTACGGGTTATGGGAAAGTGAAGTGAAGAAGACACTACTAAACAACAACTGACATTAGTATTTCAGTAGTAAACATTATACAATTATTTTTTTTATTTATTAAAACAATAAGTCTGTTTTACAGTTTAATTGTGTTTCGTATTTCTTATAAGATTATAGTTTTATGTTCTCTAAACTTAGCAGGCTTGCGGGCCGCAGGCTTAACCGTCTTTGGCCTGTTGGTATGGGCCTGAAATTTGCGGGCCGGGCCGGGCATGGCCCAAACATTCACGGTCTGGGTCGGGCCTGGGCCTAAATTCTAGTTTGCGGGCCGGGCTTGGGCTCAAATTATAGGCCCAGACAGGGCACTAGAACATATACACTCGCATCTGCTGAACTGTATGTTAATCTCCAACGAACACTGTGCCAATCTTCAATCAATATACACTTCCTTATTTTTACATTCTTATTTTCTTGGGTTTCACTTTTTTATTATTAATCTTCTCTTCGTTATTTAGAAATTGCACATGTACATCACTTCAATTGTTATTACACTATTGTGTCAATTCTCCTTTTTTGCACAAGAATTTCATATAATTTTCTCTGAGTTCATGGACATCTATCACATACATTCTCCATTTCTTTCTTTTTTATCACTGTTTACAGTCACGTAAGTCAATTAAGCGTCCAGTAATATTATTTTTATTTGTTTTGTTCCAACACTCTGATTTCTCAGAGCACAATCGGCTACATTTTTATGCGAATCATCAAATTGCGGTTTATAACTACCTATCTTTCACACGTATGTTCTTGTTCTAATTTTGATTTTGCTTTTCGAAACTTAAATAGTTGTCAGAAAAATTATATTTACTTTCATAGTTCTTCAATGTACCTATTTTTGACATCTGCCACAATATCTATGCAAATGCTTCATGAATCTCATGATGCTAATTTTCTTCTGTATATTCACTGCAACGCACAGCCAGCATCAACCCTGCTGTTATTTTGATATATGTATATACTCCACTACCTTTCACTTTCGCACCTACCTGGCTTACACCTTACCAGCCAGTTATCACTTGAACATATATCTTTGCTAACGTCTTGTTTTATACACTTTTTGTTTACTATTACTTGTAGACAGACAGCTATGATGATATATTACCAAAACTGTACAATATTAAATTTGCATTATTATAGTAAAATTAGGCTATTTATATTTTTAAGATAGTCTGCTATAAATGCACATTTTTCGTCTGATTTTATATATTTGAATAATGTTAGCTGATGAATCATTTTCCCAGTGTCAAGGTGGATGTCATAGTAACTCTTTATTTCATATACTACAGCTAAATGAAGCAACTGATGATGACATTCAACCTAAAACACATTCCTCATATAGATCTTGACAAGTTTAAACTGCTAGCAAAAAATAACAAATGTTTTAAATAAGTAATACTTTTACTTATTTCACAGCAATCTTCTTCAGCTGATAGCAGTCAAAACGTCACGGGGAAAAAGGTAAACTGACTGTATTGCTCATTTGAACCACCCAGTCTGATGAACATCTTCACTCATAATTTTTTTTTTATATATTAAGTTCAAATATTGAATCTATCCATGCTAAATTTAGTGAAATAGAAGCATTCTTAGAATAACTTAATCAAATAAACTTTAAATTTAGCACAATATGCTTACTGGAAAGCTGGCTTTCAGATCTACAAATCAAGGGATACCAATGCATTACACAAGGCAAAACCTGTAGCAACAAAGGGGGCTAGTCATTTATATAAACAAAATATTTAACCAAAAAGTCATTTTGTCTCTAAATCACTTTCAATACTGGGAAGGTCAATTTGTAAAAATAACTAATGATTTAATAATCGGTAATGCTTGCCAACCTCCAAAAGATCTAAATGAAAACTAAAAAAATTTTTTTTTTACACCAGTTATCTCATCAATTGACAGAACAAACTCCAATGTCATTATTGCGGGGGATTTTAATACAAGCCTTCTTAAAATAAATGAAAAAGAGGTTGTTAGTGAATTCTTTGATATATTAATATCGTATAGCTATTATCCCCATATAACACTTCCAACAAGGTTCTAAAAAAATGGAACTCTAACAGATAACTTCTTTTGTAACTTAACTAACTCTGACCTGAAAAGGGCATTCTAACAAAGCAGTTATTGGATCACCAGCCGTACTTTACTTTGTAACTTAACTAACTCTGACCTGAATAGGGCATTCTAACAAAGCAGTTATTGGATCACCAGCCGTACTTTACTTTGTAACTTAACTAACTCTGACCTGAATAGGGCATTCTAACAAAGCAGTTATTGGATCACCAGCCGTACTTTACTTTGTAACTTAACTAACTCTGACCTGAATAGGGCATTCTAACAAAGCAGTTATTGGATCACCAGCCGTACTTTACTTTGTAACTTAACTAACTCTGACCTGAATAGGGCATTCTAACAAAGCAGTTATTGGATCACCAGCCGTACTTTACTTTGTAACTTAACTAACTCTGACCTGAATAGGGCATTCTAACAAAGCAGTTATTGGATCACCAGCCGTACTTTACTTTGTAACTTAACTAACTCTGACCTGAATAGGGCATTCTAACAAAGCAGTTATTGGATCACCAGCCGTACTTTACTTTGTAACTTAACTAACTCTGACCTGAATAGGGCATTCTAACAAAGCAGTTATTGGATCACCAGCCGTACTTTACTTTGTAACTTAACTAACTCTGACCTGAATAGGGCATTCTAACAAAGCAGTTATTGGATCACCAGCCGTACTTTACTTTGTAACTTAACTAACTCTGACCTGAATAGGGCATTCTAACAAAGCAGTTATTGGATCACCAGCCGTACTTTACTTTGTAACTTAACTAACTCTGACCTGAATAGGGCATTCTAACAAAGCAGTTATTGGATCACCAGCCGTATTTTACTTTGGTAAACACACTTCAGTACAAAGAACCACCACCGATATTGAAATTAGCATTCAAAACCAAGAAGCAATTTCGAACTTCACACATGACATCTTATTATCAGATATTTATAACAAACTTTATCAGTTGCCTTCTGCTGATCCAAACTTGAATTACAACATACTACATGAAGTAAACAAACTTGTTAAAACATACACATGCCTTATAAAATAGTCAAGTTAAAAAAGCACAAGCTAGGTTTGCTCAAATCAATTCGTTACAGTGACAAGTTATATAAGACAAGTTATATATATATATACGATGATCTCCTGAAGGGCCACCCAGGGCGTGGCCACGTGGGGCGCACTCCAGAGTGATACGTCTGCGTAGAATTACTACAGTGTCACCATCTAGCAGTAGTCGTCTGAAGAAGATTGCTGATAGCAGTGAAAACGTCACGGGAAGAAAAAGGCAAACTGACTGTGAAATAAGTAAAAATATTACTCATTTGAACCACCTAGTCTGATAATCATCTTCACTGAAGTTGTGGTTTTGATGGTATTTCTTAACAATTATTAAAATTAGTTAAACCTGCTCTAAAAAAAATCATTAACACTAATTATAAGCCAAATATTAACTACAGGTATCTTCCCTGATGAACTTAAAATAACCAAAGTAGTCCCAATTTATAAAAAAGTTGAAAATATACAATTTTGCAATTACAGACCAATATGTCTCTTACCGGTTATTTCAAAAGTAATTGATAACGTAATTTACATCCAGCTAGATTCCTTTTTTAAAACACAGCATGATAACCAGTATGGATTTAGAATGGAACATTCAACTGAATTTGCTGCTCTTAAATTAACTGATAGAATAATGACACAAATGGATAATACTGAAACACCTATAAATATTTTCTTAGACCTTTCAAAAGCATACAACACCCTAGCTAAATTAGAATATTATAGTGTAAAAGGAGTAACTTTAGGTTTAGTTACAAATTATTAACAGATCGAAAACAGTATGTGGAATCAAATATGCTGAATATTTCAACAGGTGTACCTCAGGGCTTGATTCAAGGCCCACTGCTGTTTATTATATATATATATATATATTAATGACTTTGCCGAGTCCAGCAAAATGTTAAATTTTATAATGTATGCTGATGATACCATCCTCTCAAGTACTCTAGACTCATTGCAACTCATGAAAATAATGGAAATGTAGAATTCTCTATCAACATAGAACTGCATAAAATCAGTGAATGGCTTAAACTATACAAATTATCTCTTAACCTAATCAAAACTAAATATATGCTTTACAAAGCTAGAAGAAAATGTGTAAATCCACCATTATTAAAAATAGATAATAAAAATATTGATAGAGTGCATGAATTTAATTTTCTTGGATTAGCTTTTAATGAACAATTAAACTGGAAAAAAATTCATATAGGTGCTCAAAGACTTTAGGTATTCTTAATAGACTCAAATGATTATTACCTCTTATTATGTTGTACAACTCACTTGATATTGCCATATTTGAACAATGTCATAACAGCCTGGGGCTACAAATGTGAATAAAAAAAAATGCACAAGAAAGTCGTCTGAATTATAAGTGTAAGCAAATATAATGCTCACACTGAACCATTGTTTAAGTGTTAAATTATTAAAAATAGAACATATACTAAAATTACAAGAACTAAAAATAATATTATATTATAAATTCACAAATAATAAACTACTTGTCTACCTTCAACACGTATTACTTGGCCAAAACAGTAGCATTCACAACTTCAAAACACATGGGCAATACAACACACACACAGTCAGAGTACAACACGAATTTGCTAAGCACGGTCTTAGATATACTTTGCCACACACGATAAATAATACACCTGATGTATTGAAAAGCAAAATATACACTCACTGGCTACAGGGTTTTGCCTATAGCAAAAATTATTATTTGCAAACTTGCTGTGTAATATATATGCCAACAAGAATGATTATGTAATAATACCACCTTGGACAATGAACCAGCCATACCCAGGGTTGAAAAAAATCATGATTTATAAAAAAATCGGATTAAAATTTTTTTTTTTAAATCTGATATATAGACATTTATATAGATGTTTATATTTTAAAACTCTTTCAAACATGTTCTATTCAAATGTATTTGGGTACTTGTCTTAACAGAGGGTACATGATTTTTGCTTATATAAAGACATTAGATAATGTCCACAAGGCCTCACCCCCTGTAGTTGCATAATCTGTCTTAGAAAGGAAAGCATGCTGTGTGTCTGTGGCTGTAGCAGTAATAATTATTGTTGGCTGAGAGGGTGGATTGGCATCTGTCAAGGGCTCTGTGTACTCTAAGGGTCTCCAACCAGACTGCAAACTGGTACAGTATTAAACAATTGTAGCCCAGACCAGCTCACTTGAATCAACATACTGAATTGGTAACTAGCACAAGCTCTAAATGGACTTTAACTCAGGGCTTTTGACTTGAAGACAAGTTTGTGTGGCTTCAGTGCATTCAGAAAGGGAATAGCTCAAACATACTCAATGTCATAAAATATTTGACTGGTGACAATACAACTACACAAGTGTGCGCACTTTGTGCTTTTGTCTTAAAAAACATACAAAACTTTGTTGATCTCAATGCTTGTAAGCAATTATTTGCGTTAAATTCATATAAATCAGTGATTAAAAAAATCAGAAGTAAAAAAAATCATAAATCAATGATTTTTTTAAAGTGATTTAAATCATGATTTAAATCAAACAACCCTGGCCATACCAAATCATCTTTGTCATGTTTTTTTCTGTTATATAGCCTAGAATTGTTCAGTCTTTATATCGTTATGTGTTATTATTTGTATAATATATAAGTTGTACTTAATTATACATAGGGTGGCTCCTGTGAGAGCATATAGTTCTTAGCCTTAATGGGAGTCTACTGGTCCCTTATTTGATATTTGTGTTATATTTATACTTTAACTACATGTACTTATATATATATATATATATATATATATATATATATATATATATATATATATATATATATATATATATATATATATATATATAGAGTTCTACTCACTTGTTTAGTGATATGTATTTGGGCCAAATAAAAACATCTGTCTGTCTGTCTGTCTGTGTAAGCCACTTTTCCAATCAGCGTTGATATGAACATTTCAGAGCTGTGTGATATTGCAGCTTCTAAGGGTACCGGGTAATCAAGTTCTTGGATTGATTAAGAGAAACATAACATATAAGGAAAAAATTGCTAATTACACCTCTGAATAAAGCAATAATTAGGCCTCATATAGAATGCAGTATACAAGTTTGGAGACCATATCATAAGAAGTATATACATACACTAGAACAAATATGGGGGAGAGCAACTAAAATAATTCCAGAACTGAGAGACCTTAGTTAAGCAGAATGCCTTAAAGAAAGTAGTTTAACAACGCAAGAGACAAGGTGGTTAAGAGGAGATCAAATTTAAGGTTAAGAGGAGATCAAATTTAAGTTTTAAGAATGGGTATGAAAATATTGATAGAAATATTTTTTTCTCACTTAAGAAAGATAGTTGAACCAGAGGACAACAGTGTCATTAGTGAATGATCAGCATAGACTGGATATCAGAAAGTACTCGTTCTCCCAGAGGACAATAAATTAATGGAACAGATTATCTACAGATTGTGTAAATGCTAGCAGTGTTAATATGTTTAAAAACAAACTGACAAATATCTCATGAGGGCAGGCTACACATAGATGAAAAAATGTTGGACTCTTGATAAGCCAATGGCTTCCTTGTCTAGTCCACTTGCCATCTGGGTCTTTGCCTTGGATGGCAATCTTGTTAAATCGTATTAAAGCTGGCTGTGTAAGCCACTTGTCCAATCTGGCAAGCAAAATGTCAAGTCACACAATCTGGCTATGTACTGCCACTTGCCAAATCAACCAAGTAGAATATCAAGTCACACAAACTGGCTATGTAAGTCACTTGCCCAATCAACAAAGTAGAAAGTCAAGTCACACAAATTGGCTATGTAAGCTACTTGCCCAATCAGGTAAGTAGAATGTAGTTTGTGTTAAGCAAGCTGCACTGGTATGCATGATATACTGACTTTGAATGGTATATAAGTATCATGAAACTAACACATTCCAGTATCTTTAATATCTCATAAATATATTACTAATAACCATGAGGGTCATTGCTAGTAATATTAAACAATGTGTGCCAAAACAGAACATTTGATAGACATTGATGTTTTATACATAATACATCACAAGTGATTACACACACCAATAATCCAGGTGAATTAAGTGTCCCAGCTGAACAGAACTGTGTAGGACAAGCAGCTCCATATCAAACATAGAATCAGTACTTGGGCTGTCAGGCCTGAATACTGTACTTACTTATCTGGCTAGATGTCTGTGTGTAATTCAATGAGCCTAGCTAATGAGTTAGGTCAAATTAGCAGTGGAAGTTGCTTATAATAGCTGGTGGTCCCTGCAGAGCATGTTTGGCAGTTAAGGCAGCTGGGGTGGCTATTACATGCTTGTCTTGAATTGAGTACACTGGTTTCAGTTGAAGTTTTTAAGAAAAATTAACCATTTCTTCACAGATGTGAGATATTACATAATATTCCAGATGAATAAAATTTTAAGGTTTTAATTTATTTGGTTATGTTACAAGTTCTAAATTTTTTTGGTAAATGTGAAAAAATAGCCACAAAATGCCAAATTATATTGTTTTGACAAAATCCCCAAAGAAATAAATGAGATACATATAAGCATGACAGTGTCACTGATAACTTTGAGGAAAATTGTGGTTAACATAAATGAATTACATCTGCTACACCATCATGAATAAGTTCACAAAAAGCTGAATGACAACAAGTGCATTTTTGACACAAACCATTCACAAATCGTAATTCAAATTCACGTAATGTTGCCTACATGTAAGACATTTTCATACGTCGAAATGCAACTTAGTAATAGTTTGTGTCGTAGTTGTAGTAGTTTTTCTAAAAAGTTAAATTAGGTAACATTTCCTGGTTGTTAGTGATAACAGAAAATTAATGTCAACAGATATACTTATCATGCTTGAAATGTAAAGGTTTTCTCAGTCATTTTACATATTGTTGACAAAACACAACGGCCATTTCTAATATTGACGTCCCCTTAATTTTGCTGCCACAAAGCCCTTGAACCTGCATTTGTAACGTGTTGTCATCTATCAAGAATGGATCACGCCAGCCCAGTGTCAGGGCACATGGTTAGTTGTTTACACATGCACAAGATCATTTGATTGGCCCGTTTTTCGGCAGGGTCATAGGCTGGGTCATCATGTCACAGCTACCGGTGGGTTCAGTTACGGCATCAACTGATCGTACTGCAATGTAGTGGAATCACAGTAACGATACAATATATTCCATGTTAACTGCGAAAAAATTTTCACTGGCTCTAAGTGGGCGCTGACTCGAAGCATACGCGTTATACTGGAAACCATATTTGTAAATCATATTTACATGCGGTTCAACCAATCATCAATCAAAAATGTTGATGCTATAAAAAGGCATAAAATTATACATTTCTGTATCAGATAATACATACTAACAAGTGCACTGGTTTCTGATTTTGGTCACAATTTGCTTCCAACTTTTATGTATACATAGTCACACTTAGTATATCAATGCTGATGAACTACAAAACTTAATCTATGTTACTGGTCATCAACCGATCAGTTGTGACTTGTAGACCTTATATTTGAGGGGCCAAGTGCACTTCTACAAATGTCAGGAGATTTGAAGTTGTGAACTTACTGCGGCTGTTCGGTGACGGTCAGATAGTTTGTCTGAAGTGATTAGGCCTTGCTGCTTCATTTCTTTTAAGTTGACAAAGTACTCGAGGGCTTCACTTCCTTTCACCAGCCGAGACGTGTAATAGATGTGGTCTGTTTCCTGCAATGAGACATATAGTAGATGAGGTTTGTTTCCTGCAGTGAGACATATAGTAGATGTGGTTTGTTTCCTGCAGAGAAACATGCAGTAGATGTGGTTTGTTTCCTGCAGAGAGAGATGTGTAGTAGATGTGGTTTATTTCCTGCAGAGAGAAACATGTAGTAGATGTGGTTTGTTTCCTGCAGAGAGAGATGTGTAGTAGATGTGGTTTGTTTCCTGCAGAGAGAGACATGTAGTAGATGTGGTTTATTTCCTGCAGAGAGAGAGACGTGTAGTAGATGTGGTTTGTTTCCTGCAGAGAGAGATGTGTAGTAGATGTGGTTTGTTTCCTGCAGAGAGAGACATGTAGTAGATGTGGTTTGTTTCCTATAGAGAGACATGTAGTAGATGTGGTTTGTTTCCTATAGAGAGACATGCAGTAGACGTGGTTTGTTTCCTGTAGAGAGACATGTAGTAGATGTGGTTTGTTTCCTGTAGAGAGACATTTAATAGATGAGGCTTGTTTCCTGAAGAGAGACATGTAGTAGATGTGGTTTGTTTCCAGCAGTGAGAGACATGTAGTAGATGTGGTTTGTTTCCTGCAGTGAGAGACATGTAGTAGAAGTGCATTGTTTCCTATAGAGAGACATGTAGTAGATGTAATGTGTTTCCTGCAGAGAGAGACGTGTAGTAGATGTGGTTTGTTTCCTGCAGAGAGAGACGTGTAGTAGATGTGGTTTGTTTCCTGCAGTGAGAGACATGTAGTAGATGTTGTGTTTCCTGTAGAGACACATGTAGTAGATGTGGTTTGTTTCCTGTAGAGAGACATCTAGTAGATGTGGTTTGTTTCCTGAAGAGAGACATGTATTAGATGTGGTTTGTTTCCAGCAGTGAGAGACATGTAGTAGATGTGATGTGTTTCCTGCAGTGAGAGACGTGTAGTAGATGTGGTTTGTTTCCTGTAGTGAGAGACATGTAGAAGATGTGGTTTGTTTCCTGCAGTGAGAGACATGTAGTAGATGCGGTTTATTTCCTGTAGAGAGACATGTAGTAGATATGATGTGTTTCCTGCAGTGAGAGACATGAAGTAGATGTGATGTGTTTCCTGCAGAGAGAGACGTGTAGTAGATGTGGTTTGTTTCCTGCAGAGAGAGACGTGTAGTAGATGTGGTTTGTTTCCTGCAGTGAGAGACATGTAGTAGATGTGGTGTTTCCTGTAGAGAGACATGTAGTAGATGTGGTTTGTTTCCTGTAGAGAGACATTTAGTAGATGTGGTTTGTTTCCTGAAGAGAGACACGTAGTAGATGTGGTTTGTTTCCAGCAGTGAGAGACATGTAGTAGATGTGGTTTGTTTCCTGCAGTGAGAGACGTGTAGTAGAAGTGGTTTGTTTCCTATAGAGAGACATGTAGTAGATGTGATGTGTTTCCTGCAAAGAGAGACGTGTAGTAGATGTGGTTTGTTACCTGCAGAGAGAGACGTGTAGTAGATGTGGTTTGTTTCCTGCAGAGAGAGACGTGTAGTAGATGTGGTTTGTTTCCAGCAGTGAGAGACATGTAGTAGGTGTGGTTTGTTTCCAGCAGTGAGAGACATGTAGTAGATGTGGTTTGTTTCCTGCTGTGAGAGACGTGTAGTAGATGTGATTTGTTTCCTGTAGTGAGAGACATGTAGTAGATGTGGTTTGCTTCCTGCAGTGAGAGATATGTAGTAGATGCGGTTTATTTCCTATAGAGAGACATGTAATAGATGTGATGTGTTTCCTGCAGTGAGAGACGTGTAGTAGATGTGGTTTGTTTCCCGTAGTGAGAGACATGTAGTAGATGTGGTTTGTTTCCTGCAGTGAGAGACATGTAGTAGATGCGGTTTATTTCCTGTAGAGAGACATGTAGTAGATGTGATGTGTTTCCTGCAGTGAGAGACATGTAGTAGATGTGGTTTGTTTCCTGCACTGAGAGACGTGTAGTAGATGTGGTTTGTGTCCTGCAGTAAGAGACATTTAGTAGATGCGGTTTATTTCCTGTAGAGAGACACGTAGTAGATGTGATGTGTTTCCTGCAGAGAGAGACGTGTAGTAGATGTGGTTTGTTTCCTGTAGAGAGACATCTAGTAGATGTGGATTGTTTCCTGTAGAGAGAAATGTTGTAGTGGTGGTTTGTTTCCTGCAGAGAGAGACGTGTAGTAGATGTGGTTTGTTTCCTGTAGAGAGACATTTAGTAGATGTGGTTTGTTTCCTATAGAGAGACATGTAGTATATGTCGTTTGTTTCCTCCAGAGAGACACGTGTAGTAGATGTGGTTTGTTTCCTGCAGAGAGAGACGTGTAGTAGATGTGGTTTGTTTCCTATACAGAGACATGCAGTAGATGTGGTTTGTTTCCTGTAGAGAGACATGTAGTAGATGTGGTTTGTTTCCTGTAGAGAGACATTTAGTAGATGTGGCTTGTTTCCTGAAGAGAGACATGTAGTAGATGTGGTTTGTTTCCAGCAGTAAGAGACGTGTAGGAGATGTGGTTTGTTTCCTGCAGAGAGAGACGTGTAGTAGATGTGGTTTGTTTCCTACAGTGAGAGACATGTAGTAGATGTGGTGTTTCCTGTAGAGAGACATATAGTAGATGTGGTTTGTTTCCTGAAGAGAGACATGTAGTAGATGTGGTTTGTTTCCAGCAGTAAGAGACGTGTAGGAGATGTGGTTTGTTTCCTGCAGAGAGAGACGTGTAGTAGATGTGGTTTGTTTCCTACAGTGAGAGACATGTAGTAGATGTGGTTTGTTTCCTGTAGAGAGACATATAGTAGATGTGGTTTGTTTCCTGAAGAGAGGCATGTAGTAGATGTTGTTTGTTTCCAGCAGTGAGAGACATGTAGTAGATGTGGTTTGTTTCCTGCAGTGAGAGACGTGTAGTAGAAGTGTATTGTTTCCTATAGAGAGACAGGTAGTAGATGTGATGTGTTTCCTGCAGAGAGAGACGTGTAGTAGATGTGGTTTGTTTCCTGCAGAGAGAGACGTGTACTAGATGTGGTTTGTTTCCTACAGTGAGAGACATGTAGGAGATGTGGTGTTTCCTGTAGAGAGACATGTACTAGATGTGGTTTGTTTCCTTTTGAGAGACATTTAGTAGATGTGGTTTGTTTCCTACTGTGAGAGACGTGTAGTAGATATGATTTGTTTCCTGTAGTGAGAGACATGCGGTTTATTTCCTGTAGAGAGACATGTAGTAGATGTGATGTGTTTCCTGCAGAGAGAGAAGTGTAGTAGATGTGGTTTGTTTCCTGCAGAGAGAGACGTGTAGTAGATGTGGTTTGTTTCCTGCAGAGAGACATGTAGTAGATGTGGATTGTTTCCTGTAGAGAGAAATGTTGTAGTGGTGGTTTGTTTCCTGCAGAGAGAGACG
The DNA here is from genome assembly GCA_033239005.1 of Lamellibrachia satsuma. Taxonomy (NCBI): domain Eukaryota; kingdom Metazoa; phylum Annelida; class Polychaeta; order Sabellida; family Siboglinidae; genus Lamellibrachia; species Lamellibrachia satsuma. The sequence goes on along the minus strand of BSQZ01000045.1, from coordinate 2,797,854 downwards.
TGTAGTAGATGTGGTTTGTTTCCTGTAGAGAGACATGTAGTAGATGTGGATTGTTTCCTGTAGAGAGATATGTTGTAGTGGTGGTTTGTTTCCTGCAGAGAGAGACGTGTAGTAGATGTGGTTTGTTTCCTGTAGAGAGACATTTAGTAGATGTGGTTTGTTTCCTATAGAGAGACATGTAGTATATGTGGTTTGTTTCCTGCAGAGAGAGACGTGTAGTAGATGTGGTTTGTTTCCTGCAGAGAGAGACGTGTAGTAGATGTGGTTTGTTTCCTATAGAGAGACATGCAGTAGATGTGGTTTGTTTCCTGTAGAGAGACATGTAGTAGATGTGGTTTGTTTCCTGTAGAGAGACATTTAGTAGATGTGGCTTGTTTCCTGAAGAGAGACATGTAGTAGATATGGTTTGTTTCCAGCAGTAAGAGACGTGTAGTAGATGTGGTTTGTTTCCTGCAGAGAGAGACGTGTAGTAGATGTGGTTTGTTTCCTACAGTGAGAGACATGTAGTAGATGTGGTGTTTCCTGTAGAGAGACATGTAGTAGATGTGGTTTGTTTCCTGTAGAGAGACATGTAGTAGATGTGGTTTGTTTCCTGAAGAGAGGCATGTAGTAGATGTGGTTTGTTTCCAGCAGTGAGAGACATGTAGTAGATGTGGTTTGTTTCCTGCAGTTAGAGACGTGTAGTAGAAGTGTATTGTTTCCTATAGAGAGAGAGGTAGTAGATGTGGTTTGTTTCCTGAAGAGAGGCATGTAGTAGATGTGGTTTGTTTCCAGCAGTGAGAGACATGTAGTAGATGTGGTTTGTTTCCTGCAGTGAGAGATGTGTAGTAGAAGTGTATTGTTTCCTATAGAGAGACAGGTAGTAGATGTGATGTGTTTCCTGCAGAGAGAGACGTGTAGTAGATGTGGTTTGTTTCCTGCAGAGAGAGACGTGTACTAGATGTGGTTTGTTTCCTACAGTGAGAGACATGTAGTAGATGTGGTGTTTCCTGTAGAGAGACATGTAGTAGATGTGGTTTGTTTCCTGTAGAGAGACATTTAGTAGATTTGGTTGGTTTACTGAAGAGAGACATGTAGTAGATGTGGTTTGTTTCCAGCAGTGAGAGACATGTAGTAGATGTGGTTTGTTTCCTGCAGTGAGAGACGTGTAGTAGAAGTGGTTTGTTTCCTATAGAGAGACATGTAGTAGATGTGATGTGTTTCCTGCAGAGAGAGACATGTAGTAGATGTGGTTTGTTTCCTGTAGAGAGACATGTAGTAGATGTGGTTTGTTTCCAGCATTGAGAGACATTTAGTAGATGTGGTTTGTTTCCTACTGTGAGAGACGTGTAGTAGATGTGGTTTGTTTCCTGCAGAGAGAGACGTGTAGTAGATGTGGTTTGTTTCCTGTAGAGAGACATTTAGTAGATGTGGTTTGTTTCCTATAGAGAGACATGTAGTATATGTGGTTTGTTTCCTGCAGAGAGAGACGTGTAGTAGATGTGGTTTGTTTCCTGCAGAGAGAGACGTGTAGTAGATGTGGTTTGTGTCCTGTAGAGAGACATGTAGTAGATGTGGATTGTTTCCTGTAGAGAGACATTTAGTAGATGTGGTTTGTTTCCTCCAGAGAGAGACGTGTAGTAGATGTGGTTTGTTTCCTGCAGAGAGAGACGTGTAGTAAATGTGGTTTGTTTCCTATACAGAGACATGCAGTAGATGTGGTTTGTTTCCTGTAGAGAGACATGTAGTAGATGTGGTTTGTTTCCTGTAGAGAGGCATGTAGTAGATGTGGTTTGTTTCCAGCAGTGAGAGACATGTAGTAGATGTGGTTTGTTTCCTGCAGTGAGAGACGTGTAGTAGAAGTGTATTGTTTCCTATAGAGAGACAGGTAGTAGATGTGATGTGTTTCCTGCAGAGAGAGACGTGTAGTAGATGTGGTTTGTTTCCTGTAGAGAGAGACGTGTACTAGATGTGGTGTTTCCTGTAGAGAGACATGTAGTAGATGTGGTTTGTTTCCTTTTGAGAGACATTTAGTAGATGTGGTTTGTTTCCTACTGTGAGAGACGTGTAGTAGATATGATTTGTTTCCTGTAGTGAGAGACATGCGGTTTATTTCCTGTAGAGAGACATGTAGTAGATGTGATGTGTTTCCTGCAGAGAGAGACGTGTAGTAGATGTGATGTGTTTCCTGCAGAGAGAGACGTGTAGAAGATGTGGTTTGTTTCCTGCAGAGAGAGACGTGTAGTAGATGTGGTTTGTTTCCTGTAGAGAGACATGTAGTAGATGTGGATTGTTTCCCGTAGAGAGAAATGTTGTAGTGGTGGTTTGTTTCCTGCAGAGAGACATTTACTAGATGTGGTTTGTTTCCTGTAGAGAGACATTTAGTAGATACGGTTTGTTTCCTATAGAGAGACGTGTAGTAGATGTGGTTTGTTTCCTGCAGAGAGAGACGTGTAGTAGATGTGGTTTGTTTCCTATAGAGAGACATGCAGTAGATGTGGTTTGTTTCCTGTAGAGAGACATGTAGTAGATGTGGTTTGTTTCCTGTAGAGAGACATTTAGTAGATGTGGCTTGTTTCCTGTAGAGAGGCATGTAGTAGATGTGGTTTGTTTCCAGCAGTAAGAGACATGTAGTAGATGTGGTTTGTTTCCTGCAGTGAGAGACGTGTAGTAGAAGTGTATTGTTTCCTATAGAGAGACATGTAGTAGATGTGATGTGTTTCCTGCAGAGAGAGACGTGTAGTAGATGTTGTTTGTTTCCTGCAGAGAGAGACGTGTAGTAGATGTGGTTTGTTTCCTATAGAGAGACATGCAGTAGATGTGGTTTGTTTCCTGTAGAGAGACATTTAGTAGATTTGGTTGGTTTCCTGAAGAGAGACATGTAGTAGATGTGGTTTGTTTCTAGCAGTGAGAGACATGTAGTAGATGTGGTTTGTTTCCTGCAGTGAGAGACATGTAGTAGAAGTGGTTTGTTTCCTATAGAGAGACATGTAGTAGATGTGATGTGTTTCCTGCAGAGAGAGACGTGTACTAGATGTGGTTTGTTTCCTACAGTGAGAGACATGTAGTAGATGTGGTGTTTCCTGTAGAGAGACATGTAGTAGATGTGGTTTGGTTCCTTTTGAGAGACATTTAGTAGATGTGGTTTGTTTCCTACTGTGAGAGACGTGTAGTAGATATGATTTGTTTCCTGTAGTGAGAGACATGCGGTTTATTTCCTGTAGAGAGACATGTAGTAGATGTGATGTGTTTCCTGCAGAGAGAGACGTGTAGTAGATGTGGTTTGTTTCCTGCAGAGAGAGACGTGTAGTAGATGTGGTTTGTTTCCTGTAGAGAGACATGTAGTAGATGTGGATTGATTCCTGTAGAGAGAAATGTTGTAGTGGTGGTTTGTTTCCTGCAGAGAGAGACGTGTAGTAGATGTGGTTTGTTTCCTGTAGAGAGACATTTAGTAGATGTGGTTTGTTTCCTATAGAGAGACATGTAGTATATGTGGTTTGTTTCCTGCAGAGAGAGACGTGTAGTAGATGTGGTTTGTTTCCTGCAGAGAGAGACGTGTAGTAGATGTGGTTTCTTTCCTGCAGTGAGAGACGTGTAGTAGAAGTGGTTTGTTTCCTATAGAGAGACATGTAGTAGATGTGATGTGTTTCCTGCAGAGAGAGACGTGTAGTAGATGTGGTTTGTTTCCTGCAGAGAGAGACGTGTAGTAGATGTGGTTTGTTTCCTGTAGAGAGACATGTAGTAGATGTGGATTGTTTCCTGTAGAGAGAAATGTTGTAGTGGTGGTTTGTTTCCTGCAGAGAGAGACATGTAGTAGATGTGGTTTGTTTCCTGTAGAGAGACATTTAGTAGATGTGGTTTGTTTCCTATAGAGACATGTAGTATATGTGGTTTGTTTCCTGCAGAGAGAGACGTGTAGTAGATGTGGTTTGTTTCCTGCAGAGAAAGACGTGTAGTAGATGTGGTTTGTTTCCTATAGAGAGACATGCAGTAGATGTGGTTTGTTTCCTGTAGAGAGACATGTAGTAGATGTGGTTTGTTTCCTGTAGAGAGACATTTAGTAGATGTGGCTTGTTTCCTGAAGAGAGACATGTAGTAGATGTGGTTTGTTTCCAGCAGTAAGAGACGTGTAGTAGATGTGGTTTGTTTCCTGCAGAGAGAGACGTGTAGTAGATGTGGTTTATTTCTTGCAGAGAGAGACGTGTAGTAGATGTGGTTTGTTTCCTGCAGTGAGAGACATGTAGTAGATGTGGTGTTTCCTGTAGAGAGACATGTAATAGATGTGGTTTGTTTCCTGTAGAGAGACATTTAGTAGATGTGGTTTGTTTCCTGAAGAGAGACATGTAGTAGATGTGGTTTGTTTCCAGCAGTGAGAGACATGTAGTAGATGTGGTTTGTTTCCTGCAGTGAGAGACGTGTAGTAGAAGTGGTTTGTTTCCTATAGAGAGACATGTAGTAGATGTGATGTGTTTCCTGCAGAGAGAGACATTTAGTAGATGTGGTTTGTTTCCTGCTGTGAGAGACGTGTAGTAGATGTGATATGTTTCCTGTAGTGAGAGACATGCGGTTTATTTCCTGTAGAGAGACATGTAGTAGATGTGATGTGTTTCCTGCAGAGAGAGACGTGTAGTAGATGTGGTTTGTTTCCTGCAGAGAGAGACGTGTAGTAGATGTGGTTTGTTTCCTGTAGAGAGACATGTAGTAGATGTGGATTGTTTCCTGTAGAGAGAAATGTTGTAGTGGTGGTTTGTTTCCTGCAGAGAGACATTTACTAGATGCGGTTTGTTTCCTATAGAGAGACATGTAGTAGATGTGGTTTGTTTCCTGCAGAGAGACATGTAGTAGATGTGGTTTATTTCCTGCAGAGAGATATGTAGTAGATTGGTTTGTTTTCTGTAGAGAGACATGTAGTAGGTGTGGTTTGTTTCCTGCAGTGAGACATGTAGTAGATGTGTAGAGAGACGTGTAGTAGACGTGGTTTGTTTCCTGCAGTGAGACATGTAGTAGATGTTTTTTTTTTATATTTTTGTTCAAATTATCACAAAGTGTTTTAGTGACAATATACCAGTAATTTTTTCCCCATCAAGGCAACGCCTTAAACCACCCCAAATTGACTTCCTACCCCTTTCCCTACCCATGTGTATTGGAACAATAGTGGAAAATACAATTATACCTTATTATCACACAAAGACCCACTTAACAATTTTGTATGGGTTGAAATTGCATCAAATTAAGATACTCCCCACTCCATAAGAGTGTAGGATTTTGGGTTAATCTGAGAAAACCTTCAACATAAGTTCTTTCATATGTACACACCCACACACCCCTTGGGAATTTAATTTTTTTGTACAAACCATCCCCATGGGCCCCTGAGCACGCTCACAAAATTTCAACCCAATAATGTAAAACTGACAGAGATATGAGGGAACATACATACACAGCCATAAACATTTTACAGAATAGATGTAATTAATGTACATTAATTTATTTTAGCTAAGACTTGGCATGTGGAATTTGGTCGGGCAGCAAAGATTTACGCTTTTCTTGGTGCTTGGATTGCTACAGAGTCACAAATAAATTATGTCATGTAAGAACTTCTAGGGCCAGCCACAGGGCCAGTCAGGTAACCATCAGCACAGATCTATATATTACTCTGATTGACCTTATGAGCTACAAAAAGGGAGCCAAAGAAGGGCAATGAGGACCCGCCTTAACAAACACCCACCTCATCCACTAAGGTCTTCATTGTTGTTGACAATGATGAAGATGATTCTGGTTCATTGGTAGTTGTTGCTGTAGCAGCTGTTGTAGGTGATGCTATGTTTGATGTGGTCATTCTTGCATTCACGTCTGTCTTGTTTGATACCACGGTAGGGTTGTTGACATCTCTGCGTATTCTCACATTGTCTTCCTCAGCTGCTGTTCCCAAGTGTACCTCAAACATGGGAACATCTCCCAAAATGGTTGTGTATGCCAGGTCATTTTCTACAGTGGAAGACAAACACACATATAGGCTTCTGTAGCAGTATATTTAGAAAATTCTACATTTCACCCTATTATCCAAAATTATGTATAAATCATAACTAAATGATATCCGTTTTATTCAAATTACATGAAACATTTAAGTTTTGGGGAAATTGTATTTCTGTCCCCAAAAGTAATAGCTAAAAATTGGTACCTCAGACATAACCATTAAATGTTGAAAGGAAGTTAAATCATTGTATCTCCTTTACAAAGAAACTGAAACAGCCACATTCAAAGGCAAATAAATGCAGATAATACAAATGTTGAGAAAAAGTATGTCTGATATAGGGACTATTACATACAGTCATACCTAAAATAGGAACTTGTTTTGAATGGGCACCTCAATCTTTAACAATCCTATCATATATACTAGAGCTGCATATTTCTTGGAGCCCAGCAGCGGACTGCAGACCTACAGAAGTGGCGTCTCAGGTCTGTCTTGTCTCTGTCTTATGGGCGAGTAGGTGTGAAGAGGATTTATAGAACTTTACTCACTTATTTCTTGAATTCCACTAATCATGTTAAATATTGCAGGCATTGTTTTTTCTGAAAAATTAGTTGGAGTCCATCGCTGCTCATATTTGGGAGGCCGCAGACAAATTTGGGAGTCCGTACTATTTCAACAAATGTTATGTACAGTGATCAAATGGGATGGACGAGGTCTTAGCTAGTGATTGTATTTATTTCCAGTATTTTGACCAATGAGAAGCGAGTGTCTGTATAATTGTTTAGCCAGTAATCTTTGAAGTGGTTATTTTGACCAATGAGAAGCGAGTGTCTGTGTAATTACGTTCAGCAAGTAATCTTTGAAGTGGTTATTTTGACCAATGAGAAGCGAGTGTCTGTGTAATTGTGTTTAGCCAGTAATCTTTGAAGTGGTTATTTTGAACAATGAGAAGCAAATGTCTGTGTAATTTTGTTCAGCCAGTAATCTTTGAAGTGGTTATTTGTACAGCAGCAGTGTACCGAACAGTGATATAATTCATTCAGCTCTTTGGCTGCTAACTGTGAATCTAAATTCACATAACACTAACCATAAATCATACATTCTGAGACAGAACACCGTCCTGACATGTTAATATGTTGTTTACCTAACAAAGGACTATACACAGTACAAAAATGGTAGTCATGGGACTTGTCCCACATTCTCATCTTGGATGCTGAAATTCGTAAAACATATAAAAAGTTATAGTTTAAGACTGAACGATTAAGAAAGTATAGTGAGTAGATACATACTGAACATTAATCATGTTCGCTAAAGCAGATTAGTTAACTGGTCCCAGCTTATGATTACCAACACCAACTGAAATAACCTCAAGCAAATGTAATATTATTGCCACAATTTGCCAGTATCCTTAACAACAGATCATAACAAATTAGATATTGGCTAAAGTATAGCGACTTAGTCATTGGCTAAAGTATAGCGACTTAGTCATTGGTTAAAGCATACCAACTTATATAGTCATTACTCATTGGTAAAATTTTTTTATTTCCTGAAAATTGGTTGATTTGACACGGAATGACACAGGTGTAAGTCAGAATGAGATGAACACACTTTATACAAATTACATATTGATATTTGTAAAATATTTACCTAGAGATATATATCCAAAAACTAAGTTAGTAATTTTGTATCAAATAATCAACATAAATGAACATGGCAGAACTGTAAGGAGTTAAGATAGAGCAATGAAACACATATACTAAAACAGACAATCCTATTATATTCTGTAACATATGAACATGTTTGATTATTATGTGTGTGTAGGGTTTTATTAACGTTCAGCTCATATGGGCAGTGTGAAGTTTCATACGGGCAAATTTTTTTTTACAACTGGTTTACCTTAAGATAAAAAATTCCAATGTTATTACCATCAACCCAGTGAAGCAAACGTAGCCATGTGTGTTAGCTTTGTCCCATTAAGACAGTTATCCAATTAGGATAGGTACTCTTCACTATTAAGCACAGTTTTAAATGTTCAAGATGGCTGCTAACTGTGTTAAGCAAATTGTGAATTATGACTAGAATGTTTTTGTTTTCATTAAAAATTATATAAAGCCAACACCTGAAAGATTGCTTTCACCAAAATGTGTTTAGCAGCATGATGATACTAGCATTTAAAGGCAATGGTTGGCAGACCGGCTGCTATCCACAAATACGAGGTTGGGCGTTTTGGCTTGCTGTGCCCAAAAAAGTTTTTAAACTAATTATGATCATTATTCATAGATGAAGTTGTTCTCTTTTAATTAAATTTTAATAAATATTATATATAAAAATTTAAGATTAAGAAAAATCTCATACGGGCAGAGCAGGTTTCGTATGCAGGCAATCTGAGAGCCCTTAAAAAGCTGTGTGTGTATACTGTGTCGGCACGTGTTACATAATCCATTTATAGTTTAGGCTCGCATATTTTACACTACAAAAAAGTCAGGACTAAACCGTGTCGAAACGCTTCACTTAACGATCTCGTTTTAAAGTGTTACGTTAGCCTTTGGCAAGAAGCGAAATTGGTAGATACATGAACTGACAATTCGCCGAACATAAGACGACTCATAAAGGGAATTTATCACACCTGACCAGCGTCAGCGACGGCGTCATTCAACTTCACGGATGGCCGGTATAGGTGATTCCAAATGACGACTAGACACAACCGCGAAAACACGAACGCAACAATCACCAATTGAAGTGTTATTTGATATCTTACCTGTTGTTAATGTGGCGCCAATTAGGAGTACGTTCGTTAGCGCAAGAAATGCAAACACGACGCAACATCTAAACACACAAGCTGCCATTTTTATACCTGTTGTTGCAGTGAGGTCAACTGGGGTCAACCACGCGATAACGCGCGAGATTCCGCAGCATACCTGTATAACAGACATGCCAAGTTCGGAAGGCCCTAAAGGAGTAGATTAGCGCGTACGACAAAAATTCGGGGTCGCGACGTCGCGTCGACGACCCGCAGCCACACTCGAGACACAGCACAACAAACACACTATTAACCACAATGGTTAAACACATTATTTTAATACACACAAGAAATGGTAATTATATACAATTTAAATAAGGTACATATAGGTACATAAATAACATAATTATAGAACAGGCTAAAATGCAGGTAAAAAAATACTGAGCATAATGAAAGGTGCATAAAAAATTAAGGTAATGGATAAAAAAAACATTGAAATAGCAGTGAAAATACCTTTTCAATTACATAAACATACACAGCATATACTTCTAATATACAAGAAATGACAATTATATACAATATAAATAATTACTAATATATACAAAATGCTAAAATGCTTTGCCAAAACATTATAAATCATATAAAAAAATACTAAGAACGATGCAAGGGCCACAAAAATTAAGGTAATGGACAAAAACACAGTAGTAAAAACAATAAATAAAATGCTCCACATTTCAATTACGCAAACGCGCACATTCTATTCTGAAATGTTCAAATGATAAAAATATATAAAAATTATAGAACAATAATTACAAACAGGCAAGACATGCATGCAGCAATGTAAAAAACAAGCACCAATCAGCATGAAGCATCATATTGATAAAAGGGCACTTAATAAAGTACAGATTACAGAAAAAAAACAGTTAAATAAGGCAATACTGATAAATAAAATAAAAATATCATGCAAGAAATATACGAAGCTATAGACAATTCAAACTGAGATTGATAAATACAAATGTAAAAACTGCCTGGAATGTGCAAATGACATAAATAAAAAATACACTAATGTATAAATACACAAAACACAAACAACATATAGATACAGCTGTACAACAAAATGCTCTAAATAAAATTAGCATTCGCTCCTGTGTCGAGCTAGTGCACAAGTCGTTGAAAGACGTGCACACGACACGCGCTAGCCGCAGTGTGCGCTTACAGGGAGCGAAATCAGTACATCATAGTGTCCTCGTTCCATTTGCACTTCAGCAGTGCTGACAGAGTACCAGGGCACAGACCACAGTCACTTTTCCCATAGACGACCATTAAAACGTTCTTGCGCCTACATTGAAAATTTATCCTACAATTTTTTTTTTAATTCACAGAAAATGACAGACCCACTAAGACATCTGGTGTGTAAAATTCGTGAAAATGACACCTCCTTTTCGCACAAATTGCTTCAAAGCATGACGCCCCTGCATTTCTGCCATGAAATTCCCCGGTTTCCAAAATATGAGTACATCCTGCCTAACAGCCACTGTGTCCTTATGCAACTGGTATACCTACTGACAAATGGCATCATTTCAAAGCTTAGATGCTACTGTGCACAAAAACATCACTTCCACTCACTCATCCACACAATTTCTGCTCTCACAAATAAACCCTATCTGCACAATTAATTTTTTCCTTGGGATTCTTTATGTATGTAATGGCGGATGGATTCTGACTGTGGTCCGTGCCCACCAAGGGTGCGGGTGAAATTCCAGTGGCCAAGTTCAAGGCAAAAGAAATTCGTAGCCGTAGGCGTAGCCGCCAATCCGCCGTTAGTGCATTTCTCGTTACTCCATAAGCGGTGTATAACACTAAAAGTCAACCAATTTTTTTATAACGACTACTAAGTAATAATGTACATTCAGTAATCATAATAAATTGCCTAAATGGACAGACGCAATGGAAAAGTGCCGATTGCACGAACGACAAAATGCATGGTTCGTCGATCGCGAACTTTTTCCGACCCACGGAAAATCGGCATCGAAGGCAACCTTGTATGCGTTGGCATACTTCGCCTTCTTAGGCGGTGCCCAAGGCTTAGCCGCCGAGGCGCGCTTCATCGTGCCGTGGAGAAACTAGCAATCAATGATTAAAAATTGTAGATAGAAATAACTCAAACGAAAGAAATTTTTTAACTATTCTCGCTATAATTATATATATATATATATATATATATATATATATATATATATATATATATATATATATATATATATATATATATATATATATATATATATATAGCAGAGATCACGAGGGCGCGTAGCTGCGATATCATTGGTCGCCGGAATCGAGGCTGAGATTCAGATTCAAACGGGATCTTCCGGAAAGTCGATTTTTTTTCGCTTAACGGTGCCGATTTTACCGATAAAATGAAAGAAAAAAATGTTTCCCAAAAACCGGTAGAAATGTTCTACCGACCGGTAGACCGGTAGAAGAGGTGAAAAACCGGTAGACTTGGCATGTCTGCTGTATAATAAATCAATCTTGACCCAAAATAGACCAGACAGGGAAAGCTCCATGTGTTAGTCCCGTGTGTAATTATTTTAAAGTCTAAATAAGAGGGACGTAATATGTTGATGTAACCAATACTTTGAACGTGCTATATACACTACCGGCACTGTGTATTTACATGTTTTTTTCTGATTAATAATGAGGCCTATGTTTTACTGAAAGTAACATGAATATGATATGTTTAATGTTAACGTAATTAGGTTCTACAATATCTAGTATAAGAATCAATCAATCGTCAAATTTATAAGGCGCCACTCAAACAGTCGTTGCTCATGGCGCCGTACAAAATATTTTATTTTAAAAATGTGTGACAAACAACATATTTACTATATAGCGACTCTCCACTCAGTCTCTGCCTCTGGGTGAAGGCGCTGACACAAGACACACACGAAGGCATTGAACCCTACTCCCCTCCATCCCAACTATATACTGTTGAAGTACAATGCTATGCCTGTTTCGTACAGTGAGCAGGTGTGAATAAAAGCCCATGCCTCACATTCGGAATGATCTGACGAAAAAACACTGTTTAGATCAAAGTGTGGCTCCGTTGTATTCACAATACAAAAATCGCTTATCACTGTCATTACTCTGTATTTGATTGAATAAAAAAATCTGGGGAGAATGTTGGCACATCATCCTCTTTCAAATAATTTTAGCACCAGGATAACCCAGGGCTGTCACCTTCTCTAGGATCGCATTCGAAAAAAAAAATTCTTGAAGCGACCAAAGCCAGTTGGCTTCGTTGGCTTGAAGTTTTCTTTTTTTTTAAAGTCGGCTCCGTAGGGAATTTAAACTAACTACAAATTATCATATTCTTACTACTGTTTGCATTACAGTCGAATGCCGCACAATAACTGATTATTATGCTCGCGCTTTTTAAACACCGATGCAAAGTTGCACAGATAACTTGATTTTCGATGAAAATCATTCACGAATCACAACCCCTGTAAGAGTCTGATTTTAACTGTACTTGATTGGTTGATCCACTTACATTAGATGTGTATTGTGTATTTGTATGTTAGGGACGGAATGGTGGTAATGAGTGGAGGCTTTACACCATCCTCCCTGTGCAATACTGTATAGACAATTATGAAATAAGCATAAAAATAGACAAGTATGGCAAGTATTACTTGATAACAAGAACTGTTTTTAATAATTTAATTCCCATGTGCCACCAACTGAACACATTGGGCACTTGTTACGTTGTATACACATAAAATATGATAAATTATGATGTGCTCTTCTTCCTTGTTCCCTGCTGTACAGGGGTGAGGGTCAGGTAAAGTATTGTCGATCCTCTCTTTCTGTTCTTTCTTTCCATATTTTTCTATCGGCCGCCCCCTCTCTCAATCTTTCATCCTCACACGATTTTCTCATATCCCTCCTCATGCAGTCTTCCCATCTCAGCTGTGGCATTCCCCTTTTCCTGCGTCTTTGATGTTTTTCCACCTCAGCTCTCTGCTAGTTTGCCTGCATCCATCCTTACTAAGTGGCCTGCCCATCTCATCCTGCTTCTCGCCAATCTACCTGTTAGGCTGTATTACATCCCAACCTGTTTCCCCAGGTCGTTCATCCTTCTTTTCCCCACCCTCTTTGTTCTTGTTATTCGACGAACCCAGTTGTTCTCACAAACTTGCAGCTTCTGTTGTTGTTACGTCATCGCCACTGTCTCCAGACCATATAGACATGCCGGTGTAACACACCCTCCCTGGACTTACCTTTCAGCTTTTTCAAAAATGTTCTGTCCAATATGACTCCATCTACCTTTCTCCATGCATTCGCTCCTGCTTGTATCCGATGTCGCACTTCTACCTCTGAATGCCTACCCTCCATAACCATTCCTCCAAGGTACACAAATCCATGCACTTCCTTGATCTCCTTACCATCCAACCTGAAGTTCAACTCCTCTCTCTGGTGTCCAACCTACATCACTTCTGTCTTCTCCAGGCTAATTCTCAGTCCATGAACACCCCCTTCCATTCTTCCAACATTTCCTATAGTTCTTGTCACCTCTCTGCTGTTATGGCCAGATTGTCTGCATACATCATCTTCATGAGAACATCCTTCGTGCTGATCTTCCTGCTGATTAGTTCCATCACCACAATAAACAGAAAAGGGCTAAGGGCACTTCCTTGCCTCAAACCGATGTTAACTGGAAACTATTCCGACAACCCAGATCTAACCACAACTCTTCCTTTTGTTCTTTCATACATTGCTTCCACCATCCTGGCTTCTGCTTCTGGCACTCCCATCCATCTCACTGTTGCCGTCACCATCTCTCTTGGGACTGTGTCATAGGCCTTCTCCAGGTCCACAAATCCTACTGCCATTCTCCCTTGCAACTTACGAAACAGTGAATTGTGAATATGTGTACAGTTAGCCGACAATGTCATGTGAACAACTTATGAACTTTGAAACAATGAGCCTATAATGTCCTGTGAACATTGGCATGGATTGAATTTATGAAACAGTGAACTGTAAATATTGCTGTAGTGTACTAGATGGTCTTCCTTTTAGTTCCTTTTGTGATGGGCTGATGCCGACTAGTTCTTGTACTGCTGCACTACTTTGGGCGTTGTCTTTCTTCATGTCTTCATATCAGCCTACAGTGAACAATAAATAAACATTACCTCACATTCAGTGTTGTTTGATTTAAATCATTTGATTTAAATCACTGATTTAAATCACTCCAAAAAAAATAATTGATTTATGATTTTTTTTATTTCCGATTTTTTAAATCGCTGATATATATGAATTTAACACAAATAATTGTTTACAAGCATCAAAATCAACAAAGTTTTGTATGTTTTTTAATACAAAAGCCCAATGTACGCACACTTGTGTGTAGTTGTATTGTCACCAGATAGCATGATAGTCAAATATTTAATGACATTGTGTATGTTTGAGCTATTCTCTTTCTGAATGTAGTGAAGCCACACAAACTTGTCTTCAAGAGGAATTATCTTTTCAAGTCAGAAGCCCTGAGTTAAAGTCCACTTAGAGCTTGTGTTAGTTGTTACCAGTTCAGTATGTTGACTCCAGTGAGACAGTCTTGGTGACAATTGTTTAATACTGTACCAGTTTGCAGTCTGGTTGGAGACCCTTAGAGTACACAGAGCCCTGGACAGGTGCTAATCCACCCTCTTATCAAACAATAATTAGCACTGCTACAAAGACAGACACACAGCATGCTTTCCTTTGGAAGACAGATTATGCAACTACAGGGGGTGAGGCCTTGTGGACATTGCGTAATGTCTTTATATAAGCAACAATATGTTAATACAAATGCCCAAATCGATTTGAATTGAAAGAGTTTATAAATATTAACATCTATATAAATGTCTATATACCAGATTTTTTTTAAATAAATAAATTTAAAAAATCCGATTTTTAAAAAATCATGATTTTTTCAACTCTACTCACATTACTTAATGTTGAAGTGAAGATATTATTTCATGACACCGTGAAATCTTAATATTGATATACTGAGCCTGTAATGTACTGTAACCCAGGTTTGACACTGGACTATAAATATTGTTGCATTATGCATGCAGGAAATTACAAAGCTCTCACAATGTATAATAAATTGTGTTTTTTTTTAATTTCCCCTATGCAAGAATATATTGGTGTTCTTCGTAAATTATACAGCAAACACTACGTATTTTATGAATATGCTGTCTCCACATGTCACTTAAAACTGCATCCTCAACTGACTTAGCCTATCGTAAATCCGGTTTGTGGATGTCCTAATATGTAGTGTGTGAATTATTTAAGTTGGTCATTCTCTGTAGAACATATAAAATGGGATGAGGAAATCCGACCGGAACTTTAGAGAAATATCTTAAAGTTAAACAGTTTTTATAATTGATATATTTGGCTACGACAAGAAAATACTATCAGCAGTGCTCACTACACTGTCTACCTTCATATAGTTTAATTATACAATTCCCCTGACCGCTTTTGGTGTCAGTCCTGTTACGCCCGTGAGCATAATGAGTTCCATGGGAAATCGCGAAATTTTATTGAAACAAATACAACCGAAAGACTACGCATTTATCCATTTCCAGCAAGCATCAAACAAGACTGGATATATTATCAATGAAACAGCTCAGACACGTGAAGAGAACAGCCAAATTGTTGTTTTGGGGTCCATCAATGACTGAGCGATATGCTTTGGAAAAGGCTTGCAGTAGCATAACTACTAGACTCCAACAAACCCAACTGTTTCTTTCATACCCACGACAGAGGTGGAGAAAACATCGATCATATTTTTTTAACATTTCACAAGAGTAACAGGAATGACTCGATAGTAACAGGAATGACACATGTAATAAAACAGTTCACAGACACACAAAGATAACATTATTCAGGGGCTTGCCCCCTGGAATGTAATACAACAATTTAATCAACATTTAAACAATCAAATTGTTCATACTCAATTATTTTATTATCACTAAAACCACAGAACTTTCAAAAACGAAAATAAATTTCAACAGAGCCGTGGTAACTAGATCAATGCCCATTCACATTCACTGGCCAAGATCTCATCTACTCATCTGTCATTAGCATCCAGATGGTTGGGTTGACCTGGAGTGTCGCCGATTCTTGGTCGCTTACTTAAGCTAGTCAATAATAGACATCACCCTCTCAAAGCTGTACCAGCAGAGGTCTCTCATCACTGGCCAGAAAAACCTGTTGGGCCCGATACAACACATGCAGTCTGTTCGTCTGCTCGTCTGTCTGCGTGATGATGTCTGGTAAGGCTTACCCTCGTACTCAACAACACACCACTTTCCAATTGCGATGTCGGTCCCTTCACCTTCCGAGGTCGCAACGGGTCCACCCTACGAGCAATATTAAACGCGTCTCACGTGGTCAGATGTTGATGGGACAATGCTTAGAATTGTAAGAATATATTTCATACCAAACTCACATCTGATTTTATGAATTCATTATGGAGCTGGCATCAAGTAAAAAAAATTGCAGGAAACACCTTACACACATTTAGTAGCATACACCAGAGGCATCCGAAGGAATTTTTCCAGGGAGGGACAAGAAGTTAATTAATAAATAAATAAAGTTAACATATACTTTGAGCTCACGAATATGTCCAAATAAAATACACATCCAGATCCAGGGGCAAGTGCCCCCTTAACCCCCCGCGGACCCCATGGCATGTATTCAATGTAATCCTTATAGATGTGCCATCTCAACACTTTTACTTTAAGCCACGTGCATCTGACATCAACAAATAGGATTACGATACAGGAGGAAGTGTAGAGGCGGCATGGGAGTTTTCGATGATACGTCGACTAATGTACTCACCATAACATATTTGTACGCGGCTGTCCCTTCGACGACGCCCCCTTCCTCCACGTCAGCAGGGTTGACAGGCTGCAAATAAATAAGCATGTGGTTCGTTTTTGCTGCTCTTAGTTTTACATGCAGAGTGCGTCTTTCGGGATCTGTATCACGCCGCGCTCTATATGCATCACGCCGCGCTCTATATGAATCACGCCGCGCTCTATATGCATCACGCCGCGCTCTATATGCAGCTGTTATTCAGCAGCAGAGTTTTTTGCTCACTTTACTCATTTTATCGGCCACGTTGAAAACACGAAAGCTTCATTTTGCTCACATACTAAAACTCGCTTAGATGACATTTCTTTATGAAGGGCACTGGCTCCGACACTATAGGCTGGATATCAACGACAAAATAGGACTGCAAGAGTCATTACTTACTTACTTACTTAGTCCTCTTCATGCCCGGTGGCACATAAGGCATCAACAAGAGAGCGCCACTGCTGTCGGTCTGCAACCTGTTTGATGATGGTGTTCCATGTCAGGCCGCATTCTTTCATCTCCTTCGCCACTGTTCGTCTCCATGTTTCTTTTGGGCGACCACGTCTCCTTTTACCATCTGCTGTCCAGCGTAAGGCTGTCTTGGGTAGTGCGTCAGGTGACATTCGGCACACGTGTCCAAACCATCTCCATCTTCTCCTCTTTATCTAGGATATTCCGTAGACACCTGTTTTGGAAGGTCTCCAGCTTGTGTGCTAGCTTGGCTGTCAGTTTCCAGCACTCGGAGCCGTAGAGAAGTACACTGAGAATATTACTATTGTACAGTCTCAGTTTTGTTTCCAATCTCAGTTGCTTGGATTTCCAGATGGGCTTCAGCATAGCGAAGGTCTGGCTTGCCTTTCTGATTCTAGCCATGGCACCTTTTGCAGAGTCTTCATCTGTTGTGATTTTGCTTCCCAGGTATGCAAAGTCCTGAACGTCTTCCAAAGCATCACTGTTGTTTATGGTGATGGGGTTATCAGTCTTGTAGTTGATCCTCATCAGTTTGGGTTTTGCTGTGTCGAACTTTAGCCCAATCTGTGGTGCTGTTGTTGTGAGTTTGTCTATCTCTTCTGGCATGTCCTTGTGCCTGCTAGACAGCAGTCCAATGTCATCTGTATAGTCCAGGTCTTCCAAAACTGAGGTAAGTGTCCATCTGATGCCTCTGTTTCCATTTTTGATGAATTCTGTCAATAGCTAGTCAATGGCAATCGTGAAAAGAAATGGTGAGAGAATGTATCCCTGTGTTACGCAACAGCTGTCTGACATGCGACTGTTACAGGCGACTTGACATTGAACGTCTGTGTGAAGTATCTAGATCACATTGACCATCTTCTGTGGGATCCCGCAGTGACGTAGTATTCTCCACAAGGATTCTCTGTGAAGGCTGTCAAAGGCCTTTTCAAAGTCAATCAAGGCAATGTAGATCGTATTGTTCCATTATGTGCTTTGTTCCAAAATCTGCCGTAGCGTGAAAATGTGGTCGATGCATGACTTGCCTCTTCTGAACCCGGCTTGTTCCTGTCCTGGCGGAGGATTGTATCAGTAGCTGCTGATATTCTCTTCAGGATTTTGCGGCTGAAAATCTTCCATGTCGTTGATAACAAGGTTATGCCCCGCCAGTTGTTACAGTTCCCCAAGTCGCCTTCTTTGGTAGCTTGATAATTGTGCCTGTCTTCTAATCATCTGGTGTGTCTTCTTCATCCCATATTCTCTGGTATAGAATTCTGGGAGTCTCTTGTTCATCTGCTTTCAGCATTTCTGCGCAGACGGTGTCGCTTCCTGGTGCTTTTCTTCTGGGCTTTAATGGGTTCTCTGACTCCTCCTTCTGTGATATGGTCGAGGTCGATTTCAAGGTCATCTGCTGCCTCCAGGATGTCTGCAAGTCTGGGTGGTTCTGCACGATTGGGAACCTGTTGGAAATGCTCCTTCCATTCCTTCTCTATCCTCTCTTTCTCAACTGTGTTGATCTTTCCATCTGCGTCTTTCAGTAGGAGATTCTGGTTTGGACCTGTATCTCCTTTCAGCTTCTTGGTTATTTGGTAAAATGACTTCATATCCTTTCTTCTTGCTGCTGCTCCCGAGTCTTCGGCGAGGTTTTCAATGTAAGTGCGTTTGTCTGCTCTGGTACTACTTTTTACTTCTTTGTTTTTTGTGAGTATTCTCTTAAAAGTCTTTCAGTGAGTCTTGGAGACTTTGTGGTGAGCAGCTTTTTCTGTATTCCTTTCCTTTGGTCTATTTTATAATGTAGAAATCCACTGCTTTTTCTTCGCTCTTCTGTAGCCTAGCACTGCTTTCCCTGCTAGCTCCATGGCCATGTTGAAACTGTGTATAGTCGTTTCGAATTATACTTCGATAATATCACTGCTATATATTGCAGGTAGACAAATTACGCGTGTATACCTTACTGAATGACGAAGATTGATGAGTATTGTAATCCAAAGTCGATGATGGTATGATATATTTCCATTCATCATCATTCTCGTTACCGAATCGTCATTCCCATTACTGAATCAGGCGTAATAGAAGTGTTTAAAATAGTGAACGGTTATGAGGATGTTGATAGGAGTATGTTCTTCAAACTTAAAGAAGGCAGTAGAACCAGAGGACACAAAGCAGCATTAGTTAAGGAGCAGTGTAGGTTGGACATAAGAAAGTATTTTTTCTCACAGAGGGTGATAAATGAATGGAACAAAATGCCAAATGAGTGTGTTAATGCTAGTGGTGTGAATATGTTTAAAAATAGAATTGACAGATATCTAATAAGGGCGGGCTACACATAGATAAGACACTTATTGGACTCTCGATAAGCCAATGGCTTCCTTGTTCACTTGCCATCTGGAATTTGATCTTGTTAATTCTTGTAACAGGAATGACAGTAACAGTAATGACAATTTGACCTTCAGTCACCTCTAAAGAAAAAAATCCCCACTCTGGCCAACTTAAAATGACGTGATAGCTGAACGTACACTGCTCAGATTAATCGGCTTATCTGTCGTACATGTCCTCCCAGGTCTAACTGCATTAGAGGAATAACAGTAACGACATGTACTTAACCTAACCGTGATGAATGAGGTGACATTTACCACGTGGAACACAATACGCTGAATTAATCTATCGCAGTAGTTCCTGACAGGAGGCGCCATCTGTTGGGAAAGCTTGAACGAGATCGGTCTTTGTTTAGTGAGGAGAGTGGCTCTTTGTTGTTGAGTAACATGAATGACATCAAAATCAAGGACACGGTGGAAATTCGAGAAAAAAAATCTGTGCAAGCTCGTCATATTTACTCTGTCACGATACCATCATTGGGTTACTAAGAATGTACAATAAGACAAATACGTCATAAAAACACTTTTTTTATGAATTTCGATCCGGCTAATGCAGCGACCCGAATATTGGGACAAGAGGAAAAAGCTGATTTTGCTCATTTTATACCCTGTCTTCAATCCAAAAGTCATCCACGTGGGACTCGAATAGTATGGAGAGTTCGCGTCTGGTTCAGATGTGTTGGCCACGAAAGTTCAGTCAAAATACTAAAAAATAAAAATTCGTGCAATTGGGACTCAAATTATACATTCTATGGAGAATGACCGAAGTAATATCCACAGTTGATTTAATTAAAAAGTGCGTATTTTTGTTGAAACCATCGAAAGAATTTACTTTAGTCGTTCGTTCTTAGTGGCTGTGCGATTCTATATAATGTCCTCCTCACGTAGTCAGGAATGCAGACTCCGTTGCCACGTTTTAGACATTATTAAAGACACATTTGTTCCGACTTTCCACTTGGCAGTAGTGATATTCCAGTGACATTTTAGCTATACATTTGATTTATGTATTTTATGATGTTTAAAAACTAACTTATTCTATCTATTTATGTAACTAATTTAAACACCTCATTTAATTTATTCTTTTTATATGTTTTAGCTCATTTTAATGTATTTTATTTATATATGTACAATTGTAGCACCTTTGAGCAGGTCTTTCAGCCGGATACATGGCGTGTTATAAATGTTTAATAATAATAAATCTGGTAAGGCTCAAAATAGTGGATATCCAAAATGATAAACACTGTGCGAGTCAACGCCGATCATGGGCGTGACTTCCATCCTCTCTCTCGCCGATCACATGATAACGTTAATAAATTTCACCAATGGTGAAAACTGTGATTTTTCAGCATTTAGATTTTAACTTACAGGTACCTCATCAAAGGTGCCTCCTTCAACTTAGTTTTGCAAAAAAAAAAAACAAGCTAGTATCCACTGCAATAATAATTATGCTATTTCGTTTTTGCAAATGAACCGGATTTGCGATAGGCTAAATCAGTTGAGGATGCAGATGTAATGCTTGTTGAAGCAAGTAATTTAATAGTTTAGTTTAATAGCACAAACGAGCTAGCATGTCGTAGAGGATACTAGGTAGGCTTGAATTTTTGCAAAATTAATTTGAAATAAGACAAGCAAAAAATTCGAATTGAGGAGGCATCTTTAATTATGCATAATTCAGTCATCAAAATATCACATTGTAGTAAAGTCAAATGTGTACACCATTTCCCCAGTACATTTACGAACACTACCTAATTATCTATGGCTGAAATAGGTATTTTATCAATGTAAATAGGTCAATGGAGGTCAAATAATCAGGTCACAGTAAGGTCAGTATTATAGTCAACAATTACATTATTGACATGATAGCACCATAATCCATACTTAATTAAAAATAAATAGACCATCAACACACGCAATTAGGTCATTAATGGGTATTACAGTCAATAATTATGTATATACATTCTACCTTACACTCCTTCCTCAACTTACTGATCTCATGTCATACATAATTACTTAATTAGGGCATTTTAAACATAAATAAGTCAATGGTCATTGTAGGTCAGGTAAATAGATAATTACAAGGTCATGTCGAGTTTACAAATTATAAGGTCAACATGTTAAGGTTTTAAAACTTTTTATTCCACCTCAATATCTTCATTAGTACACATTATGCCAATTCCCCTTACATTCAGTGGCAGTGCAGCCCACAAACATCCAGATCACAAGAAATGGACTCTATTCCTAGCATAAAAAAATGCCCCTTTTATGACGCTAAAAATTTGAATAATTTCGCAAATAGATATTGAACAAATAAAAAAATGGTTATAAACTGCATAGCATGCTTTACCACACATAAGTGTTTAAATGATTATCGAACAATTTTGATGCTTTTTGTAATAAACTTACCTTAGATTGTCACTTACATTCAACGCAGAAATCTGCTCTTTCTATAGTCACTCCGCGTCTGTGTACTTTTATTGGCGTCTCCATTTGACATACATCCTGTCTAAAAAAGGACTGTGAAACTATCCAGAAAAATTCTAGAAAAATATCAGATAATAAGAAAAGATCAGAAATAGCATAAGATCACGAAAACGCAGCTATATGTCAAATTACTTAAAAGATTGATGACACCATAATTTTAGTACATACCAGTGGTGCCACCTGACGACAGTAACAGTCAAAACATGCTTATGTTGCCAGATTCTCTTCTCGGCGGATTCATGAAGCCGAGCGAGAGTCGGATAAGGGAGACTACGGGGAGATGGGATACATTACCAGAAAGCTTAATATACGTATATTTGGTTCAGGTTCCATGGTGCTTCAAAGTTATATAAAACTGCCTGGTTGGACCAGAATTTGTCCAGCCAGTTTTTAAATGAATTTATGGATTTTGCCTGTACGATTCAGACAGGGAATTCCACTCTGAGAGGGAAAACATTTTTTCTTATATTTATCTTTGATCTTTGAATAAAAAAAATTAGCGTATGACCTAGCTCTATTCCCTGAAAGATGCTTCATCCCATTTTAAAAGTTTAGGTGAGGATTCATTGTGGTCTTCTTTGGACGTTTTCTATTGCAATAATGTATTTTCTTATATATGCTATGGCGTAGTCAAGATGTGTTCTTACCATTGTTTTTTATACTGGCACGTACGTATCTTTGTCTAGAAACTGGAAAGTTCTGCAAATTATTTGTTATCAACATTGTTGATTTGCCTACAATTTGATTAATAAAATCGGAAGCTGAAATATTCCAGAAGTCACTTTGTGCCATTTCGATTCTTTTCCATTCACAGCCACCTTTTGTTTTCTATCTGTGAAAAAGCACAAGAATCTGTTTCGACTTTAAGTGATTGTCTAACTGATATCATTTTTTGGATGAAATCAAGTAAGCTAAACGTTAATCTAGATAAATCAGACCTTATTACAACAATGCAATAGGGTTAAACTGGCCATTTTCCAGTTTAACTGCATGGCAGTGTTGCTTCCCATCATATAATGATCGTAATCTTGGTGTTGTCTTACGTAATGTTTAGGAGAGATCGAATAGGAAGAAGGGGAGGGGGAGTTATATTATATGTTAAAGAATATATTCAGGCTTATAAAATAAATTAGAAAGCGACGTAGATTACGATGAAGCTGTTTGGTGCAAAATAGTTTCAGGAAATTCAAAATTAACTATTGGATTAGTTTACCAAAGTCCAAACATAAACGAAGCGGATAACACAAAAATACAAAATGCTATAAAGGAAGTTAGTAAAGGGGAATGTATCATAATGGGAGATTTTAACCATGGACACATACAATGGAAATCTATAGAGAGTACAGGAGGTGAGGACCAACAATTTCTATTTTTAATTCAGGATAGCTTCTGTATTAGATATAGTTTATAGTTTTATCATCACAAAAAGAATTAGTGGACAATATAAAAATGCCTGAACCATTGGGTAACAGTGACCACAATCAAATACATTTTTACATCAATGTAAAATCAGAAAGTAAAAATAAAAAAACGTGTAGGAGAAACTTCCACAAAGGTAACTATAAAGATATGAGAAAATACAAAGCTAGATTGGAATAACATGCTGATGAATAAGACCGCAATTGAATGTTGGAATATTCTAAAATATGAAATTGAGAGTATCATCGATAAATTTGTTCCCTTGAAAAAACAAGGAAAACGGTCAAGAAAGAAACACTTGTCAAAAGAAGCTATGAGAAAAATAGTGTTTAAGCAAACTATGTGGAGGGTTTATAGGCGTACCAGAAAGGATGAAGACTATGCAAATTACAAAGAGGCACTTAACCTAGCTACAACTGAAATTAGAAAATCTAAAAGAACCTTTGAAAAAAAATTGGCAGGTAATATAAAAAAATGACAGCAAGAGTTTCTAAGGAGTAAACAGAACGTTCGAGATAAGGTCGGACCACTGGAAAACAACAGGGGAAACATAATTTCAGAGGGGTTTCAAATGGCAGAGGTCCTGAATGAGTATTTCAGCTCAGTATTTACCACAGAAGATATCACCTCACTTCCAGTTCCATTTACTAAATTTGAGGGAAATAAATCAGAACATTTAGGGCAGTTATGTGTAACTCCTGTAATGATAGCAAACAAAATTAAGAAGACGAAAGATAATAAATCACCTGGAGTTGATGGGATACCACCAAAACTGCTTAAGGAAATTGTTGAGCAAATTAGTACACCACTTGCAAAATTTTTTAACTTGTCAATAGAAGAAGGAATAGCTCCATCAGAATGGAAAGAAGCAAACATCACGCCACTATTTAAGAAGGGATCGAGGAACAAGCCAGACAATTACAGACCAGTGAGTTTAACATCAGTTATATGTAACTTACTCGAAACTTTAATTAGAGACCACATGGTGGAATTCCTTGTAAAACATAATTTAATAAATACATTTCAACATGGGTTCCTAAAAGCAAGGTCATGTCTAACCAATCTCTTGTGTTTTTTTGAAGAAATTACAAAGTGGGTAGATGACGGGTCACCAGTGGATGTTGTCTACTTAGATTTCCAGAAAGCTTTCGATAAAGTGCCACACCAAAGATTGATACTTAAACTAAAAGCCCATGGTATAGGTAATGATGTAATCAACTGGATAGAAAAGTGGCTTACACACAGAAGACAGAGAGTAATAGTAGATGGTGAGATTTCAAATTGGAAATCGGTTTTGAGTGGGGTACCACAGGGATCAGTATTAGGCCCTATACTGTTTTTAATATATATATATATATATATATATATATATATATATATATATATATATATATATATATATATATATATATATATATATATATATATATATATATATATATATATATAAATGATCTAGAAGATGACATATCTAGCAAAGTACTCAAATTTGCAGATGACACAAAAGTATTCAGAAAGGTTACAAATGATACAGATAAACAAAGTTTACAGGATGATCTAGATAAATTAGTTAAATGGTCAGAAAAATGGCAAATGTTATTAAATTTTGGGAAGTGCAAATGTATACACATAGAGCATGGAAACATGGACGAAGAATATAAAATTTGGGATGCTGTACTAGGTACAACCACACAAGAAAAGGACACAAAGCAGCATTAGTTAAGGAGCAGTGTAGGTTGGACATGAGAAATTACTCTTTCTCACAGAGGGTGATAAATTAATGGAACAAACTGCCAAATGATTGTGTTAATGCTAGTAGTGTGAATATGTTTAAAAATTGAATTGACAGATATTTGATAAGGGTGGGCTACACATAGATGAGAAAATTGTTGGACTCTCGATAAGCCAATGCAATGGCTTCCTGGTCCAACTTTGCCATCTGGAACTTGTTGTTTGGGATAGCAATCTTGTTAAATCTTTGCTAGTGATTTCAACTTTCGAAAGCATATTTCTCAAGTATGTAAATCCTGTTTCTATCATATACGTGATCTCTGTCGAATTTGGCTTCACATATTGTTATGTCTTTGTAATCAGACAAACCTTACTTAACTGAACACGCACATTTACTATTCTTCGTACACCGCGCACAACACACACCGTCCTCGTCTCAACTCGCATTACTCAAACACTTCCTCCTTTAAACTTATACTTCCAGCACGCAATTAACAACTTCGATTACTAGTATAACAAATTCAATCGCAATTGTTGAGCCTTCAGCTTCCAAGCTAGTTACTAGAGTCCACATGTTGGCAACTTAAAGTCCAAAACATATTGGATAATTAAATCCAAACATATTTGCCACCAGGCTTTCATAGCCTTTACCTGAGGGCATTAGGCTCACCTTAGTATCTGACGTGAATACTTTATTTCACTACATAGTCCTGGTACTTCACAGATACCTTCACCAAACGTTTCGATCTCGTTCGATGCGGTGACCCCAAGTTTTGGTGTCTTCATCAGAGTACTCATGCTTGGTGAATTCTTTGGAGTATTTGCCTGCGATCCTCCTGTTTCTGCACATTCAGGCACAGAAGACCTTTTGTTCAATGTTGATGAAGTTGTTCCTCCAGTGGATGTGTATGATTTCACGAACGAGCTGTTTTTTTTGTACTCAACACCGTCCGGTGATCTCACTGTCAGTTCTTGACCTTCTTTCTTTTCGACTGTGAATGGAGTGTGCTCAAAGTTGGTCGATAGTTTTCTGGATGTCTTTGTGTTTCTTAGTAGAACTTTTCTCCAGATAATACTGGGCTTAAGAAGGCTCCACGTCTGCTATCTGCATATACTTTGGCAGTTAGTTTGTGGTTCCAGTCACGGTCTCGAACATTCTCGTCCAGAATGTTTTTGTCACTTCGAAGTTTTGGCAACTTTGTTTTCAGCTCTCTGCCAAACATGAGATATGCTGGAGTCACACCTGTACTGGCTTGTGGTGTAGTTCTATATATGAACAGAAATTTCATGAGTTCTCCTTTCCATCCCTTCCTTCCACATGAGCCATTTTGAGTGTTTTCAGAAGTGTTCGGTTCTGTCTCTCCACCTCTCATTTGCTTGTGACCACAAAGGTGGAAATGTATGGTGTTCGATTCCATGTTCCAGAAACTCTTGACTTCCTCAGATTGGAACTGACTGCCATTGTCTGATTTCAGCGAGTACCCATATCTGGCAAAGATAGGAATGAGAGCCCTGATGATTTTCTCGGTTGTAGTCGACTGCATGATGACAACTTCGAAGAATCGACTATAATAGTCATTTATCACCAGCACATTTCCGCCCATAGGCAAAGGTCTCATTATGTCTATGGCAACGTCTTGCCACGGTCCTGTCGGTGGTTCAGTTCTCTGCATCGGGTCTGGCGGACTCAGTTGACTCACAACTTGACATCCATGGCATGACCTGCATATTTTTTCAGCATAGTTGTCCATTCTCGGCCACCAGACTTTGCTTCTGAGCCGCTGTTTCATCTTCATGATCCCTTGGTGTCCTTCATGAGCAAGGTGTAGGACATCATCTCTAAGTCTTCGTGGTATGCAATTCTTGTCCCACGTAACACCAGCTTCCCAAGAACTCAGAGTTCATTCTTCACACACGTGTAGTATGGCATCTTGCACTCATGCCAGTTCCTGTGTTGTATGTAGTGTCTCACACTGGTCAGCTATGCGTCTTCTTTTGATGCAATTTCTACGTCACGTGCTGTGAGAGCAACTGGTGTGCTTTCCTCAGCAATCATCCGCAACACCTCAATTTCTTCTCCACTCATGTCTTGGTGGTGTCGTCTGATTTAGTCATGAGAGCGCATCAGCATTGTTTGTCTTCCCTGGTCGGTAGATCACCTTGTATTGGTACCCTTGAAGACGAAGCAACCATCTTTCTATCCTCGCCGATGGCTTCGATGCTTTGCTGTAGATGCATTCCAGCGGTTTGTGGTCCGTCTCCAGTTCGAATTCACGCCCATACAGATGGTGAAATCTTTCGCACGCCCACACGAGTGCCAACGCCTCTTTCTGTCTGGGAGTATCTCCGCTCTACTGCTGTGAGGTTCCTGGACGCGCATGCCACAACTCTCCATTGTCCCTCCTGGAGCTGTGTCAGAACTGCTCCGAGTCCTGTTTGTCCTGCACCTGCTACAACGCGCGTTCTGCAGTCATTCTTGAAGTATGCCAGCGTCACCTCGCTTGTCATGAGCGTCTTCAGCTCTCGGAATGCTTCTTCTTGGTCTTCTCCCCATGTGAACTTCTGATCCTTTCTGGTGAGGTTTTTAGTGGTTCGGCCACCTCTGCGATATTCGGCAGGAACTTGGCAGAATATTACACAAGTCCGAGAAATGATCTCACTTCTGATGCATTCTTTGGGCTTTGTGTGTTTACGATCGCATCTATCTTCTCTTCACTTGGCGTGATCCTCTTTAATTTGAACTTGCATTTACTGCCGTTCAGTAGCACGCCACACTCCTTGAGACGATTCAGCACGGCAAACAAGTTCTCGTCGTATTCCTTGACGCCTCGTTGATGTACGATCACGTCGTCTGCTATGTTTACTACTCCCTTGCAGTCTCGCGGTACATCCTTCACGATCTTCTGATAGTTCTCAGGTGCTGAGGCAATGCCAAACATTAGCCTGAAATACCTGTACAATACTCGGTGTGTCACGAATGTCGTTATTTCCCGTGACCCCTCTGCCAGCTCCACTTGGTGGAATCCCCATTTGAGATCAAGCTTGCTGAACACCGTCAACCCTCTTAAGTCTTCGAGAACTTCCTCAATGGTTGGAATAGGATGTCTCTCTCACAGTTGCTTTGTTGGCTCTACGCATGTCTACACAGATGCGTATGTCGCCATCTGGTTTGGGCAATACTACAAGAGGTGATTACCACGCCGTTGGTGCGTTCGATACTACTTCGATGATCTCTTTCTCCAGTAGCTCATCCAGGTTCTTCTCTACTTTCTCTCGTAGACCGAATGGCAAACGACGTACTGGTTGCACGATTGGTTGTACGGTTTTGTCGACGTGTAACTTCAGTTGGTAATTCTTGAGTTTTCCCACGCCCGCAAATACGTCTGCGAACTTCCGGCGTATATCAGCATCAATTTCCTCTTCTGTGATAGAGTAGGTGTGTGGGTGTTCGAGGGGTTCAACCCTCAACACATCTAGCTTTTCAGCTGTACGTCTTCCGAGTAGTGTTTTACCGGTCCCTTTTATGACAGTGAATTAACCTTCACACTTCCTGTCATTGTTTTCACACTCAATCTCTGCCACAAATGTTCGAAGGACTTCAGTGGGTTTCTCTTGTCCATATGCGAACAGTTTCTTTCTTGTTTGTTCTGCGTGGCACTCATTTTACACCATCCTTCTTGAGCATCTCCCATGTGACTTTTTCAATAATGTTACAGGTTGCCCCTGAGTCGATGAGTACTGAGGTTATGGCCACCCCTCCAACCTTGAGGTCCACAACTCCCGACTCGTTTCCAGTGTTGTCAACTGTTGTTACTTTTGGGTTGATGGTATCACTGGTCTTCCATTTTGGCTTTCCAGACCCCCGTGTCTTACAACACATTGCACAGTGACCACGCTTCCCACATTGTTTACACACCTGATTGCAACGGTAGCATATCTGTTCCATTTGCCTGTGAGATGTTGTTCTTCCAGTAACACTGTCTTTTCTTCCCTTTCTTTTCCATTTGGCTTGTTTTTGTTGAAAGCATTCAGTTGTGCGTCAGTCGATGCTCCTGGATTTTCGATTGCCTGCCATCTTGTTTTGCGCTGGTACAGTCACAATGGGGCGTTACGTGTCAAGATCAAAGGTCAAGGTCAAAGATCACCGGTTTTTGCGCGAAGCTGACGAGTTTCCCCCTATAGTGAGGGTTAGTAATCCTAATCCTAACCCCAACCTGTTGCGACTGCTTCTGTCGTCTGCAGTGAACCTTAATGCGAGCCCTGAATCTAACCCTAACCCTAACGTAGTGAACCCTACTACCCAGAATCCATAACCCGAACTCCCTGCGAACTGTGGTCTAACCCTAAACACATGTGTTGGACTCTGTCTGCGGTGTGTGCTTCTATCAGTCCAGCTAACCCTAACGCCAAATCAGCAACCATATTGCGCGAGCACCCCAATCCACCACCTCCAGACCTCCCAACCGTACAACGTAAACGATTTGTATATAACCATGGCCGAGTCGTTACGTTACTTTCATAACATGAACTTCCAAACATAAACGTTTCATATCACCAAGTTTCACATCACAAACTTCCAACTTTCAAACTTCATATTGCAAACTTTCAACTTACAAACCCAACTTTTCAACTTACATACTTCCAACTTCCAAACTTTCATAACATAATCTTTCAATACATAAACTTTTTCACATCACAAACTTGCAACTTACAAGATTCAACTTACAAACTTCAAAATTGCAAGGTTTCATAACACAAACTCTCATATCATAACCTTTCATGTTACAAACTTTCTACTTACATACTTCCAACTTGCAAATTTTCAACTTACAAACTTTCTACTTTCTTCAACTTACAAACTATCAACTTACAAACTTTCATAACACAAACGTCATGTTACAAACTTACAACTTACAAATTTTCATAACACAAACACACACACACACACACACACACACACACACACACACACACACACACACACACACACACACACACACACACACACACACACACACACACACACACACACACATTATGAGTTGAAAATTTACAAATTGGAAGTTTGTATGTTTGTGAGTTGGAATATGATAAACTTTCATGTTACAAACTTTCTACTTACACATTTTCAACTTACAAACTTTCAAATTTCATGTTACAAACTTCCAACTAACACATTTTCACAACACAAACTTTCAAACTTCCAAACATAAACTTTTCATATCACCAAGTTTCACATCACAAACTTCAAAATTAAATAATTAAATGTGGGGAAGTTATTTTAAAATATTGACATATAACAAAAATGTCATTGTTCGTTCGCCGCTGACGTTGAAGTCCGACAGCGGGCATCGCTTTAGAATCAGTCTGCAGCACGCTTTCTTATCACGATCGTATTTGGTATTGTTCTACGTGCGGCTTACATCAGATGCATGACCTTATTTGGTATTGTTCTGTGGTGTGCGGCTTACGTCAGCTGCATGTGTATATACTGACACGTTTATGGCATTCGAACGAAGTCACGCACTTCCATATTTGGTATTGCGGGCGGGAACGATAAGCCGCACACAGAACAATACCAAACACCGACATGTAGCTGACGTAAGCCGCACACAGAATAATAGCAAATATGGTCATGAAAGGGCGTGACTTCGTTAAAAAAACCCAGAAAAAAACCCGGTTCAAACCGGTTCAAACCAGAAAAAACCAGATTCCC
The DNA here is from genome assembly GCA_033239005.1 of Lamellibrachia satsuma. NCBI lineage: Eukaryota > Metazoa > Annelida > Polychaeta > Sabellida > Siboglinidae > Lamellibrachia > Lamellibrachia satsuma. The sequence continues at coordinate 2,767,087 of BSQZ01000045.1, read as the reverse complement.
CGCGAAACGTGTCCAGACACGTCGCGGAAAGTTCACCGTCAGCAGAAGCAAGCTATATAAACCGAGCCGCCGCTGCAACTGCCATCACAACCGTTCTCCGATCTCTGCACAGCACTTCGATTCAACACCACAGCCACGCAGCAGTATATTGAGGGGCAGACGTCGCAGCTGATGAACCATGAAAAGACATCTATGTCACTAATGCGGGAAGTCATTCACAAGACGTTACCATCTTATAAGACACGAAAGAACCGTATGTGTCGACAACATTTCGCCACCATCTCCAAAGAAATCTAAAAGAGAAGAAGACAACAATCACCCAGCCACCCACTCGTCACCGAAGACCTTATTGAGCCACCAGACATACTTCCCTTTACCGACACTTTGTCATCGGATCTGTTAGACGCCATTCACAACCACTGGTCCGCCATTAGATCATCCGTATCAAGAGGCCCAATTCAGAACATATTAAATTTAAGATTGACCACTTTAAATTCAACCATTCTAGAGGAACCATTTTCGCGGAAAAATCCACGGCGTTCAAGATCAACTTGAGTTACGGCTTCATTCTAAGAAACAAGAACACGGACCAATATAGGTATTACCATTCTTCCTGTAACAGCTGCGGTAGATACTTAGACGAGCCCTGTCTCATTACCAACAGTGAGGATTTTGATGTGTTTCTCGAACGCATCCGAGAAACAGACGTGTTACAATGGGCCATCAATCAAAGACCGGATTCGGCATAGGTCTGTGAACTAGTAATTAATGTAACCTTTTTCATAAATAGGATCGTTCATCACCCAATCGACTGCGCCTCCCAATCCATGTAAAAAAAACAAAGCCGTCATTGGACTACAAAAAGATGCCGTCCATGGCATGCGTCGAGTCTATCCCGGCGGCATGTACCATTCGACTCCGTCGGTGTTCGAACGTCTGGACGACGAGAACATTTGAGTGTCGGTACTATCGTTGCGGTACTATCCGTATCGCTCCACCTTTGACTTCGAGTGTTGGTTCGACACCGTTCGAACAGCGACAAAGTCCAGTGGGTGGCGCGTCACGTCCCGCATAACGTCAGCGTGGCATCCAACGTACCGGGGCACGAACAAGGGCAATGTCTCGACACGGATGGAGACACCAACAAGTTGGTGAGCGCCATGATGAATATCTTGCGATCGATGAGTGACGCCGCCTACGAAAACATAACAAATCTTACGAGGACGTATTGGAGGATCTCACAAAAGCAAGGACGAATTCGGACCAACAACTGCACAGTGCACGATCACCCGACGACGACGACGACAAGGAATCTCGACAACCGACCAACCCGTACAAAAGCTGATGGGACAACTTAATGGATGGTTACATCAGTTACCAGTCATCGGATTCAATTCGGGTAAGTATGATCTCAATGCCATCAAACAGTTCATCGTTCTCTACTTCATGTCCACGTCAAAGAGAGAGGAACAACAACAAGAAGAGGAGGAGAAGGAACAGGACGACAAAGAGAAAGAAGAAGAGTACGATGGCGTCGGGTCGTTTTTCGTCATCAAACGCAACAACACGTTCATGTGTCTGTCGACGGATAAGCTGAAATTCCTAGACATGATCAATTACATAGCCCCGGGGTTCAGCTACGAAAGGTATCTGAAAGCATACGGATGCGAGGTGACGAAAGGTCATTTCCCATACGAGTACATGGATTGTTTGACTAGACTCGACGACACCGCTCTTCCACCGGAAGAGGCCTTATTCAGTCGATTGAAGAACGAGGGTATTTCCGACTAGGATTACGTCGGTTGTCAAGTGGTCTGGCGCGATAACGGCATGACGACTTTGCGAGACTTTCTCATCTGGTACAAAAGAGAGACGTGGTTCCCTTTCTACAGGCCATCGACAGACAGTTTGCCTTCTATCAACAACGTGGCATAGACATGTTCAAGCAGGGCATCAGCGTACCTGGTCTGACTTTGCGCTACTTGTTCAACAATCTTCCGGAGAAGACGTACTTTACGCTCTTCAAAGAGAAGAATAAAGATCTTCATAAACTCGTCAAAGATCATGTGGTTAGCAGAACTTCGCTCGTTTCTCACCGCTGTCAAGAGAAAGGAGGTCACTACGGGGGTCACTTCCATGTCATTCGATCGTCGGCTACGATGCCAACGCGATGTACCTGTGGTCTCTCATGCAAGACATGCCGATGGGATGGTACACGCGACGATGGGAAGAAAACAACTTCCGACCCGATTCGGCACACAGGTACGGATAGATGGCCACGGAATGGCTGACGTGGGAAGTCCAAAGGACGGGACTCTCTGTCCGTCATCAAGTCAACGGTCGGTAGAAAAGTTTCTAGAAACTTCCAGTGGACGGGTGGTGCAGTGCAACAAAAACGGCATATCAGTTCCACGGATGTTTCTACCACGGTCACCCGTGCTTGGGTCTAGAAACGAACGCCGTCAACGGGAAACCCATGACCCAACTGCTCGCCGAGACCCGAAAGAACACTGCCTACCTATGTCACTTTGTCAAGGTCGTCGAGTTGTGGGAATGCGAGTGGAAAGAGACGAGAAGAGATCCGGCCGTGAAAAGTGTCTGCATTTCTGCGACGACGCCATGCGCGATGGACGAAGACGTCGCAACAGATCCTGAGCGGCGTGCGTGCCGGAACCGTGTTCGGACCGATCGAGTGCGACGTTTGCGTACCGCAAGCATTGCGCGCGCACTTTGCCGAGATGCAGCCCGTGTTCAAGAACATCCGTCTGACGCGCGACGATCTCGGTCCGTTAATACGCCGATACGGAGAAGAACGCGGCATCATGGCAACTCCGCAGTGCATGCTCGTGGGGAGTTTCCGCGGCGATAAGATCTTGCTCGCCACGCCGCTCTTGAGATGGCACCTGGGCCACGGACTCGAGGTGACGGGCGTCTACCAGGTCATCGAGTACACCCCATCCCGTGCTTCCGACGGTTCGGCGATGCGGTGTCCACGGCCCGGTGCGAGGGAGACGTCCACCCGCACAAGGTCATCATCGCGGACACCATGAAGTTGCTGAGGAACTCGGGCTACGGGAAGACCCTCACCAACGTGGACCGTCCTCGCGACGTGAAATACTGCACGGAGAAGGCGGCATCGCTCATGGTCAACGATAGACGGTTCCGACAACTCGACGTCGTCATTGATGCGTACGAGATTTAACAAGATTTAACCAGATTTGCCATCCAAGCCAAAGGCCCAGATGGCAAGTGGACAAGGAAGCCATTGGCTTATCGAGAGTCCAACAATGTTCACCTACTTATAACCCGCCCTCCTTAAATATGTGTCAACCTTGTTTTTAAACATATTCGCGCTGCTAGCAGTTACACAATCTGTAGACAATTTGTTCCATTCATTTATTGTCCTCTGTGCGAATGAGTGCTTCCTGATGTCCAATCTACATTGATCCTTTACTAATTTTACCTCATGTCCTCTAGTTCTGCTATCCTTCTTGAGTGAGAAAAACATATTTCTATCAATATTTTCATATCCATTCAATATCTTAAAAATGTCAATCTGATCTCCTCTTAACCTCCTTGTCTCTAGAGTTGTTAAACCACATTCTTTCAGGCGTTCTTCATAACTAAGGTATCTAAGTTCTGGAATCATTTTAGTTGCTCTCCTTTGTATGCGTTCAAGCGTATCTATATCCTTCTTACGATATGATTTCCATGCTTGTATACAGTATTCTAAATGAGGTGTAACTATTGCTTTATAAAGAGGTATAATTAACTTTTTTCCCTTGTATATTTTGTTTCTTCTAATCAATCCAAGAATTTGATTACCATTTAAAGCTGCAATACCACACTGCTCTGAAACTTTCATATCAGAGCTTATTGTAACTCCTAAGTCTTTTCTTTAACAGTAGTATCCAGAACAGTATCTCCCATTTTATAGTTTATATTCAAGTTCCCATGTCCTGTATGTAGGCATTTACATTTCCCAAAATTGAACAACATCTGCCATTTCTCAGACCATTTCACTAATCTGTCTAGATGGTTTTGTAAATGTTGTTTATCACCATCAGTATTAACCTTTCTAAACAGTTTTGTGTCATCCGCAAATTTCAGTACGTTACTTGTTATACTGTCGTCCAAGTCATTGATATAAATTAAGAATAATATAGGTCCTAATACTGATCCTTGAGGTACCCCACTCAAAACCGATTTCCAATTTGAAACTTCTCCATCTACTACAACTCGTTGTCTTCTGTCAGTCAGCCATTGTTCTATCCAGTCAGTTATGCTATCCCCGATACCATGGGCTTTTAATTTAAGTAGTAATCTTTGATGTGGCACTTTGTCAAAAGCTTTCTGAAAATCTAAGTAGATAATATCTACTGGCGATCCCACGTCCATCCACTTAGTGATTTCTTCCAATAAACATAACATATTTGTTAAGCATGACCTCGCTTTAAGGAATCCATGTTGAGATGAATTTAATAATTTATGCTTAACGAGGAAGTCCACCATATGGTCTTTAATTAACCTTTCTAATAATTTACAAATCACTGACGTTAAACTCACTGGTCTGTAATTCTCTGACTTATTTCTCGAACCCTTTTTAAATAATGGTATGATGTTTGCTTCTTTCCATTCAAACGGAACAACTCCCTCTTTTAATAACAAGTTGAATACTCTTGCAAGTGGTATACTGATTTGATCTACTGTTTCCATTAGTAATTTTGGAGGAATCCCATCCACTCCCGGTGATTTGTTATCCTTCATTGCCTTTATTTTAGATAGCGATAAACAAGAAAACCGTCACGTACGCCCTACCCGTACACGTGGGGTTCTTCGTTCTGCAGTACGCCAAGACGCGCATGTTGCAGTTCTATTACGACTTTATCAACAGGTATCTGGAGCGTCCTCTTTTTCAGTACTGAGATATGGATACAGACAGTGCCTATTTGGCCTTGGCCGGTGAGTCCGTCGACGACATCGTGACCCCGGAACTACGAGAACATTATTTCCGACACCGATCCGAATGGCTGCCGTCCGAATGTTGCGACGAACATCAGAACGAGTACGTGCACTGTCGCCTCGCCAATCGGCCGTGGGTCGGCGACGAGGCGTGTTGTAAGGCGCGCAAGGCGTACGACAAGAGGACACCGGGTCTGTTCAAGGTCGAGTGGTCCGGTGACGGGTTTGTGGGGTTGTGTAGCAAGACGTACTATTGTTTCGGAGCCACCGACAAGTACAGCACCAAAGGACTGAGCAAACGTCACAACGCCATCGACAAGGACGTGTTCGTAGAGGTGCTCGCGAATCGTTGGAGCGGAAGTGGAAAGAACCGCGGGTTCCGGGTGCATCACTTGACTGTGTTGACGTACGTGCAGGAACGAGCGGCCCTCACCTACTTCTACGCCAAACGCGTGGTGCACGAGGACGGACTGAGCACGGGTCCAGTGGACGTGTAGAAAAAGCGATGCACGCTGGTCGTACGGCCTGATGTCACGACACGCTGCGTTTCGCACTTTCACGAACGACCATTGTTCCGAGTGGACACGTAATAGCAAGAGACTTCAGAGTTATTTGTCTAATGTTTGTGAACAATATTGCATAGCTTATGTATTGCTTCGTTGTAACGGCTTTCCGTCAAGAACTTTTATCAACCTATTCGGTAACGATTCGGTAGCTAACCTCTGTCTAACGTTTGTGGACAATATTGCATAGCTTATGTATTGTTTCGTTGTAACGGTTTTCCGACGAGAAGTTTTATTAACCTATTTTGCACCGATTTAGTAGTTAACAATTGCCGCGTGTTTGATTGACTTAAACAGCTGCGACAAGGTAGACTGTACTATCGCACATCGTACATCGATCATCGTCATCTCATCATCATCATCACCCTCGAACCTCTAGCGAGGTGGAGTAACTCCTAAGCTCGCGCCCTCTGGCGTTGATGGTCAACATCCGCAAGTCGCCTCATCATCATCGTCGTCGTCATCGTGATCATAGTTGTAGTGATATTACACGCTACCCTTGTTGTATCATCATGCTGCTTGTGCTTTTAAATAAAATGCGTGTGCCGTGTTGTGTTCGTTTCTCGTTTCCTCGTGTGCCGTTTTGTGTTCGTTTCTCGTTTCCTCCTTAGCCCAACTTCCAACATACAAACTTCCAATTTGCAAATTTTCAACTCATACACTTCCAATTTGCAAACTTCCAACTCATAAACTTTCAACATGTAGACTTCCAACTCATAAACTTCCAATTTGCAAACTTCCAACTTACAAACATTCAACATGCATACTTCCAACTCGCAAACTTCCAACTTGAAAAAGTTTACGTTTTGAAAGTTTGTGTTATAAAAGTTTGTAAGTTGGAAGTTTGTGATGTGAAAAGTTTATGTTTGGAAAGTTTATGTTATGAAAGTTTGTAAGTTGGAAGTATATAAGTTGAAAATTTGGGTGTGTAAGTTGAACGTTTGCAAGTTGGAAGTTTATAATGTGAAACTTGGTGATATGAAAAGTTTATGTTTGGAAGTTCATGTTGTGAAAGTTTGTGTTATGAAAATTTGTTAGTTGGAAGTTTGTAACATGAAGTTTGAAAGTTGGAAGTTTGTAAGTTGAAAATTTGCAAGTTGGAAATGTGTCAGTAGAAAGTTTGTAACATGAAAGTATATGATATGAAAATTATTGTTATGAAACTTTGTAATTTTGAAGTTTGTAAGTTGAAAGTTTGTGATGTGAAAAAGTTTTTGTTTTGAAAGTTTGTAAGTATGTAAGTTGAAAATTTTGGATTGTAAGTTGAAAGTTTGCAATGTGAAGTTTGAAAGTTGGAAGTTTGTGAGGTGAAACTTGGTGATATGAAAAGTTTATGTTTGGAAGTTCATATTTTGAAAGTTTGTGTTATGAATATTTGTTAATTGGAAGTTTGTAACATAAATTTTGAAAGTTGGAAGTTTGTAAGTTGAACATTTGCAAGTTGGAAGTGTTTCAGTAGAAAGTTTATGACATGAAAGTTTGTGTTATGAAACGTTGCAATTTTGAAGTTTGTAAGTTGAAAGTTTGTGATGTGAAAAAGTTTTTGTTTTGAAAGTTTATGTTATGAAAGTTTGTAAGTTGGAAGTATGTAAATTGAAAATTTGGGATTGTAAGTTAAAAGTTTGCAATGTGAAGTTTGAAAGTTGGAAGTTTATGATGTGAAACTTGGTGATATGAAAACTTTATGTTTGGAAGTTCATGTTTTGAAAGTTTGTTTTATGAATATTTGTTATTTGGAACTTTGTAACATGAAGTTTGAAAGTTGAAAGTTTGTAAGTTGAAAATTTGCAAGTTGGAAGTTTGTAAGTAGAAAGTTTATAACATCAAAGTTTATGATATGAAAGTTTGTTTTATGAAACTTTGCAATTTTGAAGTTTGTAAGTTGAATCTTGTAAGTTGGAAGTTTGTGATATGAAAAAGTTTATGTTTTGAAAGTTTATGTTACGAAAGTTTGAAAGTTTGAAGTTTATGATGTGAAACTTTGTGATATGAAAAGTTTATGTTTGGAAGTTCATATTTTGAAAGTTTGTGTTATGAAATTTTTTTAGTTGGAAGTTTGTAACATGAAATTTTAAAGTTGGAAGTTTGTAAGTTTAAAATTTGCAAGTGGGAACTGTGTAAGTAGAAAGTTTGATCGCCTCGGGCCTGCATAAACACCGCCGCACCTGCGCGTTGTGTGTGTGCGGCTTACGTCAGCTGCATGCCCTTATTTGGTATTGTTCTGCGTGGTGTTTACGTCAGCTCCCGTCCACGATACCAAATATGGAAGCGCGCGCGACCTCGTTCGGTAAACAAGGCGCGCCACGATGCTAATTTTCATACAGAAGGATTCGGAAAAGAAATAAAACTTAAATAATAATAATAAAAGCATTCACCCGTAAATGGTGGTGATTCTACTACGCGGAAACTGCAAAACACGCGTTAGCCTTTCATACGAATAAACAAACACGCGTAGAACTTACCGAAACCACATTATCGACTGCAACGACTCGGCCATGGTTATGTACGACGACGTTGTATGGTTATATACGTCGACGTTGTATGGTTATATACGTCGACGTAGTATGGTTATATACGTCGACGTAGTACGGTTGGGAGGTCTGGAGGTGGATTGGGGGTGCTCGCGCAACATGGTCGCTGATTTGGGGTTACGGTTTGCTGGCCTGATAGAAGCACACAACACAGACCGAGTCTAACACACGTGTTTATAGTCAGCCCTAACCCTCACTATAAGGGGAAACTCGTGAGCTTCGCGCAAAGGTCGGTGATCTTTGATCTTGACCTTAGATCTTGACAACGTAGCGCCCCCACGACTGTATCAGCGCAAAACAAGATGGCAGCCTCCATAAGGAAAACAAGATGGCAGCCTCCATAGGGAGGTCACATGATATGCAGATGGGGTGTAACGTCATAGGGTGACTTTTAACCGTAGCACCCCCTGGCGACTGTATCCGCGCAAACCTCATGGAAATCCTAGAGAAACTCCATGAGCGCCCCCTGACGATTGTATCAACGCAAAACAAGATGGCAGCCTCCATAGGGGGTCACATGATATGCAAATGAGATGTGACGTCATAGGTCACGTGACTGTTCTCGACCAATCAGAACCGTCTTTACTAGCGGACAAGATGGCTGCCTCCATCGGGAAGTCACCTGATATGTCAATGAGGTGTGACGTCATAGGGTGACTTTTGACCGTAGCGCCCCCTGGCGACTGTATCAGCGCAAACCTCATGGAAATCCTAAAGAGAAACCCCATGAGCGCCCCCTGACGATTGTATCAACGCAAAACAAGATGGCAGCCTTATAGGGAGGTCACATGACATGCAAATGAGGTGTGACGTCATAGGTCACGTGACTGCTCTTGATCAATCAAAAAGAGCCCCAAATTTTGAGGTGTCAGATGGACCCACATACTACTTAATGCTTTTTGCTAAATATGTGAAAGTGTTATCTATGTAAGTTGCACTTTAAGCTATGTCTGTCCATTTTTCTCTGTCTTCACTTCCATCCGTTAGCATCTTTATTCATCACTATCCGCCTTCATCCCAAAAACCTTTGTCCGTCGACTCACCCCGTCTGCTAATATCTTCATCCATTAGAAGCCACTCCACCACATCACCCATCACAGAGTAACGAAACAGCTTATTAATAAAACAGTTTAGTAGCGAAGTAGCACACATTCGTTCAGCCATATTTTGGTGTTGTTGTATGTATGCACCTACCCGTCAAGTTCAACCATTGTTTGCCCTAGTGAATACAAACGTAACCCTTTGACCTATTCATCCAAAGAAACGCATCCATTTTTATAACACTTTTAACTTTAACTTGCACAATTTAAAAATCATAAACTTTCATGTTACAAAGTTTCATAACACAAACTTTTATATCATCAATTATCATAGCACAAACTTTCAAATTATAAACTTTCAACTCACAAACTTTCATGTTATAAAGTTTCATATCACAAACCTTTATATCATAAACTTTCAAATCACAAACTTTCATAGTACAAACTTTCAAATAATTAATTTTCAAATTACAAACTTCTATATTGCAAAGCTTCATATCACAAACTTTCATATCATAAACATTCATAACACAAACCTTCAACTCATAAATTTTCATAGTACAAACTTTCAACTCACAAACTTTCATATCACAAAGTTCCAAATCACAAAGTTTAAAGGTAACAAAGTTTCATATCACAAACTTTAATTTCATAAACTTTCATAACACAAACTTCCAGAGTGCAAACGTTTAAACCATAAATTTTCAAAGGACAAACTTTCATGTCACAAACTGTTGTCCAACTCGTCTGCAAATCGTCACAAAATATATGCTCGAGAAATCACAAACAACGCAAACTTTCAAATGGTAGACTTTCCTATCACAAACTTTTATTTCATAAACTTTCAAAGCTCAAACTTTCAAATCACAAACGTTCATTGTGCAAACTTTCAAATCATTGACTTTCAAATTACTTTCATGTTACAAAGTTTCATATTAAAAAAACTTTCATATCATAAATTTTCATAACACAAACTTTCAACTCACACATTTTCATATCGAAAAATGTTAAATCACAAAGTTTAAAGGTCACAAAGTTTCATATCACAAACTTTCATTACATAGTACACACGTTTAAAGCATAAACTTTCAAAGTACACACTTTTAACTCACACACTTTCATATCACAAACTTTCATGTCACAAACTTTTGTCCAACTCGTCTACGAATCGTCAAAAAATGTATGCTCGAAAAACGATTAAGTCCAAATCACAAATGGCACAAACTTTCAAATCATAAACTTTCATATCACAAAGTTTCATATCACAAACTTTCATACAACAAACTTTCAACTCACAAACTTTCATAACACAAAGTTTCAAAGTACAAACTTTCATGCCTCAAAGTTTCATATCACAAACTTTCGCGATGTCGTGGAAGCGTTGTGATATTACCTGTGCAGAGCAACATTCCATTTCAAATGTTACTTCGATAGTACGTAACTTCCGTCGGACAAAGACAAAATTATGTGGACAACGCGTCACGTATAAGTCATCCCCCAGGCATTACGCCTTAGGAAGCCATGAAGGCTTATATGGCCAGTGCTTAAACCTGGTTTCTGTAGTGCGAAGCAACTTAGAGTGCAGTTATACTGACTCTCCTGGACGGGACACTAGTCCATCGCAGGTACCTTCCAAACAGTGTTTGTACTCATTTACAGCTGAGTAGACTGAGGCAAAGTAGGGTAAACGAAATTGCCTAAGCTTCGAAAACGAACCGTGCCCAGTTTGGGTCTTGAACTCACAACCCTCGAATTTAGAGTCCAACACCTTAACCACTAGGCCACGGCTGCCCCCCGCGTCACGTATCGGCGAGCATAAATGTGACGTCGAGCGTACACGAACAAGAGGAGGCGCACTGTCTCGTCACGGACGGTGATTCGGATACGTTGGTGACCGATATGATGAAGATTCTACGAGCGACGCCGCGTATGAAGCGCTGGCTTAAAGAGTCGCATGCAGACGTGTACAACGTACTGATCGAATCGAACACCGCGTATGATGAAAAGATGGCCGCTGCTACAACCGGGATTGCACATGAGGAGGAGGACGCATCACCTTCGACCAACGCCTACAGCAAGCTGATGGGTCAACTGTACGGGTGTCTCCATAAATTATCAGTGCTCGGTTTCAATTCGGGAAAGCACGACCTCAACACCATCAAAAAGTTTCTGATACTTCACCTTCTACTCGGCGACTTCTTGATATGGTACAACAACAGAGACGTGGTGCCTTTCTTACAAGCCATTGATAAACTGTTCGCCTTCTACTAGCGACGGGGTACCGACATGATCAAAGACGGTATCAGCGTAACGGTCTAACATTGCTATACTTCTGTAACGACCTGCTGGAAAAACGTACTTTACGCTGTTCAACGAAAAGAAAAAGATCTGCATAAACTCGTCAAAGACATTTTCATAGGAGAACCGGTCCTAATATTTAATAGATACCACGAGAAAGAGGCCAAAACTATGCATGACATTTCTAATTACTACACAGACTTAAGAATGGTCCTCGATAAACACGCTCCTTTAAAGGACAGAGTAAGGAGAGGATCAGGCCATGCTCATGGTGCAATGGAAATGTAGAGGAGGCTAGAGCCAAGAGGCGCCAGTGTGAACATCGATGGAGAACGAACAAGCTTGAAGTTCATCGGCAGCTGTTGAAGCTCAAATGCCTCGACAGTGTGCATAGCCAAAGCAAAGAGTGAATACTACCAGGACACCCTTCAGAGTGAATACTACCAGGACACTCTTCAGAGTGAATACTACCAGGACACTCTTCAGCTGATAACAAGTCGATGTTCCGGCTTATCAGGTACATGGGAGCTGAAAAGAAGGCAATTTATCCAGAATTTGAGTCCATTGAAGATGGTTGCAGTAAGTTTGCATAACACTTCAACGAGAAGGTGCAGAAGATTCGGATGGAGTTAGATGTGACTCGCTCCTCTAATATAGTCACAAACCCATACAAAGCCATTATCGCGGATACCATGAAACTGCTCGATAAATCGGATTAAGGAAAGACGATTACCAACGAGAATAGACACCGCGACGTGAAATATTGCACAAAGGTCGGCGCATCGACTTTTATCAACGATCGTGGATTTCGTCAACTCGATGTTGTTGTCAACAACGCGTACGAGATCGAGATTAACAAGAGAAGCGTGAAATAAACGCTGCTCATTCATATAATATTGAGGAGGTAAACACTTGGACTTGGTGCAGCGACTTGAATTTGGTGTAGATCATTTACAGAAATACGTGGAATATCAAATAGAATAAGTATTACTATTGCATATATATTATACACAAACGTATTGTAGACATATATTAGGAAACAGGTTTTGTTAATTATTAGTCAGAGGGAGTATTTTAGAGTAAGTTAGTTTCGGATTCTGTCAGGGAATTCAGCGAGCGTTAATAGGGGTGTTTACAATTCGAAAAATTAGATAACATAGTGAATAGTCAGTAACAGTGAATATTGGTTAGAATAAGTATTAGTATTATACATATATTGTTCACCAACTTCTTGTAGACATATATTAAGAAACCGTTGTTGTTAACAGAGGTAGTATTTTTTTTCCCGGATTCAAACTCAACGAGTGATAAAAGGGAGTTTGTTTACAAGTCATTCAACCCGTGCATCGAGCTATCGTTTACATTAGCTAATATATATATATAAGATAAAGTGATTTATTTACTTAAATTACATACATAAGGTAATATATGACATAGTGGTAGTCAACGTTTTCGGTAAAAAGGAATTAACAGCAGGACTTCAGCGTAAATTAGTACACACTCACTTCGTTGTTTTGTTACACAGTGTTCTCCGTATTCGCTAGGTGGCAGGATTTTTAGCCTAAAGTGTTCTTTTGATCACAAAAACAGCCTTATTCAAGGCTAACGTAGCAAACTAATTAAAACTAAATTGTATGATGGCCCCGTGCAAACGACAGTTAAAGGCCACAAGGCACGTAATTTGTGGCAGTTGTAGTAACTGGGTAGATTTCGTCAAGTCTGGGTGCGAAAAGTCCTGGGCTGAGGTCCAGGCAGATAGTTTTAATTTTGAGTGTAGGGGATGCGCAAGGATGAAGGAAATAGAGGTGGAGTTGGAAGAGCTAAGACTGCTCGTTGTGGCAATGGTGGGAAGGGAACAGGGGAGTTGTGCCAGTAGTTCCGGTGAGGGAACAGTAGACGATAAAGTGGGGAAAGACACAAGAGATGCTAGGGAGAGCTCACCTCAGCCTGGGAAGAAGCTGAGAGGAGGGAAGGTGACAGGTCATAGGGAGACAGGACGTAAGGAGACGGGAAGGAAAGGAACGGGAGGGAAGACAACCGGGGTGAAGGAGAGGGGAGACAGGAGGGAAGGAGAAGGGAGTGGGGGAGACGGGAGGGAAGACAACCGGGGTGAAGGAGAGGGGAGTAGCGGAGACAGGACGGAAGGAGAAGGGAGTGGGGAGACGGGAGGGAAAACAACCGGAGTGAAGGAGAGGGGAGTAGGGGAGACAGGAGGGAAGGAGAAGGGAGTGGGGGAGACGGAAGGGAAGGGGTCAGGACAGAATGTGATGGAGGGGATCGAAAGGAAGAGTTATTCTGCAGCAGTGATAGAGGGGGTGAGGAAGAGAGCGAGGGTGTTTGTGGGGGATTCGATAGTTAGGAAGACCGACAGAGTCTTAAACAAGGGAGATGATGTGGTGGTCTGCTTGCCTGGAGCCAAAATAGAGGCGATAACTGAGAGGGTAAAAAACATCGTAGGCTCGGGTAAGGGTGGATCTGTTTTAGTACATGTAGGGACAAATAACGTAGAGAGGGAGGGTACAACTGCCATAGTTAGGAAATATAGGCAGTTGGTCAGAACACTAAAACAGACGCGGGTTGAGCAGGTAATACTGTCAGGGATTTTACCTGTGATGGGCAGGAAGGGTCATAAATATCGAAATTGTCGGGGGATGGCAATTAACATGTTAGTCCAGAGGCTGTGTAGGGAAGAGGAAGTTGGATTTGTGGATTTATGGGAAAGTTTTGTTGGGAGGGGTGATATGTACATGAAGGATGGGCTTCATTTAAGTGGAAAGGGGGCGGCAGTATTCGCGGACAAACTTTCAGCAGCAGTAGATAGCGACTTGGGTACAATGACAAATATTTTTGGAAGTAAACATTCTTTAAACTAGAAGTGCAGGGGGGTTACCTAGAGGTGTCTCAAGCAGAACAAGAGACCACTAGCACAGATAAACCAATATCAAATCATCCGAAAAACATCTCTGAAAAAGGTTATAAATGCGTATGTTTAAATGCAAGGAGCATAGTAAATAAGAAAAACGAATTAAACATTATGGTAGAAGATATTGACCCTCACATAATTGGTATAACTGAATCATGGGCCAACATAGATATAACAGATGCTGAATTAGGACTGACAGGATACGTAATGTTTAGGAAAGATCGAATAGGAAGAAGGGGCGGGGGAGTTATTTTATATGTTAAAGAATCTATTCAGGCTTATGAAATAAAACTAGAAAGGGAAGCAGATTGCGATGAAGCTGTTTGGTGCAAAATTGTTTCAGGAAATTCAAAATTAACTGTTGGATTAGTTTACCGAAGTCCAAACATAAACGAAGAGGACAACACAAAAATAAAAAACGCTATAAAGGAAGTTAGTAAAGGGGAATGTATCATAATGGGAGATTTTAACCATGGACACATACAATGGAATTCTCTAGAGAGCACAGGGATTGAGGATCAACAATTTCTATGTTTAATCCAGGATAGCTTTCTTACTCAGCACGTACTAGAACCAACCAGGGGAGAAAATGTATTAGATATAGTTTTGTCATCACAAAAAGAATTAGTGGACAATGTAAAAATATTTGAACCATTGGGTAATAGTGACCATAATCAAATACATTTTGACATCAATGTAAAATCAGAAAGTAAAAATAAGAAAACGTACAAGAGAAACTTCCACAAAGGTAACTACAAAGATATGAGAAAATACTTAGCACAGTTAGATTGGAATAACATGCTGATGAATAAGACTGCAATTGAATGTTGGAATATTCTAAAATATGAAATTGAGAGTATCATTGATAAATTTGTTCCCTTCCGAAAACAAGGAAAACGGTGTAGAAAGAAACACGTGTCAAAAGAGGCAATTAGAAAAATAATGCTAAAACAAACTATGTGGAGGGTTTATAGGCGTACCAGAAAGGAAGAAGACTATGCAAAATACAAAGAGGCACTTAATGCAGCTACAACTGAAATCAGACAATCTAAAAGAAGCTATGAGCAAAAACTGGCATGTAACATAAAAACTGACAGCAAGAGTTTTTATGCATATGTCAGGAGTAAACAAAACGTACAAGACAAGGTTGGACCTCTAGAAGACAGTGCTGGAAATATAATATCACAGGGGTTTTTAATGGCGGAAGACCTAAATGGTTACTTCAGTTCAGTGTTTACAAAAGAAGATATTAGTTCATTACCAGTTGCTGATGCTAAATTTCAGGGGACTAAATCTGACTATTTAGGACCGTTAGTTGTAACTCCAGAATTGGTAGCTAGGAAAATAAAGGCAATGAAGGATAACAAATCACCGGGAGTGGATGGGATTCCTCCAAAATTACTAATGGAAACAGTAGATCAAATCAGTATACCACTTGCAAGAGTATTCAACTTGTCATTAAAAGAGGAGTTGTTCCGTTTGAATGGAAAGAAGCAAACATCATACCATTATTTAAAAAGGGTTCGAGAAATAAGTCAGAGAATTACAGACCAGTGAGTTTAACGTCAGTGATTTGTAAATTATTAGAAAGGTTAATTAAAGACCATATGGTGGACTTCCTCGTTAAGCATAAATTATTAAATTCATCTCAACATGGATTCCTTAAAGCGAGGTCATGCTTAACAAATATGTTATGTTTTTGGAAGAAATCACTAAGTGGATAGACGAGGGATCGCCAGTAGATATTATCTACTTAGATTTTCAGAAAGCTTTTGACAAAGTGCCACATCAAAGATTGCTACTTAAATTAAAAGCCCATGGTATCGGGGATAGCATAACTGACTGGATAGAACAATGGCTGACTGACAGAAGACAACGAGTTGTAGTAGATGGCGAAGTTTCAAATTGGAAATCGGTTTTGAGTGGGGTACCTCAAGGATCAGTATTAGGACCTATATTATTCTTAATTTATATCAATGACTTGGACGACAGTATAACAAGTAACGTACTGAAATTTGCGGACGACACAAAACTGTTTAGAAAGGTTAATACTGATGGTGATAAACAACATTTACAAAACGATCTAGACAGATTAGTGAAATGGTCTGAGAAATGGCAGATGCTGTTCAATTTTGGGAAATGTAAATGCCTACATACAGGACATGGGAACTTGAATGTAAACTATAAAATGGGAGCTACTGTTCTTGGTACTACTGTAAAAGAAAAGGACTTAGGAGTTACAATAAGCGCTGATATGAAAGTTTCAGAGCAGTGTGGTATTGCAGCTTCAAAGGGTAATCAAATTCTTGGATTGATTAGAAGAAACATAACATACAAGGGAAAAAAGTTAATTATACCTCTTTATAAAGCAATAGTTAGACCTCATTTAGAATACTGTATACAAGCATGGAGACCATATCGTAAGAAGGATATAGATACGCTTGAACGCATACAAAGGAGAGCAACTAAAATGATTCCAGAACTTAGAGACCTTAGTTATGAAGAACGCCTGAAAGAATGTGGTTTAACAACTCTAGAGACAAGGAGGTTAAGAGGAGATCAGATTGAAGTTTTTAAGATATTGAATGGGTATGAAAATATTGATAGAAATATGTTTTTCTCACTCAAGAAGGATAGCAGAACTAGAGGACATGAGGTAAAATTAGTAAAGGATCAATGTAGATTGGACATCAGGAAGCACTCGTTCTCACAGAGGACAGTAAATGAATGGAACAAACTGTCTACAGATTATGTAACTGCTAGCAGCGTGAATATGTTTAAAAACAAGGTTGACACATATATCAGGAGGGCGGGTTATAAGTAGGTGAACATTGTTGGACTCTCGATAAGCCAATGGCTTCCTTGTCCACTTGCCATCTGGGCCTTTGGCTTGGATGGCAAATCTTGTTAAATCTTGTTAAATAAGATGTTTCGTCTTACAGTACCCCAAGTTGCGCATGCTGCAGTTGTACTACGACTTCATCGACTGGTACACCGAACGTCCTCTGTTCCAATACGGCGAGATGGACACGAATGGTGCTTATATTGCTGGCTGGAGAGAGCGCCAACGACCTCGTGAACTCGG
Organism: Lamellibrachia satsuma; assembly: GCA_033239005.1. Classification (NCBI taxonomy): domain Eukaryota; kingdom Metazoa; phylum Annelida; class Polychaeta; order Sabellida; family Siboglinidae; genus Lamellibrachia; species Lamellibrachia satsuma. The sequence continues at coordinate 2,749,685 of BSQZ01000045.1, read as the reverse complement.
AGCATCGGGAGCATTACTTCCGTCACCGAGTCGAATGGCTCCCGTCAGAGTGTTACACCGAACACGAAACCACCTACGTGCACTGCTGCGCTTCGCTGGTCACCAATGGACCGTCTCCGGCCCGTGCTGCGTCGCACGTAAAACGTACAAGAGGGCGTCCGGTCTGTTCAAGGTGGAGTGGTGCGATGACGGGTTCGTCGAATTGTGCAGCAAGACTCATTACTGCTTCGGAGCTACCGACAAGTACAGCACGAAAGGTCTGAGCAAACGCGATGGAAGCACCCTTCACGTGCGTCGTCGCCGGACCGACGGGATGCGGCAAGACCACGTTCGTGAGGTGTCTGCTACGTCACGTGTCCGCGATGATCGACTGGCCACCCGAAACGATGAAATGGTATTACGGTGAATGGCAACCCGCCTACGCGACGCTGGTACTAGTCAACTTACGATTCGAAGAAGGCTTACCGAACGCGTCGTTGTTCGATCCAAGGACGAGAAACCTTGTCATCGTAGACGATTTGATTTGATGGCGGAAACGGACGGTCGGGTCAGTCTGAACGCGCAATACATGGTCGCGTGAAGTTTGTGCAAGACTTTAAAAAATGCGACGGCGGTATCGTACGGCTATCGATCTAAAACGCCCGAAGATCTACCCTTACGTACGACCATCTTTCCGGACGACGCCGTTCATTACGTCTACCTGCCGAAGGTATAAAAGGCCGGATACAACGCTCGAGCCGCCATTCGCAAGATGTCTCAACTCGTGAAAAGACATATCTGGTGTCTGCAAACGTTGAATAGACATCAAGAACATAAAACTGAGAAACGCCATCCTCGCCAACGCCGACTCCGATATGATTTGTAGTCTGTGCGAGTGCGCGTATAACATTTTAAGAGGGAACGTTCTGTTGACCCGGCAGAAGGTGACGTTAAAAAGTACAGCACGTACACTTGCTGGCAAAGATCTCGATCACGATGTTTTCATAAAAAAAGAGCAAGAGCGATCTAGTCGGATAGCAAACGTTGGCTCCGTTACTGCGTTGGCCAGTGGCGCAGTGGAAGTCCTCGGAAAACTCGTCGTCGCCGTCCGTCGTCGTCCGTCGCCGTCCGTCGCCGTACGTCGCCGTCCGTCGCCGTCCGTCGCCGTCCGTCGCGGTCCGTCGTCGTCATCCAACTGTTGGGATTCCTACTAAAGACGACGCGCCTCCCGACGACGTCAATGTTTACGATAACCGAGTTAGAAGTAGCATAGCGCTCCATCGTCGTGGCACTGACTGTTGCAATGTGTGCGAGACAGCTAAATTCGTTGTTAAAGAATGGTCATCATGGCTAATTTGATCGAAGAGCTCTTCACCATACGTGACGCGCATCCCTCCAATCCGCGCGTGCACCTGTTGGTCAACGATCTGGGGGAGACGCTGGGCGGGACATTTTATGAACCGGTAATGCACAAAGTATCGGTACCAAAAGATAAACTGCATCGCGTCGAATCGGTGCTGCAGCGGCAGAAAGTGGGAAAGCGAAGGGAAGCGTTGGTGAAATGGTACGGCTTCCCCCATTGTTCAACAGCTGGATCGAAGCTAAGGCTCTCGTCATATATAAATACTAGTCAGGCGCCGGTCGACTCCTCATTCGAACAATGACGGACGAGACGATAGCATCGTCGAAGAAGAAGCAGAAGAAGAGGACATTGCCAGTCGTTAGCACCTCTTCGGTACCGACTATCCCAAGTCGTATTCGTGCGGGAGATACACCACCCGCACGAGCGGGAGATACACTACCCGCACGATTGGTACAACATCAGAACAGACGATACGTGATGCAAGTAAACCGTTGGGCTGATCGCAGTCGGTTACTACGACGGACCCGATAAACTAGTAAGAATGATAAACCACGCCCTGGCGAGCTGATGGATCCAATGAATAATTGGTTGCAATTTCCAAGTTTAGTCAAGTCGACGTCTACCTGAACGACACGACATATCATGCCCACGTCGAAATGGTGTTGAGCTACCGTATCAAAGCCAAAGAGATGCCACTGAAGGGTTAACTTTGGCATAAAGACACCTCCGGTCACATGGAAGCGCTCGACGATAAGAACGAAAAGTTGCAGGACCGGAAAGCGTACGTCGCGGATAGTCAGGTCGTCGAAATGATTGAACGACTCCACGTGGAACTATTCCTACAATATGGTTTATTAGTCAACGGGGTCAGCGTTAAGATTCGACTCGTACGAAACAATGGCGCTTTCGCAAAGTGTACGTCGTCGACGCCACCATGTTTGCTTATTCTGCTAGTATCAACTCTATCTGCCATGACGAACTCCAAGGAACAAACTAAACAGGATATGTGATAGGAAACAACCGTGTCTCACTACATCTAGAATAAGTGCTTTGTCTGATTCTCCATTCAGTATCTCACCACCTCATCGGGTGTTTATGGTTCTTCCCATTTTAAGACAGCACTGATCTATAACTCCAAGCTGGTCCAGGAAGTCTAGTTCTGGTGTTGACTGATAATAGCCATTTTTAGAGAATCGGCCTTTTCATACAGCAGACCGTTTGTATACTCAGACGAGAGGATTGGTGCAGCACATTGACCGTGTCCTTCTCTTCCATAGGGAATGCCCATCTATCCATTTCGCTGAAATGTCACCTCCATATCCATTTCGTCCAAGAGCAGATCAACGTGGAACAAACGCACAATGTTTCTCGCACCAGGGTCTTTAACGAATCGGACTCCATCAGTGTTGTAGTCAAAGGAATATATTCACTCAGTGGTTGCGTAACTTCTGTCAACAGCACATATTAGAGCAGGGGTTATTTATCGTGTGGTATTTCTTGAAAGGTACTGATACAATTATTCTCATACCTAGCCCAAGCGCTCTCATTCCCTGTAGAATGTGCTCGCACAGGACATAGGAATGAGTGAGCAACAACTACAGATAAAGTCCGATCCGACTGTTCATCTCAGTAAATCGGGCTGACACCTGAGCATGTACCGGAACTTGAATTTTTTTTCCGGTGTCAATCGCGCTACAACCTAAGAGAATGTGATCCTACATTTCGTGAAATGCAATTATTGGTCGGATCATAACCGCAGCACGGTATACATTCCGTGAGATTGCTCAAAGCACCTTACACTTAATCCCCTCGCACACCTATTGATTTCAACATCAACTCGAATTCCCTGGAAAGCCCTAAACAACGCTGCAATAACTACGTGAAGAATGTGTTCACATACTCATTTATATGCTGGGTGAACTGGAGTTAAATTGGGGACGAAATTACCCAAGCTTCGAATCGGCAAGATTCGAAAAAAAGGATTCCCTCGATTGAAAGTCTAATGAGTACTCACAATTTTTCTCACACCGGTGTGAATCACGCCAGTCGGAAATTGTTCGCATAGTTCGTCATACGGTTTCATCCAAAGACTCAATAGAAACTACTTGCTCACATTGTTTTTTTATCGGTATCATACGCATGTTACCAATACTGTAAGTATTATAATGGGTCTCCCAGCTGTGACCGTTCGGAATCTACTGCTTACCAGTCTGTTCGTAAACGGATATTGTTTATATCACCACAGGCCACCCGTATCGCGCCAAATATTGTAACCATTTACAATATCCTGGCATGATTCAGAGGGATCGTAGAACGATGCGTTCTAGTTCTGAGCATTTTTCCGAGAAGTCCCTGCGCCGAAAGAAGTTTAGCATAGAAGCAATCACATCAAAAATACTGTGCTGTTACCATCACATTCATTCCACTGATTTTTTTTATTTGTTAGACCGCGTTACCGCGTTCTAATTTTGGAATCGGCTTAACAGCTGTTAGTGAAATCAACACGCGAATCGAGTTTTGTTGACTTGTGCATTCCAGTTTTAACCACACGACTCGCAATTAAACTTTAGCTATGTATACCTCGGTTGTAAGCCCAATGTGCCCGTCATAGCACAATTAATGAATCAGTCCAACACGACCTGTAACGGTTAATTTGAACCGGTCTGTGAAACAAGTGGTCAGATACATCGATACTTTCTGGCATGGCAAAGGCATGGCTTGAAAAGGACGAATTTTTGTTTTTCCCGATTGTTTTTAGTTATACCCATTCGGAATTATTTGTTACTAATAACATATTTTTATTCAGACATGGCAATGATTCCCGATTGTAGAAACATCCCTAAGTGATCACAATAATGAAACATTCAGTAGTGTGTACAAAGATATACTGAAGGCTGATCACAAATTATTTTGTCCCATGATACTGGCTGGTTTCTTGTCAATACAGACGAGACAATGAGAAGAGAGAGCTGGCAACAAATGAGTGTGTCTCACCGCCACACCACCCGTTTGCATCTTGAATTCAGAAGATGCATGGTGATAACTGCACCTTTGTTGGACCGTGTGGTCATGTGTTTTTGTCGTCATCGGGATAGCTTGAGGTAAATGTGAAAGAATTTGTCATATTTGACAATTCAGCTAAAACGCTGCTTTGTCAAATAGGGTCTGATGCAGAGATGATCTGATGAAGGTGTGGTGTTCGCCAAATTCAGGCCTGGCCACAAATTAAGCAATGGAGAATTATGTAATGCAGATACTCGCATTTTGTTGCATGCAGCGCACGCCGCCTTTAGAATATGAGTCAGTCATAATTGTCGAATCTGACACAGACGTGTTGATTCTTAGTATAGCTGTCATGGCTCGAATTAACTGTAACCTTTATGTTGAAGTGCTGCACAAGAGGCAGGACAAGAGTACTCAATGCTAAGTCACAGCACTCAATTTACTAGACCTCTCAACTGCTTTCGCTACGATTGATCATTAATTCATTTTACAACGACTTAATAGACATTTTGACATTTCTGCCACAGCTCTTCTGTGGTTCAAATCATATTTATCAGACAGGCACCAAAACATTAACATATCTGGCACACTATCTTGCCCACAACATTTTATATTAGGAATACCGCCAGGATCCGTCTTTGGCTCTATTCTGTTTAGCTTATATAATTACGTCTCTCATCCAAGTCATTACTATTCATAATCTGTTTCGACTTTAAGTGATTTTCTCACTGACATCTTATAATTAAGCTGAAGCCCTTCGTAATCTAGGTGTTATCTTTGACAGTGACTTCAACAAAACCTAATTACAAATGATTATCTTCTCGTTTGACTCTTAAAGAGCGTTGAGAATATTGTTTCAGTTTAGTATACTTTCGAAATCTCGCCCACATATGTAAATATTTGATGTGGGCTAAAGCCACACAGCTTACGAAGTGTCCATTTGGCTTCGCTGTTGCATGGCTAAATTCAGTGTGCACACTGCTCTCTTAGAGATGCGGACGTTTCCTAATAAAATTGTAATAGCGTTGTAGCTATGTTGGTTAAAAAGAAAGAATTTTCCTAAAATCGTCTTTTGTATTTAAGTCAGAAATTTACTGGCAATTCAGACATCAAACAATCTACCCAATATCGACATCCACACTGCTACAAAGTGGAAAATAAAATTTGCCTCAAGCACTACTACAATTTTAAGTGCTACTAAAAATCCTGATCTTATTTGCAATGCCTCAATGGCACATATTGCTCATTACAATTACGTGCCTCAATGGCACGTAACTGTAATGAGCAACAGCAAGCTTTTATTGTACTAATCTGGCTTTTGATCATAGTTGTCTTGCCTCAGCTAGCTGCTTTAAAACCTACTATTGTTTCAGTGTTTGTATAGGCTGATAAGAAATGTCTGTGACTGCTTGGAAGGTGAGGGAGTCACAAACCAGATGACAAAGTGATGCTTGTACCCATTGAAAGGGTGTAGAAAAGAGGTAAAGAGGTAAACTGGTATGTTGTAAGGAATGTAATAAAAATTAAAATATGATCAATTTGTGAGTTTCTGCCGTAATTCTACCGCACGGTTTCTGCCCTGACGGCAGTCAACATTGCCAGAAACACTGTGTTCACTCTGTTTTGTTACTCTGGATGATCAGGGCTACTTTCTGTTGATGTTGACTGCACAAAAGTAGAAGGCATAAACAGCTATGGTAAAGGAACAGTGTAAATTGCATATGAGAAAATACTTATCCTCATAGAGGACTATAAACAAATGGAACAAATTATCAATACGATCCTGAGTTGTATATATCTATCAATAAGAGATAATAATACACGTATATTTACTCAATCGCTTTGTTTTATACACACACGGTACATACGGGAACAACGTTTGTACATTATCTTCACTTCATGCCGTTAGCATTCATACTCGTCCATAGTTGTTTAATTAAGGCATGTTTGAATATATTACGATATCAACGTAAATAAGGTAGTTTGTTCGCTGTAGCATGCACCCGTTCTATTTATAATTACATTTAGCATTTATATGGATATTATATTCACATAAATAGTGTTTTGTATTTTAAAACAGATGATACTTTTGCATAGGTTGTAAAGGGGGTGAATAATGGTAATATACCATACCATCTACACATTTCAAAGGACATACATATATTTAAATATTTTGTTTTATCATAACAGTACATCTTGCGCCATGGTCCTGATTTCATACCGCCGTCCGGGTCCGTCGCCCGGGCCAGCTCCGGCCTTCATACTCAACCAGCAAATGGCACACATATTATTATGGTCAACATTGTCATCTTAGTTATCTATGTGGTCCAAACAACAATATTTCCAGCAAGAATCCAAACAACAACAATATTACTTTCTTGTACTTATTGGCATTTGTGTTTGCTTGTATTTCCCCACAAGCTTTCTTGTTATGTGGAACAGCTGCATAGCTGCTTCCTCTGCTTCCTTTGCAAGACTGCCGATAAAGTCTTCCTTGTCTGTTTTTACAGTTTTCTTGACTGCTCTGTTTGCCTCTGTTCTAGTGCTACTGCCTTTGCCGCTCTAGTTTGACTGTTCTTTAGTAGAGCTTAGCTTTCCTTTCTCGCTTGCACTTTGTTGAGAATTTCAGCAGAGATCCAGATATATTTATTTTGGTTTGTATTCTTTTCAAGGACTTTCGCGTCCATGTCTACACCACTGGGCGTCGATGTCTATATTTTCCTCTAAAAGGGTCTTGTCGAGCTTAATATTTGTTGCTTTGTGGGAATCCTGATGCTCCTCTTTTCTTTCTAGTGCAACGACAAACCATTGATGACCTAGCTGGTGACTTCATTTATAGTTGAACATAATATTTACTTGATGTACACTAGCGATGTTAACTAGTCGATGTCAGTGTTGGGTTTATATCACTCTTTTATTATGCCTCAAACTGGTTTGTTTGAATCTTTAATTGGTGACCAAAAGAACGTCACTGTATACCAGCTGTTGGAGAAGGGCGCCTAGGCTGGGGACAGGTAATACTAATATGTATTTGTGGCATTGTTGTTATATCCAAAGGTGCGTGAAACGTTGTAAACTGTCAACTATCTATGAATACCATATAGCATTTCCAAACGTTTGATTGTGATAATAATATTACAATAGTAGTTCTTTGCGATTAATTTTTACAGTATGTATTATTGTATTTTTTTAGGCCTGAAACATGTATTAAGATATTGTATATGAATCTGTTCTGTATATGAAATAACTTTCATTTTACATATCCAAGGTGTGTTTAGTTTACCTGGTAGAGGCTTTCATCAACGTGTCACGTTGATTTAATCAGAACCTATGACGCTTGATGACGTCATCGTACACGTGAGGCAGTTCATAATTGCACTCGTCTCTGTTGATGGGTGTTGTAGTTTTTCTGATCCAGATGGCTTCTTTGATGTGCCGGATTCTTCGGTTGGGTTCCTTGTCTACAATGTTCACTCCATCCCAGTCTATGATGTGGTTTTCAGTTGTCGCATGGTCTGTAAGGGCGGATTTATTGATGGTAGACATCAATCTTTTTTTCCCGCTCCTTGTGTATTTCTTTTTTCGTGTTGTCTACATCCTTTCTGTGTTCCTCCAGTCGTGTTTTTAGTAGTCTTCCTGTCTCCCCAATGTACTCAGCACCACAGTTCTTGCATGGTATTTGGTACACCAGTTTACCCTGTTCTTCTAGCTCTACTTTGTCATTGAGATGTACCAACAAGCGCCTGAGGGTGGTGTGGGGACGCATAGTTGTTGCTACTCCATATTTCTTCAGTACTCGGTGTAGTCTCTCTGAGACCCCCTCTACGTATGGGATGACTACTTGGCTCCTGTAATTTCTGTCATTTGTTTTTTTCTTGTTCTTTTTCTTCTTACAGCTATCTGTCACCTTGTTCAAGGCCCAGGACGGATAGCCACATACTCTTAGAGCTTCTCTCAAGTGGTACTGATGAAAGCCTCTACCAGGTAAACTAAACACACCTTGGATATGTAAAATGAAAGTTATTTGATTTGAAAATGAACTATCCTGAAGAATGTTCAGTAATACTCTTCTGTATATGTTTGTAAAATGATTGTACTAGCTTGTGTATCTTTGCAGGTTTTGATGTTTGTTTGTTTGTGTGTTGATGTTTCTGCAAGCCGTGGTGCACGATATTACATGGAAGGAATCGGTGTTCATACAACAATAAATGTGATTAATCCTCCTACGTACGTCTCTTCATTAATCGGTCCATCAACGGACCGGAACTACATTGAACTCGAGGGAATGTTGGAGCACTCCACCGCCAGTTCATATTGAATAAAGTTTGCATCGTAAATTCGTAATCTCTGACACAGTTGTTTAACGCATCATTTTAAGGGAAATCATAGGCAAGCGAGCAGTATTTTCATGTAGCCAAGAGTTCTTAGTCAATGGTAAATAAACGCAAAACAGGCAATTAATAGCTGATAAATTTATTGAGTATTTCACGACCGTTGGATCAGAATTAGCTAATGAAATACCATTCGTCAGAGAAAAGCCTGACGATTATCTTGATGGAATATATAAAAACTCTATGTTTGTGGCACCTGCAACCACATATGAGATAAGGATAATTATAGAGAAATTGAAAAACTGTAGTTCCGGCCGGGATGGCATAAAACCAAATATTATCAGACAAACTTACTCTGGTATGATGTGGCCATTATGCTACATTATAAAATTATCATTTGATAAAGGACATGTACCAGATGAACTAAAAATAGCTAATGTAGTGCCCATTTTTAAGAAAGGTGATGCTACACTAATTAAAAACTATATACCTATTTCTATATTACCAGTATTTTCAAAGATTTTTGAAAGATTAATATATAATAGATTAAATAAATATATTGTTAAACACAATATTTTGTCAAACTCTCAGTTGGGATTTAAAAAAAGGATATTCAACGTATATGGCTTTAACAATACTAATTGACAAAATATCTAGTGCAATGGACAAAAAAGAACATGTAATTGGACTGTTTTTAGATTTTGCTAAATCTTTTGATACTGTTAACCATGATATCCTATTAAGAAAACTAGATCATTATGAAATCAGAGGAATAGTGCTCCAGTGGTTTCAAAGTTATTTGTTTGGAAGACAACAAACAGCAAAATTTAATGGAATAAATTCTGCTCTTAAAAATATAACATGTGGAGTACCACAAGGGTCAACATTAGGACCGTTACTATTCCTTATATATATATAAATGATTTAGGTGCTGTTTCTCATATCACCTTTCCCATTATGTATGCAGATGATGCTAAAAAAATTATCCAAGGGAAAGATTTGCAAAAAATGGAAAAAGATTTAAATACTGAAATAAAAAAGCTGTCACTTTGGCTTAAAACTAATAAACTCTCACTGAATAAAAAAAAACATGTACAATGACCTTTAGCAATAATCCCAGTGTAAGAAACAGACATAACGACATATACATAGATGGAATAGAAATATACACTTTTAATCATACGCAATATCTGGGAGTGATAATAGATAATAAAATCAATTGGAGTGAACATATAAAGTACATATGTAATAAAATTTCTAAGAGCATAGGCATTATCAAAAAGGTAAAGAGCAATCTGAACAAGACGACATTGGTTAACCTATATTATACATTTATTTACCCATATATTACTTATTGTAACGTAGTATGGGGAAGAGCCCCAACAATATATTTATCTAAAATTCATATATTGCAGAAAAGAATAATACGTATAATCAGTCATGTTGGATTTAGAAACCACACACAGTTTTTATTTAAGACATATCAAATTACGAACATTTATCAACTAAACAAATATATAAGCTGCGTGCTAATGTATAAACATAATAGGGGTATGTTACCAAATGTATTTAATGACATGCTTACACATCATATCATGTTACACAGTTATACAATGAGACAAGAAATAATTTATAAAAATATCATTCTATAAAACCAACACCAGACAAAATACATTGGCATATGTTGGTCCCAAATTATGGAATACTATTTTACAAAGAACCACTTAGATAATTGTACGTCTATTTATATATTTAAAAAGAAAGTGAAACATCACGTCTGGGGAACAAGATTACTCTAGTCAATTGTGATATACCAGTATAATTTACTATAATAGTCCTATGTATTATTATATGTGAATGACTTATTTGTGGTAACCTTTTTATCATATCTTATTACAAACAAGTTATTGATTAGACAAATGTGGTATACTAGTATTAGAAATAACTTGTGAACAACTACTGGTTTACTTAGTATTATATTTTCAACGTGTACAGCAAAGTTAATATTCCAACAGTAGCTGCTGTGAATAATCCTACTTATTGATTTTTTTATTTTTTTTATTTATTTATTTTTTTATTTTATTGATTTTTTTAATAAAGAATAGACATCGTGGCGTATAATATATTTAATTTATAATTGAAAAAGGAAGCATAAGCAATTTGCTTCTTTTCCATTGTCTTAAATGTGTTTAGTAGTTGATCGGCTGATTGATGCATACATGAATTTATGTTATTTGAGACAATAAACTTTATTATTATTATTTAATAAAATGGTTTTGCAAGAGATACTCATAATAAATACTTTTCACACATTGCGTAGCGTGCTAAACGGAAAATAGGATATAAAAATTATAAAAGTACGTAATTCACAATTCGTTTGAATGTATGTAAAATTGGTCATATGTGGTTATATATAAAATTGGCCATGTGTGAATATATATTACAGGGTTTTTGTTAAGAACTGGGATCCGGGTAATATACCCGGCTATAGCGGTTCATGTACTCGGCTATCGTAGAGGAAGGCCGATTTTTATTATCCCTCGCGTCGTCTAGTAATGACCGACCCGCTTTTGCATTAAACATTGCAGCGTCGACGTCCCACAGACAGGTCAGCGATCGTTGATCACCACGACATGTGGCAGCAAAACAGCGCCGGTCAACGAATGTCATATTGCGTTAATAAATGGCAGTTTTTAAATCATTCGCACAGACATTATACGCGTCGCCAAAGCATATTTACTTCCTACAATTCGTAGCGTTACCTGTGGTTCGTAGTTAATATACAGTCCGCCAAGCACCTAGCGGACAGATCGGCAACCATGCCGTAGCGGCGCTAACTCAGCAAAATAAGATGTCTAAGACTAAGAGACAGTCGTCCATAGTGCATTTTAAGTAAACTTACAAGAAAAGGTAACATTTGTTAAAGCATATCCCGAAATGTTAAAGTCACTGAACTTGGCCAACATTACCCTTAAATAGCGTCTGAATATTCCATTATTGCCAGAGTTTTACGGAACTGGTCAGCGTACGCTGCTAGCGCATGGCGAACCCCTACTAGTGATCTAGTCTGGTACTATACTGCCATGAAATAGCAAAAGGCATCAAGAGACGATGAGGTGTTTTCGAGATATCGGACAAAACATGGTATTGCTTTGCTGTCTTGTGTATATAACGGCACAGTAATCTTCCACAATTGTACGGACTATTTGACTATGTGTATTTATAAAAAAATACTTGTATACTGGTTGCTGCACCATGGCATTCGCTATAGCCTAGGCCCTAGGACTAGGTCATAGACTTGTATATAATATAATTTGTGTAGTTCGATAATCGTATTTTTTTCATTAAAAACAATTTGTTCTAACAATGTGTTAGCACTGCAGCGATGACATAACTGTTAGTGATTTAAAATATACGTTTCTTAGGCAAACGTTTCTTCTGATTTTTGTGAAAACGGCATATTATATTACGTATAGCGACTGGCTCGATGCAACAATTCTTGCCTACGGTACTATACTGTTTATGACGTTGAATATTTGGTAACTTAATGTCACTTGCTTACTTTTGAAAAAAATGTGTGACAAAAAGAAGCAAGTGTATCAAATCAACCTTGAATAACCCCCTTAACAAACACCAAAGCAGGACAGTTATGTGACCAATTGTGGCAAACGATGTACATTTTAAAAATATATATATATTTTTTTATCAATTTGGAAAAGCACAAAGTTCGGACACATGACCATTTCCAATGTTCATGTCAACAAGGTTCTATTAGTAACCTTTGCTATTTGTTGCTGTGCGATAATTCTTAATATTTTCATTAATTTGTTACGCGGTCATGAACATGTGTATGGACTTTGTTGACCTAGTTGGGAGAAAAACGCGATTAGGCAAAACATTAATTTTCTATTGCTATATAAACTAAACTCCTGAAATTTTAATATGTTGTTTACCTAATAAAGGAATGTACACAACTTGAAAATATCTGTATCATAGGACTTGTCCCACATTCTCATTTTGGGCGTTGAAATTCGTAAAATATCGGAAAAGCTAAACTTTGAGCCTGTATTATTCTTTAAGTATAGTAAATACATTCCTAGTGAACCTAGAGATTATTACCAGCATACGTGGCAACATATGATAGCAAAATGGAGACAGCAATTAAACACAGGCTGCTGAAATCACTGTGGGAAATTAAAGCGATTATATTTTTTATTTTCGTGCACACATTGTCCTTCTGTTTATCATTCATTGATGTTACATCCTAAAATGCAGGTACAATTACATATATATATATATATATATATATATATATATATATATATATATATATATATAGTTCCTGATGTATACACTGTGGTCTGTGATACGTAGTGACTTGGCCACAGGCTAAGCATAATAAGTGGTTCCTGCTATATAGCCACACTAAACAAAAACCCTGTATATATATATATATATATATATATATATATATATATATATATATATATATATATATATATATATTCAATAACAAATCTTAACCGACGAAAGTATGCTGCTCCATGATGAATATTTAAAACATCAACCGACACGTAAACAACATGCATTTTATAAAATCTTGTAGACATTAAAGGTGCTTAATCAAATCGAGTTTTTTGCGTCTAATTTCAAATTAAGTTTGCGAAAAACCAAACCTACCTAGTATCCACTACAACATGCTAGCTCGTTTGAGCAACTTTTTTTGTAGTTTCTGTGAAATCACCAGACAAACTATTGAATTAGTTAATGCTTGTTCAAGTATTTACTGAAGTGAAAATCGAAATGCTAAAAACTCACGATTTTGTTCCTTGGTGAATTTTTTTATTTTGTCATGTGATCGGCGAGAGGATGGAGGTCACGCCCATGATCAGCATTGACCCACATAGTGTTTGCCATTTTCGGATATCCACTATTTTGATCCTTACCAGATTTAACGACTAAAGTAAATTCTTTCGATGATTTGAAAAAAAATAGGCATTTATTTTATTAAATCGACTGTGGGTATTGCATAAATTGTTCACACGCTACATGTTTGGACACCAATGTACCGGATTTGCGATAGGCTAAATCAGTTGAGGAAGCATTTTAGTTTTAACGTATTCGGCATCTACCGATTAAAATTCGCTTAAGGAATCTGCTTTATGAGTGTCTTGGCTCTTTGTCTTCTTTTGCAGTCAACAGCAACGATACGCGAATCTTCAGTCGGACCCAGTGTATTCCGCCATGGCCCCGCCATTTCACCGGAGTACTACAGCTGTTAATACCTTCCGAGTTTGCAAAACTGTACCGACACACCGCTTCCTAACCTAGGATTTGACTGTTCGAACGCAACGAACAGGACAAGCAACAAAAAGAAACGTGGTTCGAGAGGAGGAGTGAGAAATAGACTAAAGAAAAGTTGTTTCAGACCCCACTTCCGGCAATAACAGTTTCAAATGTGCGCTCAATTCAAATCATAATGGACTGATCAACACTGATTGCTGGTGACTGTGACTACCGCAGAAGCCTACTCTTTCTTACTGAAACTTGGCTGACATAGCAGAATGACGATTTTGAAATTGGCTGACATAGCAGAATGACAATTTGGAAATTGAAGGCTTTATAATCATATAAACATACGATTTGACAAGGACAATAAGAATATTGTGCACAAAAAGTGGGCCACTAATTTCTGTTTCCCTGAGCGTGTCAGCACGAGATCTTATGAAATACTGACAATCACTAGCTGCTACGGGAAATAGACCAGGTAACGATTGTCCTCGTTTATATTCCTGGCCCAGACAATTCGCAGGCAGCCGAGCGTGTCGTCGAGTGTTATAAAAGGGCGATTACTAGGTCAATTCACCGTGTTCATGCTGGGCGGCTTTAACACATGCGACATTACCGGTCTTTTTCCAGATCTTAGCCAGAGTGTGACGTGTCCAATCACAGTGTAGGCTTGCGCTAGGACGATCCGATCATAATATGATCCATCTAGTCCATAAATATAGACAGTGTTGAAAAGAGAAACACACAGGACGCACTGTGTACGAGTCTGAGACAACGATAGCTCAGAGGCACTCAACTAAATCAACCAGTGTGACAAACTGTTTTAGTTTATATCTTGTTCTTAATGCATTGGTTTTTGTGTTACTCTGATTTTTTACGGGATATTATTATAATTGGAGCACTGATTAAATGTACACATTTTGAAAACTATATTTGAGTGGATTCTTCATATATCCGAAGAGTCCAACAAGAGGCATGATGTCTTTGTGATTAAAACTTCCAGTCTTCTGGCAAATATTGATCCATGAAACGTTTTAACGCACAGTCGCCAACATGTGGCTGTCAACAATTTAGAAGTAACACAACTTTGTCATACAATGTCACTTCGCTACTCCACTAGCAACATTCCTTCCCGTCTTCTGTCATCCGACAGCCATACGATTGTGACGTTTTGTTCCACGTGTATCCGAACAAATGAAAGTCAAGATTGTATTTCTCGACGAGAGTATTAATATATGTTAGGGGAACTTGTTGATAGTAATTCTTAACATTGTCAAAGTCCGTCCGTCCTTTGTGCGTTGTCACTGATTCTGGCAATCCGTTCTTTGAACCGGGGACATCCTTCAGTTTTGAGAAAATATGTTCGTAATCTACGTTGCTCGTTTCAAGCCTAGCGATGTAGTCGTACTGTATTTCACACGGTTTACACAGTAATGAGACGGGCGTCCAGTGGTGGTCGTACACGGTCGGACGTCTGTCGACGAGATAGCGGACCATCTGTTCGAAAGTAACGTTGTCGCCTTTCGACTGACGTGGTGGGACGTGGCCGTATTGACGCTCGATAGGCCGTCCGAGAAAACTGTGATAATACTGGTTCGGCAGTTCAAGCTTCTCGCGATAAGCAGACAGTACTCTGACCATCGGGTGTCTGGCGACCATGAATTTGAAGTATGTCTTTAATCGGATTAGTCTTTCAGAATGATTGTATGAGTTAAGGTATCGTAGGTTGTGTTTCCGGAGGAAGCTCCGCTGGTGAATATGTTCGCCGCCATCAACCCCACGAGTGTAGTTCAACCAGAGATTTTTGAAGAAGGAACTACCGGTCTTCGGTGCGTCGCAGAAGAGCATGCGGTTGGCGTCATCAATGAGAATGTGGTCATACACGTGCTGGCCTGTCCCTAATTCAAGCCGACCAACACTACGGACAGATTGGCACGCGTCGTGCACAAACTTGACGCGGGCTGTGTTGGAACAGACTGCCTGCTTCACTGAAAAAACAAGAAAAAGGACGTTTTAACATGATTTAACAATACAACAAGATTGTCATCCATATCAACATGTTGATGGCGAGTCGACAAGAGCGTCATCATTATCATATAAATCTCAATTTAGTTGTTAATATATTGACACTGCCGTCATTTATGAAATCAGGAAATCGTCTTATTTCCTTAGTGGGATGCATATTTTCTTATATATTTTCTTACATCCAGTGCAGGCAGAATCTCACTGACTCTACCTCGTTCTATTATTCTTTGGTACGTCTGAATAAACTACGTCTACCAATATTTTCATAACATCAAGGAAAACCCACTGAGCTAAGAATAAGACACAATGGTTAACGACGAAGGAGGGCTGATTGCAACTGTAGGATGCATTCTTACTACCACATCCCTTGAATACAGTAGAAGATAGAGATACATACATTCATTACCTTTTCAATATTAAAATATGGTCTCCTCTTGTGTTTTTCATAAATAACGTCTTCAGTTCAGTTTTGTTTCACACATAAGGTCATACAGTCCTGGAATCAGCTTAGTTGCTCTTCTGTGCAATAATATATCTAGCAGGTCATTCTTACCAACTGGCCCCTTTGCACTATTCTAAATGAGGCTTAGCCGTTGTTTCTGCGTAAACAAATATCATTAACGATGTCCTTAATATTGATCATAATTAGCCCGATTATGTGAGTACCGTATGAAGCTTCAATCACACACTACTTGAAACCTACATATCAGCACTTACTGCTTCCACTATATACTTTTATTTAATAGTTGTACCTAGCATAGTATGATGCATCTGACATAGTATCCCAAATTATTTTGTGTATATTCTTAGAACACACACACGCGCGCGCGTGCCACACATGGACACGCACGACACCACCATACCTACACACACTCTGACGCACACGCTGACGTACACGCTGACGTACACGCTGATGTACACGCTGACGCACACGCTGACGTACACGCTGACGTACACGCACGTGACACAGATGGTGACGCTTGATTATTAGTATAATGAGCCACACGTTTTTCACATGTGTACGTATATGTTCTTTTTTCTGATAAATCATATCTAACTTTCGGTCACTCATGTATACAGCTGAGTGAACTGTGGCAACGTGGGATGAAAGAAATTGCCAAAGCTTTGAAACTGCGGCAAGAAGATTCGAACCCGGGTTCTCTCGATTGATAGCCCGACGATATAACTGCAATAGAGTATAATTATTTATTTGTCAATGTTAGCCTTTTCAAATATTTTACCTCTTGCTGGCGTCTTGTTTGTGTTACTGGGGAGGAACGCTCTCTGGTTTAGCAGGAAGCGGGGTGGATCCATGCCACACACCACGAAGTAGAGAATAATTGGCGCTATAGAGAGCAGACACGTGAATTTGAACATCACCCTGTTTCTGCAACATAGGTTCATCACGAATTATATCGAGGAGGACAAATAGAAGATTTTGCGAATCTCAATACGGAAATCAGCGCAATTTGCAAATAATCAATATAAAATCGATGTCATGGGCATTAAGTGAATGCGTATGGACGGGACATATTAAAGTCAAACTAAACACCGGGGAGAGTTCATTTTTTCAAATAGAGACGACAATCTACACATGCACGGAGTGGCAATAATGGTGAAAAAGAAAGCATTGGAATGGAAACTTATCAACGATAAGCTTAGATATACTAGATTCTACTCCAAATACCTGAGGCTATCGAACATAAACACCTATCAGTGAAGCACAGCACGAGGAAAGTGAGAAAATGAAAATTTCTACGAATTTCAGATGTGAACAGTATGCACATCTGATGCACGTCACACTCGTAGCTCAGGGGGACATAAATGCCAAAGTTAGAGAAGAAAATTAGGGATATAGAAATGTGGGTAGCCATGGAATATGTTAAATAAATGACAATGGATAAATAGTCATTGACTTCTGTGGACTGAATAACTTTATGCAACCATATTTCCGCATCGATTTATCCGTAAGCAGATATGACAAGGCAACGGAACGTAGGTCGACAATCTTGAAACAGAGAAAGCAGCTGGAAATGGAAGAATGAAATTAGTGTAAAACATTACCATTAGCCTCAATAATGACAAACGTAAGAAATCAAATGCAGTGAAGGACACATCTGGAAATGAGTTAATGGAAGGATCAGCCACGAGGAAATATGGAGAGAGAACATTTTGAGGAATTCCTTAATAGAATGGTGATCTTGTAATATATATTGAGTTAGATCCGGTTGTAAACGAAATCATCACAGACTTTATAACAAAAGCAGAAATTAGAGCGGAGTTGAAACATTGACAAGCAGGTGGCAAATATGACATTACAACGGAATTGGTGAAAGAAGACATGGCTGCAACAGAGAAATGGCTTTTACGCTTATCCGGAAAATATTCGGAACAAGAAGAAGTACCAGATACATAGAAGCAGCAGATTGTTAAAATATGAAAGAAAGGGCGGATATTTCGAATATGTATTGCGAAATATCATAGAGAAATACAGACAAATTTATAAATTACTTTTGTGGACGTTCAAAGGGCGTTTGGCTCTGTCCACCGAGGGAGCCTTTCAAAATCATGGAGAGCTACGGAATCTCACATATGAATATGAGAATGATTCAGATCTTATTCAAGGACCGTGAATATTCAGTGTTAGATGAAGGTGAATAGTTTGAGTGGTTCTATGTCAAAACTGCAGTTAGATAAAGAGATGTAAAGTATGTATATATAAAAAAAATTAATGAAGTTGAGAAATATGCATATGTGGGTCATTAAGCAAGGAGTGATGATAGTATCAAAATAATTCCAAAATCAAGGAGAAGAAGGGAGTGAAAAGGACATGTACTCAGAAAGAAGAAAACAACCACTGACTTTGACATGGCCACCAGAAGTAACGATCAGAAGAAGGGAGTGAAAAGGACATGTACTCAGAAAGAAGAAAACAACCACTGACTTTGACATGGCCACCAGAAGTAACGATCAGAAGAAGGGAGTGAAAAGGACATGTACTCAGAAAGACGAAAACAACCACTGACTTTGACATGGCCACCAGAAGTAACGATCAGAAGAAGGGAGTGAAAAGGACATGTACTCAGAAAGAAAAAAACAACCACTGACTTTGACATGGCCACCAGAAGTGAAACACCGTAGAAATAAGTAAATGTTTTAGGTGGAAGACATGGATTTGACGCCAAGCAGGTGGTTAAGATATAAAGCACTGCAATCTTATGGGCCGATACGACTTGTCCTTAACTAAGTACAAATATATAAATATTTCGAATACTGAATTATCGTTTTCCGGTTTTGGCATCGTCATCTTTATAAATATATGTCTATCTCCAGCATTAGTAGTATTCTAAAGTTCCGCAGGATTATCATCGCTACATCCAATGTATCGCTACTTCCACTATGTTTAACTGGCATTATCCTTTACCGAAACGCCATACTCAAAATATGAACTGTATCAAACTAATTTATTTTACCAGATAACTTGAGACAAAATCGCTGAAAATTGCTCCGTTATACAAAACTTACCTGAAGAAGCATTCCCGAAGTATTGGGGCGTCGTCTAACTTCTTACACACAAACTTGTTCTCTTCCATGTCGTGTCCTGCTGAAGACATCGTTAATGTTATTGTTCGATCAATACGGTTGACTTGTCCGGCAACTGACAACTACTAATCTAATAATCAACTAAGTGTGTGTGTGTGTGTGTGTGTGTGTGTGTGTGTGTGTGTGTGTGTGTGTGTGTGCGGTGCGGTGCGGTGCGGTGCGGTGCGGTGCGGTGCGGTGCGGTGCGGTGCGGTGCGGTGCGGTGCGGTGCGGTGCGGTGCGGTGCGGTGCGGTGCGGTGCGTGCGGTGTGTATGTGTTGTGCGGTGCGGTGCGGTGCGGTGCGGTGCGGTGCGGTGCGGTGCGGTGCGGTGCGGTGCGGTGCGGTGCGGTGCGGTGCGGTGCGGTGCGGTGCGGTGCGGTGCGGTGCGTGTGTGTGTGTGTGTGTGTGTGTGTGTGTGTGTGTGTGTGTGTGTGTGTGTGTGTGTGTGTGTGTGTGTGTGTGTGTGTGTGTGTGTGTGTGTGTGTGTGTGTGCTAAATAGTTGTCAATGGTCTAATGTGTAAAAATTGCTACGTGGCGATTGATGCTTTCTAATGATCTTCGTATGAATTAAAGCGATGCCAAACGAATAGAAACCGAATAGAGCATAATTTTGTCAAAGACAAAAAGAACACATTTGGTAAGTGTTTTTTTAATATATGTTTCTACATGTTTCGTTGAATGTCTCATTAATGTTATTTATGTCTAGTAGTGAGTAAATTGGTGCTTTTGGCTGAGTTAATGTGTGCGCTTCGTCGTCAGGAGCAATAATGTGTGACTTAGTGTGCTTTTTGCTGGAACAGAAGTGCTCCAACTTGGATATGACGGCCATATTCAGGCGATTTACGATTGCAACATTATCGAGATATATCGACTGGAGCCGTGTGATAGCCATATAATATTTATAAATAATATATATAGCTTGTCATTGGAATATAATAACAAACATTTTCATATAAAATGTCATATAAATTAAATTAGCAATTGATGAAAATTCGAAACAAATGTTGCAAAGCATCATATACTTGTATTCGTCTACATTACTATATTAGTGACCTAAGCCACTATTATATGTCATATGGGTTGGCAAACTTTTTTTCTACAGAATATATAACCTATAACCAGTTTAGACTGTTGTATTCCAATCGACGAACGGTTTCACTATTTTAGTTTGACAAATACGTCTTACCGAGTCCCAAGCACAAATATATTAGTGTACATGTTTAGAACGTGAAATATCACAAGTAGTGATATACTAAATAAGTGTAGTGACCGTTCAAACTACAAGGAACTGTGTGCAGAGGTACGGTTTCAGATCTTAAGTATTTTCAACTACTCACTACTTCACCTAGCTATCAAATGTTCAATGTTAGTTAGTCGGCCAAATCTTATTTCATAATTAGCTCAATATTCTCTCTTCATATGACAAACAGTATAAAGCTGTACGAATACGTTTATTTTTACCCCCCTCTGACCCCAAATGTGAATACATACATATATATATATATATATATATATATATATATATATATATATATATATATATATATATATATATATATATATATATATATGTGTATATATATATAGTGGAACGTCACTATTGGGGTCACCCACGGGACTGGGCAAAAGTGACCCTATTATCGAGGTGGCCTTAATATTGAATATGGGGGCAGTCGTGGCCTAGTGGTTAAGGTGTTGGACTCTAAATTCGAGGGTTGCGAGTTCAAGACCCACACTGGTCACGGTTCGTTTTCGAAGCTTAGGCAATTTCGTTTACCCTACTTTGCCTCAGTCTACTCAGCTGTAAATGAGTACAAACACTGTTTGGAAGGTACCTGCGATGGACTAGTGTCCCGTCCAGGAGAGTCAGTATAACTGCACTCTAAGTTGCTTCACACTATAGAAACCAGGTTTAAGCACTGGCCATATAAGCCTTCATGGCTTCCTAAGGCGTAATGCCTGGGGGATGACTTCACCTTTACCTTAATATTGAATATGGGCACTGAAGCATCATGGGAATTGGAAAAGTTGCTCAGATGCATATTATTTTAATAGCGATGCATATTAAGCAAATACATTGTTAATGTCATGTGCAGTGTAGTGTCTGAATTATTTATGGATACAGTTAAAGGGTGTACTTGCTTTTCCTAAAATGTTAAGTAATGTACAGAGAGCAGCTTTAGTTTGCCCCGACTATGTTATGCCACCTGAACCTACCACTCCAACTGAGCTCAGCTTTGTTCGATAAACAAGCAGCCGGACGTCTAATAAATGATTCCCTATTGTTAGCGTCGAAGACCGGGCCGCCGTATGTATCTATAAAATCTACTCACCCCATTAGAATTTGAGTTCAATTATTACGTAAGATGACTGAGGATCTTGTTGCTTCTTTTATAGTTTTCTGGTTACTGGTCCGTGGCTTAGACCACTTAGACAGTACGGGAAGGCAGTGTTAGTTGAGCCACTGGGTTAATTGAGCCACCCATGTTTCCCAGGAAACTACAGCAGCAACAGTTACATGGTACCACCCAGTGATTGAACATGTTATTAGAACACGATTGACATATAATAGGTTATATTTGTCACAACGGTCAGAACGTGTGAGCTAAAAGTATGTTTTTATATGGTTTTCGAAACTTTTAGGAATTGTGATTAATGTCTGCTTGTGTGTAAACTATTAACGCACATGACAAAACTTTGTTGTTTGTGCACTTACTTAAATATGCACAAAGAAGAAGATTATTTACATCACTTCAAGAAGTTAATTAAATAAACTTATTCGTCGAAACGGTACTAGTTGGGAGGTTTAGTTGAGCAGGGTTTGAAGAACGAAGACGAGTATTCTTTACCCCAAAATACATCAAGCCGAAGCCATATTGGTAGCGTCGAAGACTGTGTTTTTCTGTAAATCTACTCATCCGCTAAGAATTTCAGTTCAAAGTGCTACGTACTTGTTTTCCGAAATTTACTGGCCTCTGCGTAAACTCTCCAAAATCGTGGCTTCTATTTGCTATTGACATTGTTGGCGGCTATTTTGAGTCTGGCCGAGGGGCGGTCGGTAGGCAGGCCGGCGCCGCGAAGCGGATCGTAGCTGCTCGGCCGTGACTGATTGCGGGGTACATATGTGGGTAATCTGGCAGTTTTGCACTAACTTACTGACAGTCTTCCCGAATAACGACATGTATGTAACCTTCTTAGCGGGACGAATGTCCCATTCTTTACAGTGGAAATTATTTAAGAGGACTGACCCAACGTGACCGTAATTACGAGGTGACCCTACAACTGAGATGATATATATATATATATATATATATATATATATATATATATATATATATATATATATATATATATATATATATATATATATATAACACACACACACACACACACACACACACACACACACACACACACACACACACACACACACACACACACACACACACACATTCAACCAGCAGGAAATGCAGGTGACGATAAATGACGACAACACGGATTTTCTATTTGGCAGGGCTAGGTTCATGCTGTTATGGCTGTCGGAGCGCTCAATTGTTCTTAGAGTTGCACGGCGAGTAGATGGCAGGTAAGTGGGCGGCCGGTGTCATGGTTGAATGATTCGTTGTTTCTGAAAGCCACGTCTGCAGCCGCGTCTCGTTGGTAACCTTGCGGCAATGCTGAGCACAAACACTGTCCTCCATTCATCGGCATTCGGGCGTTACGCATTGGAAAGTAGATGACCAGCAGTGTACGTTTACGGTTATGCAACACAGTGGTCAACCGTGGTCGTGCCTGAATGACCAGGAATGTTCACGTATGGCTAAATAAGTAAAACACACGCATATGGCGGTCTTGTGCAAGATGCAGGTGTATTCCAGATATGTTCAAGCACGTATGTAATAAAACTCGGTGTAGTTGAATAATTAAAACATAAAAAAATTTCGACAGTCCATTTGTATGTTGCTATCAAGAAGGAATAACTGTGGGGCGTGGTGCCCAAGCTATTTACATGTTATTTAGAAAGATAATTGCATTCATTAATTAATGAGACAAACCAAACCAAGCCACACATTGATAGTAACACACTTAATGGCTGCAAAATAACATGTAATATATATTATTTGTGAAAACGTGTTGAAAAACTTGTTGTAAACATGTTGATTGCGAATCCCCGAGAGAACAGCCTGCGTGTGTTGCTACAATTAGAATACCATATCATATATGAAACAGCGCTTCTGAATGAGCATGAGAACGTCATCGACAAACGCAAATGTGTGGTACTGCTTCTATTGGATCTGAGCGCAGCATTTGACATCGATCGACATAAACATGCAGCTTACATGCTATTATGCAAACACGACATAACATCGTCCGTCGGCGTCCATAGACAATGCATGTCATGGATCGTTCCGTATGCCGGAAATAGAGTTAATTACCAGTCGAGAATGCACGACTTGTATGGGGGTCGTGAACTCTATTCAAATGCCTTGGTACTCACGGTAAACACAAGTGCATTAGACCGCATCAATATATTCCTGTTTATCAGCCAGCACGGAATTCTTAAATTTCGCATGTCTTATGTAACCGTCCAAACGAATTGTTGTTAGGCGTATAACGAGAGAAGAACTTCACAATCAATAGAAATACTGCGGAGTGAGTGTTGCCCCTTTGTGCAAGACCGTATTTCGTCAGCAATATCCATGTTTATCATTTGGTTTCGGCACACACGGAATGACGCACGAATGACGGGGATTTGACATACTACACGAAGAAGAGGAACTGAGTGTGTGTGTGTGTGCATGCGTGCGTGCGTGCGTGCGTGCGTGCGTGCGTGCGTGTGTGTGTGTGTGTGTGTGTGTGTGTGTGTGTGTGTGTGTGTGTGTGTGTGTGTGTGTGTGTGTGTGTGTGTGTGTGTGTGTGTGTGTGTGTGTGTGTGTGTGTGTGTGTGTGTGTGTGTGTGTGTGTGTGTGTGTGTGTGTGTGTGTGTGTGTTGTGGAAGTGCGTAATATCATATCAAGACACAGACGGTATCGTATTTGGTTGGTACTTACTTCACTGTGGATGTGTATCGCGATGTGTGTCTCGTGCGCAGGGGTGCGACTGGCTGCCGACAGACGGTCAGTGGTACTGCGTCAATCATTCTGTTCAGTCCAGTTCGTCGGGGGTGGGGCGGGTTTCTATAGGAGCAGCCAGCCAACCGGCATACGGTTGGCTGGCGACGCGGCAAAGGCCCCAACTAATGCTGCCGCATTCCCATATCATATGCATGTGTGATGGTGTGTTTGTCAAAGTAGAATATGTTTACATATCATAAACACTACACTTGTATTTCATTAGTTTAATATGTAAGCATACTAAAATACAGTGTAGTAATCACAATTGTAGACAGTAGTCTCTAGTGTAGACCAGCGTCCATTATTGTGTTAACGGAAGAACCGGCAGAACCAAACCTTTGATTTTGGCTTGGCCCTCCTGCTAATATGTGTGAAGTGATAACACTGCAACACCGTTGGCAAAATGTAAATAGCTATTTACATGTCCCCTATATATTGCTATAATGTGTGACAGTGGTTCAAGCGAGCAATAACATTTTAATCAAGGTTGACACATATCTCAGGAGGGCGGGTTATAAGTAGATGAACATTGTTGGACTCTCAATAAGCCAATGGCTTCCTTGCCACTTGCCTTCTGGGTCTTTGGTTTGGATGGGAAATCGTGTTAAATCTTGTTAAACCATAGATAATGCGGATAACCCTAAATGTAACACCAACCTGTTGACGGCTGTGTAACCCTAACCTCGTGTCGTCTGCGTTGAACACTGACCCTGACCCTGACCCGAACCATTACCTGCTGTAGTATGCGATAAACCCTGACACTGACGGAGTGACAAAGGAAATAATGAGGAAACGAGAAACCAACACAACACGGTATGGTACGAGTGCACACGTATTTTATTAAACAACACAAGCAGCATGACGATACAACAAGGGTAGCGTGTAATATCTCTACGACTACGACTGTCATGACGATAATGAGAAGACTTGCGGATGTTGACCATCACGCCAGAGGTCGCGTTACTCCCGGCAACCGGCACACCCTCGTGGATCAGTTCGCCACGAGCGGTCCACGCGATATCTCTTTTGAGATTCTCCATCAAACGTCTGGCTTTGGCCTGCATGGTCTTGGGAACGGTGTCCACGACATCGGCCTCTATTCAGCTACTAGGATTTCCCACTGCTCCCTCCGCCACCGCCACCCCCGCCCCACCTCCGGACCCGACACTGCTGCTGACATCGACTCTTTCACCGCGACTACGAGTACCGGTTACTTGACGTGTTTATCGGACAAGACGTTGTACCGCTGCAACAACTGATTATACAATGTTACCTTGGTCCTGTCGTCGAGGTCCTTTCCATCGAAGTTGGTCATAATCTCGTCATCGAGGGCTTGCACCTTCTTACGTAGGGTATCCGTCGGAGGAGGTGGTGGTGGTAAGCGAAGTGTGTCGAACAGTCGTAGGTCCACCAAGCCTATCTTGCGTGCGTGTTCCACCTCTTGAGCAGTACTTCTCAGAGCAAGGGTAGACAGACCGAACTTGCCAACGGTGCTAGGATGGCCGATAGGAAGCCCCCGCTCTGTTCCACACCGATATGCTGTTGCAGTAAGATGCGTCTCCTCCTGGCGGCTGGCGTTCGTCTCTGAGACAACTCGCGTAATTTCGTTCTGTATTTACTCAAACGTCGCCTCTATAAATCGGAAATTGGAATGTTCTTTTTTAATATGTTGTAGGCACACTCGGCCAACGCACACAGCAGATCGGTGTCTGCGTTGGCGATGACGGCTCTTCTCAGTTTGGGGCTCTTGTATCTGTTCAGAGCCTGTATACACAAAATGTGTCTCTTCACCAGGTCAGACATGGTGTGAATGAAGAGACGACCCACGCACTCGGTCTTTTTATACCTTCGGCAAGTACACGTACTGAACACCGTCGTCTGGAAAGATGGTCGTGCGCAGACGCATAACCTAGGGCGTGTCTTGTTTGAGATCGACCAATAGATAACTGTACGGTACCGATGTGGAGTCTTTAAAAGCCTCTTGGACGAACTCTGGCGAGCCAACTGCGAAATCTGCGATGCGTCACGTGGGTTCTTGAATACCATCATATACTGAGAGTTCAGACTGATGGTACGACTCTCCTTGTTTTTAGGGAACAGGTTATGTACGAGATACAACACGGACGTGTTCCTATGATGATTTTTTTAGTGAACAAGGTCGTGACCCGTTCGTCCGTTTCCGCCATGAGATCGTCTATGATGATGAGGTTCCTAGTTGCAGAATCGAACATGCTCTTCACCGTGATACCACGTGATCCTTTCTGGTGGTGGATCGATCATCGCAGAAACGTGACGCAGCATACGCTTCACGAAAGTACTTTTGCCGCATCCCGTCGGTCCGGCGACGATGCACGTGAAAGGATGTTTCCACCGTGCGTCCATGGTCGGAGTGCATCGCCTTTACTACACGTCCACCGGGCCCGTGCTCACCCTGCCCTCGTGCATCACGCGTTTGGCGTAGAAGAAGGTGATGGCGGTTCTTTCCTCTTCCGCTCCGACAGTTGGTGAACACCTCCAGAAACGCGTCCTTGTTGATGTCGTTGTGACGTTTGCTCAGCCCTTTGGCGCTGTATTTGTCGGTGGGTCCGAACAATAGTACGTCTTGCTACACAACACCACGAACCAGTCACCGGACCACTCCACCTTGTACAGACTAGGTGTCCTCTTATCGTGCGGTCTGCGCGCCTTACAGCACGCCTCGTCGCCGATCCCCGGTCGATGGGCGAGTCGACAGTGCACGTATTCGTTCCGATGTTCGTCGCAACATTCGGACGGCAGCCATTCGGAGCGGTGCCGGAAGTAATGTTCTCGTAGTTCCGGGGTCACGAAGTCGTCGATGGACTCAGCAGCCAAGGCCAAATAGGCGGAATATGTATCCATCTCGCAGTACTGGAACAGAGGGCGATCCATGAACCTGTTGATAAGTCGTAATATAACTGCAATATGCGCATCCTGGCGTACTGCAGAACGAAGAATCCCACGTGTACGGGCGGGGCGTACGTGGCAGTTTTCTTTTTCTTCTCTATCTCGTACGCAACGTCAACGACGACGTCGAGTTGTCGGAACCGTCTATCGTTGACCATGAGCGATGCTGCCTTCTCCGTGCAGCAGTTGACATCACTATGTCGGTCCACGTTGGTGATGGTCTTTCCGTAGCCCGAGTTCCCCAGCAACTTCATGGTGTCCGTAACTTCATGATAGCCTTGTGTGGGTGGGCGTCTCCCTCGCGCCGGACCGTGGACACTGCATCGCCGAACCGCCGGAAGCACGGAATCGGATCGTACTCGAAGACCTCGTAGACGTGCGTCACCTTGAGTCCGTGGTCCAGATATAATAGCAACAGGGGCGTGTCGAGTAAGATCTTATCGCCTCGATAACTGCCCACGAGCATGAACGGTCAGAGATCGTCGCGCGTCAGACGGATGTTATTGAACACGGGCCGCATCTCGTCAAAGGGTTCGCACAATGCACCCGGTACGCAAACGTCGCTTTCGATCAGGCCGAAAACGGTTCCGGCAAGCACGCTGCCTATGATCTGTTGCGACGTCATCGTCCACCGCGCGTGTCGTGGTCGCGAAAATGCAGCATCCAGACACTTTTTCACGGCCGGATCTCTTCTCATCTCTTTCCACTCGCATTCCCACAGCTCGAAGACCTGAAGTGACGTAGATAGGCGGTGTTCTTTTGGGTCTCGGCGAGCAGTTGAACCATGGGTTTCCAGTTGACGGCGTTCACCTCTTGACGGGTGCACGAGTGACCATGAAAAAAACATCCGTGGAACTGATACGCCGTGTTCGTCTCACTGCACCACCCGTCCACCTGAATTTTGCCTATTCTCTTCTTTCGACCGTTGATCCGATGTCGTATGGTGCGTCCCGTGCGTTCGGATTCCCACGTCAACCATTCAGCAGCCACCTGTTCGTCCAGCTGCGCCGATTCGGGCAGGAAGTCGTTCTCTTCCCGTCGTCGCGTGTACCATCCCATCGGAATGTCTTGCAAGAGCGACCACAAGTACAGCACGTTGGCATCGTATCCGACGATCGACCGACACGGACGAGCGGCCTTTCCGTACTTGTTCTGGCGTTGCGTGGTGACCCCTTTCTTGTGATAGCGGTGGAAAATGAGCGAAGCTCCGCCAACCACGTGATCTTTGACGAGGTGATGAATATATTTGTTCTTCTCGTTGAAGATCGTAAAGTAGGTCTTCTCTGGAAGGTCGTTGAGCAGGTAGAGCAAAGTCAGACCAGGTACGCTGATGCCCTGCTTGAACATGTCTCTGCAACGTTGCTCATAGAAGGCAAACTGTCTGTCGATGGCCGGCAGAAAGGGAACCACGTCCCTATTGTTGTACCAGACGAGAAAATCTCGGAAAGTCGTCATGCCGTTCTCGCGCCTGGCCTCTTGACAACTGGCGTAATCCTAGTTGGAAATACCCTCTTTCTTCGGTCGACAGAAGAAGACCTCTTTCGGTGGAAAAGCGGTGTCGTCGAGCCTCTCCAGACAGTCCATGTACTCGTACGGGAAATGACCTTTCGTCACCTCGCATCCGTATGCTTTCAGGTACTTGTAGCTGAATCCCGGGGCTATGTAATTGGTCATGTCTAGGAATTTCAACTCATCCTTCGAAAGAAACATGAACGTGTTGTTGCGTTTGATGATGAAAAATGACTCGATGCCATCGTTCACTTCTTCTTTCTATTTGTCTTCTTGTTCCCTCTCTTCTTCTTGTTCTTATTTCTTTGACATGGACAGGAAGTAAGGCATGATGAACTGTTTGATGGCATTGACATCATACTTACCCGAATTGAACCCAATGACGAGTAACTGATGCATCCATCCATAAAGTTGTCCCATCAGCGTTTTGAACGGATTGGTCGCTGGTCGAGATTCCTTGTCGTTTTGTGGTCGTGCAGCGTATTCCCGTTCTTTCCAGTTGGTCAATGCTATCCTCGCAAGATAGCCATCATGACGCTCACCAACTTGTTGATGTCTCCATCCATGACGAGACATTCCACTTGTTCATGTCCCGGTACGTTGGATACCACGCTGACGCTCAGTGGGACGTGACGCGCAACCCAGTGGACCTTGTCACTGTCCGACGGAAGTTGTTCGGTATCGAACCAACACTCAAAGTCAAAGGTGGCTCGGTACAGATAGTACCGCAACGATTCGGAAACACGAATGTTCTCGTCGTCGAGGTGTTCGAACACTGATGGAGTCGAATGGTACACGCCGCCAAGATAGACACGACGCACACACCCGTACACGTGCGCTCGTGTTGGCGTAGCTTCGATGCGTATTTCTATAACGAGTCACCGCACTTCCGACATTGATACGAGTGACAATACATGCGTAAATCTTGGATGATGGAAAAGTGTGTTTCGTGAAGGTTGAGGTACATTGTGTCGGGGTAATGAAATAACGATCGACGGACGAGTTCGGCGGTCGAATTTCCATCCTCTGCATCTGACTTGACGAATTTGTACACGCGTGTGTGTGTACATTCGTTTTGAATGTGGTTTCTACGTGATAGAGATCACCCAACGTGACCCCGGCAAATTCGTACATGGGTACATCGTCTTGGTCGTATGCATCGCACAGCGTCTTCACCCCCTGTTCCAATCGATATAGATCACATCCTCGATGCAGGGTCAGACATCGGAAGAGACATAGGTTTTCTTTGTACCTATTGGTATTGTTGGGCTCCGTTTCCAGACAGATGACGACTTTGTTCTTCTTGATGTAGACTGGAAGGGGGTCGCACGTACACATCCTATTGGGTGATCGATGATTCGGTTGATGAAGAAGGTGACATTGGTCACGAGTTCGCACACCCACGCCGAATTCGGTCTTTGATTGATGGTCCACTGCAAGACGTCGATTTCTCGGATGCGTTCGAGAAACACATCAAAGTCCTTGCTGTTGGTGATGAGATTGGGCTCGTCCAGGTAGCGTCCACCGCAATTGCACGAGGAATTATAGTACATCTATCGACCCGTGTTCTTTTTTCCTCACAACGAAACCGTAACTGAGGTTAATCTTGAATGAGTGGGTCTGTTCCTGGAACATGATCTTCAAAAGAGCCTCTAGGACGGTAGTATCTAGCGTGGTTAATCTGTAATCGTACCTGCACTAGAGGGGACCTCTCGATACACGTGCCCTTATAGTCGACCAGTGCTCTCGAACGACATGTAACAGTTCCGCCGACACAGTGTCAGCGAAGGGATGTCTAGCATGTGGATCGATGGGGTCTTTCTCGGTAACGAATGGGTGGTGAGGTGTTGTGTCTTCTCTTTTTGATTTCTTCGGTGATGGCGGTTCGTTGACATCGGTACACGCGGTTCGTTCGTGTCTGGTCAACACGTTCCATTCCTTTTGTCACTTTTATTCAATGTAATACATATGTTGTGTATGAAATATATTTACATATATATATATATATATATATATATATATATATATATATATATATATATATATATATATATATATATATATATATATATATATATATACGTACTGTCCTGTACTGCTATGAAAGTAGCGACTTATATATACGATGCTCTCTCTGGGAGTGTGTGTGTGTGTGTGTGTGTGTGTGTGTGTGTGTGTGTGTGTGTGTGTGTGTGTGTGTGTGTGTGTGTGTGTGTGTGTGTGTGTGTGTGTGTGTGTGTGTGTGGTCCTTGTGTTTGTGATGGAGCGGCATACACATTCGGTGAATTCCTGGAGTGTTTTGGATGTAGTGTGACTGGTTAACATGATGAGATTCGTCTTCCTCTATAAGGATCACGCATACCGTCGGCTCCATACTGTACTGGTGGTGGTGGCGACGTCGGTGGTGATGCTGGAATATTTGTTGCTATGATGACATCGTCCTCCTCAAAACCCACCGGAAGTGGGGGTGTTGCTGCACTGAAGTGGAACTTCGACGACGATGACGATACGGAGGACCGTGTCGGCGATGGAGGCGGTGATGGCCTGCGGTCGGAATGGAGTCGATGTTGGTGGTGACGTCATGGGTGACGTCGGCGTCTGTGATGATAGCGACAGTGGGGACGACGGTGCCGGTTGTGACGTCATTGTTGGCGACGGTGGTGGTGGTGGTGGTGTTGACGTCATTGCTGATGCTGCCAGTCGCCTTTCGTCAGCAGCACCAGCTGAAAGTCATTGTCAGCCAACGGTGGAGTGATGCGTTTACGCGACGCCGCCTTCGTCACCGTCGTCCTTTTCTCCTCATAGTTCTCCCTACGTTGTCTGAGACCTGTGCTTATCTATAGACAGCAAAAAAAGGGACACCTGTTTAGTCACTGCCAACAACATTACATTTACATGCGTATTGACTGGCTACGGTCTTTCTGAGCGTCTCCATCATATCGATACGCCATTGCCATTTCCCAAACCTCTCGGTCAACGATATGACAACCCAACGCATGATGTGATGCACCAAACCGGCAGACGGTTCGTAATACTCTTCGTCTGACAGATCCAATATACGAACCACCTAGTCACACGTATAAAGAACGCAGGCGGCACCTATTGCTTCGTCGAAGGTCTGTTGATTCAACATGGCTTCCGCACGATTGCAAATTCTATCTACTTTGCTTACCGTCACCGCCATATCATCGCCACAGCTGCTGCTGCTGCTACTGCTTATACATATGACAGGAGCGGTGGCGTTATGTTCAGAATCATCCTAGTTGCCTGACAGCAGTTCTGTGGAAGAGGTATCGGATGCGGAGGAAGGGAACAATATTTCGTTCTCATAGGTATCTAACCATTCCTGCAGCTTTTCCGTGCTGACGCGCGTCGTCTGTTCGTCAGGGGATACACTGGTAGTGTTGCCGTCATCATTCTCTTTGTCTTTCTGCAAAGAGAATTACGCGTCTAACATTTCCAGTTCTGACACGATGTAATTCACATACCTGCCCTTTACCCGTTTCTTAATGGTAACCATGACACGGGGCCCCGCAGCGGCGATAGTGAGGCTTGCCGCTCTCCTCTGACGTCATACTGACGTAGGTGTTGGCACTGACTCCCAACACCTTTGCTGTCGTTTGATCGAATACGGTTGCCCAATACTCTCCCCCGTCCAATCTGATAGTATGACCAGCAGAGCGAACTTGTACACGGGAACTCGCTGCCATTGATGATCTGGACAAAAGTATAGCCATTATTTTCCTGGTGCACGCTTTTGAGACAGTGCGGGCGCAATGCATACACGATGTATTTATCTTCTGTGGCGCAGTTTAGTATCGTTAACGGACTTGTAAACTTATATGTGCCGTTACTTACTTCCGTCTTACGCATTCTTTTAACGGTGATTGCTGCGTGTCTAAAAGCCACTTACGTAGTGTTGCATTGCGAAATTTAATCGCAACTAAGCAATACATAATCGCTCGTCTCTCTTTGTGCCATTGTTTGCGTAAATGTGCCTTCTCTCGGATGGTCTTGCTCAGGTATTTCGCTTGTAGTCCAGTACGTGTGGCTAGCATTTATTATGCCTTCTCAATATCGCCATTATATGCACATTTCGTATACATATAGGCGGCTTCGACTGTCGTAAAACGAAGGCCCCGGCATGTATACTGCATACGTAGAAATTAAACAAGAAACTGTTTCCTCCTCTGAAGTATATAGGACGATTCATTCTGACTTTATGATGTTAAACATTACACGCACTGTATTAAATACGGCTGTTAAGCAACGTTCGCTGAGTACGCAATACCTTCGTTTTTTCACGGGTGAGCGATGTGATGTTGTTCCCAAACTGGTTAGCTAACAGTTATCTGACAGGTTTATCGCATTTCTTTTGGTTATGATGAATTTGCTCTTGTTATATTATGCAGCTTACGTCAGCTGCGTGTCCTGACACGTTATACGGCTATTATGCAACGTTTGCTGAGTACGCAGTGCCTTCGTTTTTTCACGCGTGATCGATGTGATGTTGTTCCCAAAACAGTTAGTTGACAGTTCTCAGACAGGTTTATCGCATTTCTTTTGGTTGTGATGAATTTGTTATTGTTTTCTGTAGCTTACGTCAGTTGAACGTCCTGACAGGCTTACAGCATTATATTTGTTATGATGCAGTTGTTATTGTTCTCTGTGCCTTACGTCAGCTGTCTGCATTGTTTAACGCTTCGTGTATAAGGACGGTGAGAATGGTAATTTCTATATACACCTACGTCAACCGTATGCTGAATGCTTCCTGGTGTTGTTGCTTGTCGTTCACCTTTCTGGTCGTATACCAGATGATGGGAACGACGTTGTTCTTGATGATGGATCGTTTGTAAGTTTTATGAGTGTATATATATATATATATATATATATATATATATATATATATATATATATATATATATATATATATATATATATATATATATATATATATAGAGAGAGAGAGAGAGAGAGAGAGAGAGAGAACTGTTACGAAAGGATCGATTTCTCTGTGTCTTACTTCGGTTTTCGTTTTATTACGGCTTTCATCGTAACATATGGGCTACAGTGATGGCTGAGTTGGTGTCCATCACACCGCGCGTGGTCGTCACTGATGTTGGCTACGATAGCTCGTTAGAGGAGGATTGGAATGACGGCTGTGACGAAGACGCGGCCTTCCTCGATCACAGACGTCGATGGACGGGGGTGTTGAACGAACTCATCCGCGTTCGAACACCCATAGAGGCACAGGCACACGAAAGCAACGTCAGACGACCGACTGCGTTGATAGACAGATGTGGTCGATCCCTCCCACCGTTGCCATTGCACCGCTGATCCTGTGAGCGATGCCTGCTGTCGGAGTTTGCGCCAACGTCGAATGAACAATGACATTTTTGTTCCTTGTACTATTCCGCTATTTTAGTTTTTAATATGTCAATATTTTAAAATAATATACCAATATTTAATTATATTACAATATAATAATGTCAATATTTTAAAAGATATAATAAAATCTGCTTGTGCCATTATTCATTATGGTGTTGTGTCGATTTCTAACTTCGCTAACAAAAGAAAGATGACCACATTTCACCCTGCTAGCAAATAATAACCAAAGGTTGAATGTCTATACTTGTAGCGAGAAAAATGTAGCCATACATATAGGCTATACAATACATATCACATCATCACATTATATTAAGAACTTTTCATTGTATGTCGTCTGATGTCGACACCTACGTACTGCCTATACTGCCTTAGACCTGCGTAAATACCACACTTGCAACATTGTCACTGATACCGCCCGCACTTATACATTTTTACTGAAAACGATGGTGCAGTTGCAACATTGTTACTGATGACGCCCTTTGATCTCACAGTAGGACTCACAGCTGGATAGAAGCACACAATGCAGACTGAGTCTAACACAGGCGCTGAGGGTTAGACCACAGCTCACAGGGAGTGAGCTGTGGTAGGGTCGGGGTAGGGCTCACTCCGTTAGGATCAAGGTCAGGTTAGGTTTAGCGTTCACAGCCGACAGAGGGTTACGATTAGGGTTAGGGTTAACCGTCGACATAGGGTTAGGGTTACGGCTAGGATTAACTGCAACCGCCAGGGGACGCTCAGGCTACCCAGAAGGCTGTGTGGCTTAGGGTTAACCGTCGACACAGGTTGAGGGTTACGGCTATGGTTTACTACAACCGCCAGGGCGCTCATGCTACCCAGAAGGCTGCGCGCGCAACCGGAAGTCAATCGTGCACATGGCGGCCGCTTTTGCTTCGTCATATGGATCATGCTCATGAATATTCGGTACCGTTCGTCAGACTTCGGTTAGCTCCGCTGAGTTTATGGAGCAAGAAAAACGTGTTCCACATCATCAACCGGTGAACTTATCAAAAGGAAACGTGGACCTCTGCTGTTTGTGTCGCGGATTCAGCAAAGGAAAGGGACAATCTATGGAATAAACTGAGGGTGAACATAGCGGAGGCCTATGACAGATGGTTTGATTTAAAAGAAAAGCACCAGCTCTCCACCCACGATGGCCGAACTTCTCGAAGCGGTCGCATTGTTTTTGTTGGACAACTTTGAAAAGGTCAAGGAAGTATGGTTATATTTAGCCGACATATTTTCGCTAATAAGTTTTTTATATTGATAGAATTGTGACAAATGATGTCAGACTTGTGGCATGGTACGTGTTGACTGGTACAGTGATAAGCAGTGTTTCTTTATTACGAACGGGTCCTCGTTGACACACTCAGACCCACACTGACACAGACAGGGCAGAACATTTCGCAAAAGGAATTTGAAATGAGATGAGCCAAACAATCGATTTAAGGAGGCAGTTTTAAATATAACATTAATTTTATTTCAGAGAAATTTAAAGATAATCAGCTCAGCAGGATGCCAATCTGCAGCCATCATCGAAGAAAGCACTGTTTAGCACACACAGGGCGTTTTTTTATTGAATTTTCACTGGGGGACAATGTCCTAAGGGCACTCCAAATGGTTAAAAAGGGCACCTTACGCATTATTAATGATTATTTACATAACCCTTAGGAATGTATGAAACCTTATATATATATATATATATATATATATATATATATATATATATATATATATATATATATATATATATATATATATATATATATATATATATATATCAGTATATTTTCATCCATATGGTTGCACAGTGACGACTGCATCTCGGCATAAAATTAATGTTACACTTATATCCCAGAATTTTTTTTATTACAAACACAGTAGTTAGAGAAATATGACATGTCTCTAGCAACTTTCAAGTCAGTACGTTGGACAGTCGTCTCAATTTTACTAGACGATCCCGGTTTTCCGGGTGAATTTCCTAACGAATTCACTCTGCCCGTAGATATCCCAATCTGGAGCTCCGCATCTTCTGGCCTTCTCCAGGAATTTGACGACAGCGGGTCGAGGGTCAAAGTAGGCGGTGCCCACACCATTCAGTGCCACCATGAGGCGGGCGTTTCTCGTGTCCTCACCCACGCTGGTGCGGTGATTGTTCTTTCCGGGAATGGTCAATCCCTCATCAATCTCAACTTCTTGACGGCAGCGCCAGTCACAGTGAGAAGATCGCTGATGAACAAATCACTCCTTTGCAACTTCTTCTTTCAAATATCTCCAGGATGTCGCCCACCAGTGAGGTTATCCACTTCTGTTGGTGGTTCCAAATTCTCAGAAACCCTTTGGCTTCAGCCTTCTCCTTTCTGTCGCTGGTACTTTCAGGTGCTTGCATCTGTTCCCACACCTTAATGCAGTCTGGTAGCACAGCATCCACCAGCTGCAGCTTGTGCTGGGCAAACCTGACATCGTGGTGCCGGGGGAACTGTTTGACATTCCCGGCTTGCGCTGACAACATCTTCATCCTTCTCGGCGTCCGGAAGAATCGTACGAGCCCCAGTAGATTAGACTTCCAGATGCCCAGCTCCGGTATGGTGCTGACGACCGACTCAATGGCTAAGTCCGACCGGTGAGCAGCACACCAGAAAGTTGCCAGACCTCTCTGCACTTGGTCAGCAAGAAAACGCCATAACCCACCATGTCTGCCAGTGTTTGCCGATTCGCCGTCTGTGGTGACACCGACGAGCTTCGTGTCTTTACCTCCGGTCAGAACCAAAGCTTTGTTCACCGCTTCCAGTGGTCCAGGGGCGCCATTCGTCTCTGGCGAATGCATGACGACGAACACACACGTTACGCTACCATCACTGTTAGCCATCCGTCCACTTACAAACTTGTAGTCCAACATTTACCTGTCACAGCTGCCATCAATCTGCACACTGAAGACTGTACATCGGTTGAACATTTGAGACAGACACAGTTTCTCTAGTTCGTATATGACATCCAGCATCTGCTTATAGTAGTTTGGGTCCCGGGATCATGGCTGCTTGATGAACTGGCTATCGGGCGAGAACACGACGAAGGCAGTATCTCTGTGACTGGTGGTACACTTTTATCTTTGGGAGTGTCATCAGATGTGAGGGCAGTGAACGGATCATGGCTGCTTGATGAACTGGTACTCGAGCGAGAGCACGACGAAGGCAGAATCTCTATGACTGGTGGTACACCTTTGTCTTTGGGAGTGTCATCAGGTGTGATGGCAGCGGACGGATCATAGTTCCCTGGCGGCATTGTGGGTATTTCTGGCAACGAGTCATTAAGGCTGCGTCGAAAAATTGTGTCTAGGCGTTGACATTTTACGGCAGATTTCTCTAGCCCTTTTTGTTTTCGTTTTGCTTTTCTGTCTCTGTTAGGCATGACTGGCAAGATATCGACCTGGACAAGTTAGATGGTTAAATGTAATAACTAACTCAGGAAAAGCCTGTCTATTTGAAACACTTTTATAGTGGAATTACAATGCGAGCGGCAACATGCTCTAGACTCTAGACATAAATATACTGAAGATATAGGCATAAGGCAGAAACGAGAGTAATACAAAACATGCATACCACGTCTATCAATCAAATGGTTGGCTAAGTACATAAAAAATAAAAATATAGAAAATACGTACTTCCAAAACTGACATGTGCAAATGTTGATTACATTTTTTATGTTAATATGTGGACCACCAACTTTTGAGTAACAATTTTCCAAAGTTGAAGTCCCTGCTGACCGCCAACTTTCCATCTCACATATAGACCACTATCAACTACTCATACATTTTAAAATTTATTTGTTTAATATGTATACAATATGCTTCTTTGAGTTACCATGCTTAAAATTTCGATTTCTCAAAGATGCGGAGAATGAATTGGCTAGGTTACTGCCTCAATAAAAATCTGCCCTGACAGGTTTATGGCTGTTGTGATGTTTGTATCATCTTACCTACAAGAGGGATCATTATTAAAATGTGATTATTTTGTGATATTTGTTAAACGTTTCCAATTGCTTTCGTTGGACACTACACACACTTTGTCAGGTTTATTTATTATTTGAAAAAAAACAGCCGAATGAAAGGTTGTTGATACATCGTTAATCCCCGCCCGCTCGCTCTCGACCAGTGGTAATAGCGAATGGGCGTGGTTTAGTCTCGCCTGGTACGTTTCGCAATTTCGCGGCCAGGACACCGGTTTATGTTAACAGCTATTTCAACATCACTGTAAAGAACTGGATTGCACGCGGCTCAATCGTGTAAAATGTGATGGCGGGTCTTGTTGAATTATACACAATTTAAACAAACAGTAACATGAAGGTACACATATTTACATATACATAATCATTAGCTATTCTAGCACCGGAACACTGACGTCATAAGTAAACACTTCTATGACTATGTATGGCTATGCCAAAGCACGTTTTCAGTTCTTCGCATGAACTGTATGAAGAAGCCATTCGGCAATAAGTCACTGCTATTGCTATGATGCTATTACATTCCTCACTTCCTGTCGCATGCATTAACATAAACACACCATAACTCGGGTACTACTGCCTATGTCCATGATATTGCCATTATTCTTCGACTTTCGAGTCGAAAGTAAACCTCACCATTCGAGACGCATCGAACATGAAAATGGTAACATGAAAATAGTAACCTGGCATCTAGTTATGGAACAGGAAATATAAAGCCTTTTTTGAAAATGTAAGATTCCCCTCTGAGCCATATCAATAAATTGATCTTTTGTAGACATATTGCCCTTCTTTAAATCTGGTACTTTCTTGATTTTGCCACCAATGAAAATTAACTAAATCACACTAACAAAAAGAATACAAATTATGACCTACATTAATACAAGGGGCTGGTTAAGGAGAATGGGGGCACGCATTGCGGGGGGGCAAGTTGGTTTGACGGGGGCAAATGAAAGGGCTGGGGGGGGCATGGGGCATTGCCCCCCCCCTTTGTATGTTAAAAAACGCCCTGAGCACACCGGCTAAGCCTAAAACACCAAATAGGTATATAATTACAGTTTTTCACGGTCTACACTATAGAGTACAAATTTCCTGCTAGCTCAGACATAACCAACTTAAACATGGGTTTTTTTGTTTTACTCAGGTGAAAATGTGGCTTGCTGTTTATTTTACTGGATTCCATATTATTAGTAACCCGTTTTAATCATTTCTAAGTGTACATTTACAATATGATAACATTGTGGTACATGGGAATTATTTCGTACATTTTATTTATAATCTAAGAAGTTTCCGACAAATAGCATAGCAATATTGAGTTGGAAATGTCGATGACCAATTTTCTTATTTCATGCGTGTTTGTGTCCTCACAACAAAATAATTATTTAACTTTATAGGGTAGGTAGGTCTGGAATTTATTTTCTGTTTTTAAACCTCTACCTTTGCTACGAGTCCAGAGTGAATGACACACATCAAGCTGTTGCTCAAGTGATATCTTCCAATGTTAATTAAAGTCCAAATATTATAATTTTTTATTTGAAATAACAGTTAACAAAATTAGGGCCAATCCTAATATTTTTATCGCACATTTAAATCTAGGTAGGATCGGGTTACCGGAAACACACTTATCTCTTAAGCCCCGTACTAGTAGTAGTGTGCCTATCCATGTACAGCCCCAAACATTTAACCAAATAAAGGCAATCAGGACCTATTGCTTCTTTAAATCTGTTAAAATCCACTGGTTCTTAGAAACATCAGTTCAATGGGCCCTACCCACAAGTGTTGTGTTTCAAAACATTGGGTTACCAATATGCTTTTTAGGTGACGGCCGGATGGACAGTCCTGGGTATTGTGCAAAATAATGTACATTTACGGAGGGATAACTGATACATTGTACAGACAATATGAAGTGTGTTGTGGGTGTTTGTGTGATTCCTTGGTCTCTAGCACCATATGTTTTGTATTGTGCCTAAAAGTGAGTGGCTGTAAAATGCATTTTATTTTTTCTGATGAATTTAGGAAGATTAAACAGCGCACAAGCAGCAGAAGGCAAGACACCCATAAAACATTCATTGGACATCTGGCACATTGCCAAGAAAATTGCCGAAGTAGTTTTGCTTGTTATGTATTGTAGTTTTCTTTTGTGTTCAAGATGTCTCGTAAGATCTGATCTTGATAACAACAAATATAACACAGAATAAAAGAACTTCACCAAGCAAAATATATAGCTGATATCTTAATATAAGGCATATACCTGTTGATTAATGTTTTTTAAATAAAATACTGTTTCAGCTAACATGTTTTAATATCTTCAAGTATAATGTTATGAATTATTTGACAGGCTGCATGTGAATATTCAACAACTAAACCATCTAACAAGTTATTTGGTGAACACACCAAAATAAGAACAAAACAGAATAACTGTTTTTTATTTTGGTGTGATAACAACTTAAAACAGATAATCGTCTGAACTTATTATAATATTTGTTTCCTTCTATATGGTACCAGAGGATGTGCCACAAACAAAAAAAATCTGGTCAGTAGGTCAGAAAAAGGAGAAGAAAACCTACAAATATGTGCCGGAAATTGTTGAAAGAATTGTCAACACGCATTTGGATGATGAGCAATCATTGTACAGGAGAGCAGAACGTGGTGAACATGATCCGAGGAACATCGCATCAAACATTATGAATATAGCACCCGTCCCTATACCATCAACTTCTGAGATAGTACAAAAGCAGCGTTCCCGTTTTTATTGATGAACTGTGAATAAACTTAAGTTGTTGAATTACTTTAGTCTTATGATATTGATATAGAGTTCATGTGTATATAAAGGTTGATATCAGGAAACAATATGATGCAATGTCCTGATGTGAAAATGGACATATGGATCTTGGCACTTATTTACTTACTGGGCCATTGTTTAATAATTCACATTTCGGTAATTGTGCTGCAATCTAGGCGACTAGTAGTGAGGCCTATAGTAAAGTTAACATCAGAACAGTCTTCTGCCTGTACAAATCGGAGCTTTACTTGTCTCGAATTTCTGCAGTAGAGAATACCCTGCACCACAATTCAGCCAGTCAAAGGCTGCGCTGTGGGTCTCGTGTATTTATGCAAGCATGTTAGACCTCATGCTTGGCGGCACCACGATTCTCATGCCTTTGTACACTACACCGTCATATACGGAGAGTTCGTCACGTATTGTCCAGTACATTCAGACTGCGTGCGTTGCTTCCAACTTAGTATCTGACCAGCCCTTGAGGATCACAGCAGTTCGTTCAGTTCATCAGCTGTACATTCCTCGAACTGTTTGTATTGTGTTAAAATCGGCTGTTTAGGTTCTGTTCACCCTTTAACATACGGGAGTGCGACCATACCTTTTGATTTCGATGTGTTCTTTTCCTTGTTTTCTTTGTTTTTTTCCTTCTGAGATTGCTGTTCTTTCACCTTCTTTATGATCCAACTTGGGTACCCACATCTTTCTTGTGCCTTGGAGATGTGCTCCACCTCTTTCTCTCTGTCCTCTGGCTCTGATACGATGTGGTTGCATCTATCCAGTAACGTTTTAGTGGCCCCTTCTTCCGATACACTGTTCCCATCTTCCTTTCGTATCATAAGTGTGTCCAGGAAGGACAGGGAGTTGTTG
The DNA here is from genome assembly GCA_033239005.1 of Lamellibrachia satsuma. Taxonomy (NCBI): domain Eukaryota; kingdom Metazoa; phylum Annelida; class Polychaeta; order Sabellida; family Siboglinidae; genus Lamellibrachia; species Lamellibrachia satsuma. Next base: position 2,707,535 of record BSQZ01000045.1, on the reverse strand, counting down.
CTCTCTTCTTCATATGTGAACTTAATGCTGCCTGTGGTGTCTATGTTGTTGAGATGCTCTGTCAATTCTTGGTCACATCCCTTCCTCACTACTTCCATCACATCATCCATATATCTCTTCCATAGTTTCGGTTTGCAAGTTATTGGTGCTGTGAGAATAACTTGCTGTTCCAGCCATTCCATAAAGAGATTTGCAATTGCAAGTGACTCCTGACTTCCCATTGCTGTGCTAAACTTCTGCTGATAAATGGTGCCCCTGAAGCTAAAATGTGTAGTTGTGACGATGAACTTCAGCAGCTCCATTAAGTCATCCACAATTATATTTGTCAGCAGTTTCAGTTTTTTTTGTCAACTTCTAGTTGTTTCTTGATGCTATCCAGTGTCTCGTTGATCGAGGTGTTGGTGAAGAGAGACACCAAAACAACTGGTGAGCAGAGGAAGAACGTCATCATTCCTGATGAAGGCTGCCGATGGCAGTCGAGTAATCAAAATAGTTTTGAATAAAAAAAATCGTAATTCATATTGAACATACAGTTTCAAATTGACCAACAGGTGTTAGGTAAGAACAACGCGTTTAGCTTTGTAGTTGTTGCACTTGGCTATGTATGTATATCTTTTATCTATTAGTCCAGTCATTCTGTGGTTCAACCTCAAAAAAATTGCAATAGTAAGTTTGGTGGCATTTTTAGATTCTACATTATGTTTATGTTACCAGAAAAAAGTCCACCAAAATCCACTTGGTGGAACATTGTCATTTTCACATGTTGCTAAATGATCGTAGGTCTCACTGAAATTTAGGGGAGTACACGTACGCATTCATGTTGTGTAACTTATTTTCCGTGAAAACATTATAAAGGTGATGTATATCATTGGAAAAGTAATACATTTAGCTGTTCAAAGGTACCTAACAAGTGTAATTTCAATGAATATTAAAGCCATAATATTATTCTAAACACATTTGCAAATTATCGTAATTGACGCGTACCCCGATTTTCGGCCTAGTCCCGTCAATCTGAGATTTAACATCAAACAAACAGCAATAGCAACTATGGTGGCGTTTGTAGTTAGTACTATATGTCTACATTATAAGAACAAAAGTTCACTGAAATTCACGTCGTGGAACATTGTCATTTCTGACGATAATGACAACTGGTTGAAAGCCGCTACCGGTCATTGTTTTCGCGCAGTGAAATGTAGAGGTACGCCTTATTTATGCTAAGTAATCTATTTTCTTTGCGCAATTTATAAACATAATGTAGATCGCCGGAAAGGTAATATACAGATCAATCCACCGACACATAGAATGTTTAACTACATTAAGTAGTACGGTGAAAATCAACTTCTAAACACAGTGAGCACCGTTTTTTAGCCGCCACGGGGTAGTAACGTTGCGATCAACCAATTGTTGTTTACACATATAGCCATACACTTGTCTATTTCAGTGGCATTTACGTCCTTACCTACTGTTTCTATATATATATATATATATATATATATATATATATATATATATATATATATATATATATATATATATATATATATATATATATATATATATATATATACGTGTACACACAAACAAAACATACACACACGCACGCACACACACACACACACACACACACACACACACACACACACACACACACACACAAATGTTATATTGTTTACATTGCAGTGTTACTTACCGGTAAATGTCACTTTCAATCACTGCTGTGATCGAGAGCTTCCACGGTGATGTCAACTGAATTTTGACAGGTGCTTCCTTTGCATAGACGACACACAGAGTGCACTCAAGTCCATTCTTTCTGCAACTACATCGCAGCGAATTGCTGTTTTTCTTGCAGTTACAACGGATGACCGACAGCAAATGGGCTGGTGCTGCTGGGAGGTCAGTCATCTTCGGAACATGGCAGTTGTCTTTGACAATCCAGCCCCAGTCCGTGGCTTTCAAAGTTTTCTCGGATCCTTTCCACTGTTGAATCTGATAGTAGATCCTGAGGCTGTGATAGTGGGCAGCAGCTGAAATAGGGGGTAGATTTTTCCATGTACTTGATGCTACCTTTTCAATGAAGCGTTTATACAGTAAATCATCGAGGTTTTCTCTAATGTTGCTACCATGAACACATACAATAGCCTGTTCTCCCGCAGTGATCAATTCTTTGACTTTTGGTGTTGCTGATTAGAACACCTGTGCTTGTTTCCTGAAGTGTTCGTTAGTCATAGCCTTCTTCAGAGATGTGGCCTTACCAATCCCGTATAAGCGTGATGCGGTATTACATCCTAGTAAAGCGTGTGAGCATATGACTGCACACAGCTGGGCCCTGTGTTTCTGTGAGACCTCTGGTGTTCCAGATCTTGACTTGGTGTGATGTGCTCTGTTTAGGCTCTGATATTAAGAATACACCAAAGGGTTCCTATCGAAAGTGGTAACACAGCAGCACTAGCAAATCGGTGTCTTCACCAGTTAGGATAGTGTCGATTTTGTTCGATCTTCTTCTTCTTTCATGTCCTTCACACAATGTGTTGCCACTTGCGGGCGCACGCCTTTGCTCGCTCAGTGACATTGACGAGGTCTTCTGCGGTGCAGGCCTCATCCAGTAGTCGATAGCAGAGCAGTTGGCCAACGTCTGCAGTTCCCCACAGTTACAGTTCAAAGACTGGGTGTCATCAATGTATCCCCACCTCCTCATCGTACTTTTAACACGGCCAACGTCAATGCGTAGGCGATTCAGAGAACGCCAACAGAGCCATGCTTGGTCAGACCCCGCTGGCAGGGATTCAGCCGCCTCTAATCCCATTTTATTGGAGGCTGGTATATCAGCTATTTTGATCTGTATTCTAGTGATACTAGGAGACGAGTCGAGCGGTGTCACTGTGTGCATGAAGCTCTTCCGCGACTTCAGTCGGCTAGCAGCTGGCATATGGTTGAACAGTTGGTGTCTGGTATCTGTCGTTAATCGTGATCGTTCCATGCGGCTGGCAACAGTTTCCTGATTTGAGGGGGAGCTATGCCGGCCAGCAAGTGTACGCTGTCGACGTTCGCCGGTTTGAGGCAGCCTGAGATGATTCGGCAGCAGTCATGTAGAGCATGGTTCAACTTGCTTGCGTGTGTGGACCTTTCCCATACCGGACAGGCATACTCGGCATCTGAGTAGCAGAGAGCGAGACAACTAGATCTTAAAGTTGATGCTCTGCACCCCCACTTCGAGTTGGCAAGTTTGCGGATGATGTTGTTTCTTGCGTTTACTTGCGTCTTAAAGGAGAGAGTTCTATCGAGATGAAAGCCGAGGTACACTGGTGTTGATGTGTTGTTGAGACGGGTCCCATTCCAAACAACGTTTAATTCTCGCTTAGCGTCTTTGTTCCTCAGGTGGAAAGGACACACCTGCGTCTTAGATGGGTTTGCGTGCAGTTGGTTGAGGTCGTAGTATGTGGACAAGATGCTTAGTGCAGACGTCAGATTTACTTCGATGTTATTGAAATCTTTTTCTTGCGATGCAATGCATAAGTCGTCCGCATGTATGAAACTCTGTGTATCAGTTTGCACGGGCTGATCGTTGGTGTAGATGTTGAATAACATCGGCGCCAGTACACTTCCCTTTGGTAGTCCGTTTTTCTGTCGTCGCCAACGGCTCTTTTTACCATTCAGCACCACGAAGAAACGTCGGCTTTCGAGCATTGTGCGTATCAGGTCGGTCAGATGGAGATCGCCAGTCATCTCCAGCACTTTGCTGAGGAGGCGTCGGTGGTTGACCGTGTCGAACGCAGCAGACAGGTCTACAAAGACAGCACCGGTGATCAGGCATTTCTCGTAACCATCTTCTATATGCTCTGTCAAGTTGAGTAGCTGGCTCGTACACGATTTTCCAGGGCGGAAACCGGCTTGTTCCGGGATGAGTTTCTCATCAGCATGTGCCGCTAGTCTATTCAGTATGAGCCGTTCAAACAGCTTGTATGTGTGGCAGGGCAGGGACATCGGTCGGAAACTCTTCGCCTCAGATGGATCCTTCCCGGGCTTTAGTATTGCCACTACCTTAGCCTGTCGCCAGAGCTTTGGGATTTTCTTACTCGCGGTGCAGCTGTTGAAAAAACGTAGTAGCCAATCCCGTGCCTTTGGTCCTAGCTGTTTGATCAGCTCTGTTTGGATGTCGTCCAGGCCGGGTGCTTTGCCTTTCTTCAATGCAGTAATACCGACGTCGAGCTCATCTGCCGTGAAAGCTCTCGTGAAACCCGGATCGTCTGGGTACCGCTGTCGGTTGATACGTACCTTCGGCTGTCTATTCGGTACTCTTCCGTTGGTTAGGAGTTGGTGTGCGACTTGGTTCGCAGTTGTGTTGTAGTGCTGTTTTGACTTGCGTGGGTCGTTGCAGAGTTTACGTATTGCTGACCAAGCCTTCTTGCTATTATGTGTCATGTCCGTTGATTCGATCAGAGTCTGCCATGATTTACGGCGCTCCTCTGAGATGGAGTTTATCAGCTCCTCCCCCAGTGTGATGGTGTTCTCTGCGAAGGGATCTGATTCATATTTCTCTGTGTATTGTTTGTACAGTTCATTGGTCTCAGTGGTTCCTCCTACACCCACGGGGGATGTAGATTGGTAGATTTCAGCCCAGACTTCTACCAGTTCGCCGTCAGTGTTCGTTGTGGCATAGCCCCACAGCAAACTGTGGCTGTTAAAATCTCCGATGATCACCTGTGGTTGGTTTCCTACCACAGTCGGTGGTTGATCAAATGAGAACAGTTCGCCGGGTGGTTTGTAGACTGACGTCACGAAGATACCGCTGAGATCTACTCTCAAAATCTCGATGTTGTTGACGTCCGTTAGTGATGTGGCATTGACGATGGTGCCTGACTTGACAAATATGGCACTGCCATATTGTGCGTTGGGCCTCTCGATGGCTAACTCCATTCCTGGAATGTTAGGCCGGATGTCATCTGGCCCACGATGTGTCTCCTGTATGCATAGAACAGCACACTCGTGTTTTTTGCTCAGGTCAGCGACAAGTTGTTGCTTGGCTGCTGAGAGCCCTTCAATGTTGAAGGACATAATAGTCAGAGCTGGTCCTGGAAAGGACCCTTTTGTATAACTCTGACTTGTGGCCAGATCCGGCCCTGAAAAGGACCCTTGAATGTGACTCTGGCTAGTCGCGCAATTTCTGGGCATCGTGGATGTTTTGTGAGAAGGTAGTAATAGAATTGCAGATATCAGACGATAACTGGCAGGACCCGCGACGAGCACGCTTCTACAATGGGCCCCATTTTGTTCGATGAGTTTAGTGCTGCTTTAACGATCATTAGATCAGCGTCCTGTTTGCATGAAAACAACAGCACCCAGCTTTCTCAAGCTCTTTGCTCAGTACGTTTATGAATTGTTGCTTGTTTTCTCTGTTAGCAAGAAATTCCTCCTTCTTTTTCTGCAATCGCAGGTCACTTGTGAAGTGAACTGCTGTTGGAGCACATCTGCCTGTTCGCCTTTTGTGGGTCATGTCCTTTGTTGATGTTCCAGCTTCGTAGCCATCGAATGCAACCATGACATTACCGTACCTTCTTCGCACATACGTGATGTATTGTGTGCATATGCCACTGTAGGTAGTACCTCGATGCCATGTAATCCGATGCACAAGTGATCCTCCATCGAGAACATACTGCACTTCTCCACAGTTGGGTGGATCTTGGGGATGGTCTCCAAGCAGATTCCACCTGGCGTCAGCAATGAGGGATTTAAAAGGTAAAGGTACGTTCTTATATAGCGCGGTATCCGGTCAATAGGACTGCTCAAAGCGCTTTACACTTCACCCCCTGGCAGACCTGTTCATTCCAAGGCCATCTCAGCCACGCTGCAATTGCTGCGCGAAGGCTATTCGTTCACATATCCACCACTGTCTGTATTAACAGGTACTCATTTATACAGCTGAGTGAACTGTGGCAACGTGAGGTGATCAAACTTGCCAAAGGTTCGAAGCGACCGCAGTGGGATTTGAAACCGGGTTCTCTCGATTGAGAGTCCGGCCTTCTAACCGGTATGCTATCGCGCCCCTCATTTATTGGTAAGTCGCATCATCCCAGCTTCTTCAAACAAAGCAGGTGGATAACTACATAGTTCGTGCTTCAGGACCAGAGGCAGTTCAGCACATCTTTCTCCTACTACCAGAAGGCGCTGGAAGAGGAGTTGAGAATCAACTTTCATGTCTTCGTTGAATTTCACGCATGTTTTATCATTCAGTGTGATGGCTTGCTGTTTCCTTCTGAATATATAGCCCAGGATGCTTTTTCCGATCATCGATTCAAGGATCTGAGATTCTATTTCATTTGCCTTTGTCTACATTCATTTCATTGTCTGCTGTTACATCGGTCGAAATGCTACGGAGACACCGATAGTCGGTGAATGGATTCCTGCACTGCTAAAATTTCAAGAGCTCTTCTGTCTCTTTGGAGTCCCGTTCCTGTCTTGCTCTAGTTGCCTCTTTGTGTTTGTCACTTGTGTTGTAGGTTACCGCAGTGAGGTCTTGCAGGGCATAATTAACTTCAGCACAGGCAGGCACTGACAGAAGCCATACAAGCCTCTGAGCCTCAGTCAATCCACGTCCACGCGTTAAAATGCCTTTTGTCTTCACACTTCGCATCAACACTTGCTCGATAACTAAATCCGATGAAAGGCCTGCCCAGTAACGATCACTCCTGCGGAATACACGTTTCCCGAGTTTGAAGCTCGTGTGAACATCAGGGTGTTGACTATCCAACTCCAGCATGTTGTTTAGGTAAACATATGCAGATTTGCCATACAATGTGCGACCTCCTCAATCGTTTTGTCCAATGACATCAAATTATCAAACAAACTAGCGGATTCTTTTAAATCTTCATTGCTGACAGCTGTACTGGCAGGTGGGTCGTTTGTCGCTCCCTGCGTGCCATCGTGTGGTTTTTCAAGTGCGTCTGTGCCTGGCAGTGGAGAGTCGTATGTCATTGCAATGATCATGGCGTTTAGCGCTGCACCCACAAGTACATGGCCACGGACATCCGTGATATAGCATTGCCAGTTAGCACATTGTCGATGACATTGCTTGCGTAGATTACCTCCAGTAGTTCTTTCAGGCCAGAACCAGCCATCAAGTGGCCAGTGTAGCCAAGAAAGCTCATTTCCATGTGAAGACCACCGAGTCTGAGGACAATTTCACGTAAAATAGTTGACTGTGGTTCCCCTGAGGTGATCAAAATGGCTTTCCGCCATAGAGATTGATCGAAGGTTAAGATTGGCGTTACTCTCAATCGTTTAGCTTGGGCACATACGAATTTAAGAGTAGAGTAAATGCATGTCAGATCACTGGGATCCATATCAATCATCGGCAGGAATTTGATGGTTGATGGTTCTGGGTGCAGTCCATGCTGGACATGTTGCATGACACCAGACCAGCATGGTCTGGGTGAACGCAGCAGTAGAGACGTTTTCCAAAGTAAGTCAACGTTGGAAGTTTCATCTTCGACATCCACTTTGGGTAGTCTCTGATAGACGAGGTCATTGATTGACGCATCAGTCGCACTGAAGTGGTTGATGTTGATGCGCCCAACAGCAGCTAAGTCTTCAGCACTTACAGTAACTCTAGGAATCGGTGTGCAGGTCATGATGCCTGGTGAAACGGCTGCAATAATGCCCATCCCGCGGAAAGTATTCATTCCATCGAGGGTTCGACTGTTATGGTCCACTGCTGCAAACTGGTACAAACTGCACAAAATGACCCGATGCGAAGCCAGGAATGTCGACACTCTATAAGACCCTCATGCAGTGCGAAAAATTTTAAATAATGACAACAGACATACGTGCAATTGATTGTTTATTAATTGATACATTATTTCGCTTACATTTACTAATAACACATATCAAAACTAGTATCGAGTGTGGGTGTATAGTCCACTCCAGATCGTAACCCTACGCCCCCATGACGGTTAAAAATCGGGGTTCACTGTGTTTAAAATGTGACCTTCACCTTAATAATTAATGAAATTAAACGTCTGATATATCGTTGGATAAATTAATCCATTGCCTTTCTAACCGTATGCATCAATTATATATAATGCCCAAAAAATACATAACATAGCTTGACTAACCCGTGCCCCTACATTTCACTATGCCAAAAAGTGACCCGCAGAGACTTTCGACCACTTGTCATTATCGTAAAAAATGACAATGTTCCACCATGTGGATTTCGGTGGACTTTTTTTGGTAATGTAAACATGTAGTACTAATTAAAACGCCATCATAATTACTATTGCAATTTATTTGAGGTTGACCCTCTTTTGGGCGTAGATTGACTGGACTATATGTATCTGTCACACTTACCTATACAAATAATACACTTAGTTAACTATGTGTCACACTTCACAACGTGTGTATGTATGTGGCCGATTTCAGTGAAAGCGTGGCAAAAAAGGCACCATCACACAAAATTGCTACATTTAGGGAAACGACTTTGCCCCACCCCTTGACGGACACTTCCCTCGTTGTTTTCTGGCGGTTGACGATGCCCGATGCCAGCTTCGGTGGGTGGCCGAATATGTTATAAAGATGTTTATTGTTAGAAAGCTGTTTATGGACTAGACGAAGCGTTCAGGAATCAGGAGAACAATTTACTAAAAACTAAAATCGAGTGTAGTTTTTTGAAAACTATTATGTAGAGACGAACTAAGACATCTGTCGAGAGCTATGTCAGAGTGTACCAGAGAATCCCCAAAAGGTCCCGGAGAACCCCCAAAAATTCTCGAAAAAAGTCCCCTATCGTTCAGGAATCAGGAGTCCGGAGACAATGGAGTCATTCCATGTGGTGTGCGGGACCCAGAGGCACTTCCAATTGCATATGCGCAATGTGACTTCTGTTTTTGTTGGTGTGAATGTTCTAGATTCTTCTAGAATGTCATTGCACTGACATACCTGGTTATTTTTACTGATGAGTAGATACATTTTGAACAATTACTCGCCGGCAGACAACCAAAATGCGCAAGTTTGATGCAATGTTTAGATTTTAGTGCAAAAATGTAGCTCTTCTCAGTTTGGTGCTCTTGTATCTGTTCAGAGACCGTATGCACAAAATGTTTCTCTTCACCAAGTCAGACATGGCGCGAATGAAGAGACGATCCAAGCACTCGGTCTTTTTATACCTTCGGCAAGTACACGTACTGAACACCGTTGTTGGGAAAGATGCACCTGCGCAGACGCATGTCCTCGGGTGTGTCCTGTTTGAGATCGACCAATAGATAACCGTACGGTACCGACGTGGCGTCTTTAAAAGCCTCTTGCACGAAATTCACGCGTCCCGGATACATCTGACGAGCCAAGTGTGACATCTGCGTTGCGTCACGTGGATTCTTGAACACCACGATGTAGTGAGAGTTCAGACTGATGGTACGACTCTCCTTGTTTTTAGGGAACAGGTTCTGTACGAAATACATCACTGACGTGTTCCTGTGATGAATTTTTTAGTGAACAAGGTCGTGACCCGTTCGTACGTTTCCGCCATGAGATCGTCTATGACGATGATGTTCCTCGTTGACCAATCGAACATGCTCGCATTCGGCAACCCTTCCTCGAACCGGACTAAGTCCATCGTTGCGTAAGCCTCTTGCCATTCTCCGTAACACCACGTGATCCTTTCGGGGGTGGATCGACCATCGCAGCAGCGTGACGTAGCCTACGCGTCACGAAAGTACTTTTGCCGCATCCCGTCGGTCCGGCGACGATGCACGTGTAGGGATGTTTCCACCGAGCATACATGACCGCGTATGACAGACGACCAGAGTGCATCGCCTTATCTACACGTCCACCGGACTCGTGGTCACCCCGTCCTCGTGCACCACGCGTTTGGCGTAGAAGTAGGTGAGGGCCGCCCGTTCCTATGTGTACGTCAACACGGTCGAGTGAATCACCCGGAACCCACGGTTCGTTCCACTTCCGCTCCGACGGTTAGTGAGCGCCTCCACGAACGCATTTTTGTCGATGGCTTTGTGACGTTTGCTCAATCCTTTGGTGCTGTACTTGTCGGTAGCTCCGAAGCAATAGTATGTATTGCTGCACAACCCCACGAACCCGTCACCGGACCACTTGACCTTGAACAGACCCGGTGTCATCTTGTCAAACGCTCTGTCCGCCTTACAGCACGCCTCGTCACCGGTCCATGGGCGATCGGCGAGTCTACAGCGCACGTACTCGTACCGATGTTCGTCACAACATTCGGACGGGAACCGTTCGGAACTATGTAGGAAATAAAGTTCTCGTAATTCCGGGGTCACGAGGGTATCGACGGACTCACCGGCCAAGGCCAAATATGCACTATCGGTATCCATCTCACAGTATTGGAACATAGGACGCTCCAGGTATCTGTTGATTAAGTCGTAATAGAACTGTAAAATGCGCATCTTGGCGTTCTGCAGAACGGAGAATCGCACGTGTACGGGCAGGTCGTACGTGACGGTTTTCTTACTCATCTCTAACTCGTACGCATCGTCGACGACGATGTCGAGTTGTCGGAACCGTCTATCGTTGACTATGAGCGATGCCGCCTTCTCTGAACACTAGTTGACGTCACGATGTCGGTCCACGTTAGTGATGGTCTTTCCGTAACCCGAGTTCGTATGACGCGTCCCGTGCGTTCGGACTATCAAGTCAACCATTCCGCAGCCATCTGTCCGTACAGCCGCGCCGATTCGGGGCGGAAGTCGTTCTCTTCCCGTCGTCGCGTGTACCATCCCATAGGCATGTATTGCATGAGCGACCACAAGTACAGCGCGTTCGCATCGTATCCTCTAGAACGGTCGTGTCTGGCGTAGTTAATCTGTAATCGTACCTGCACTGGAGGGGACCTCTCGATACATGTGCCCTTATGGTCGACCAGTGCGCTCGAACAACATCTATCAGTACCATCGAAAGAGTGTCGGCGAAAGGAAGTCGAGCTGGTGGATCGATGGGATCTTCGTCGGTAACGAATGGGTGGTGGGGTGCGGTGTCTTCCACGTTTGATCTGTTCGGTGATGGTGGCACGTTGACGTCGGTACACGCGTGTCTGGCGAGGTTGCCACGTCTATTAAAATTCCGTCCACATTTCGTACAAGTGTAGACGGTGGTCTTTTTTCTACAACTACTAAGACGACATACTGACCTTACGTGATGCTGTAGATCGTCCCATCTCCCGAACGTTGCATCGCATTTACACGCGTATTTCGTTCTCTTTGCATGTTCGCTAGGTGACACCGCTGCTGGTGGTACCAATGCATACGAGTGCTGATTCACCGACGGTGTCGAGTGACTCTCTACGTGACGTCTTAGCTCTGCATACGTGTCGAGTGCCAGTCCGCAGTGACGACATAGATGACATTTCATGGTGATGTACGCGTCTACAACTGACAGACAACGGCCCCTCACTACGTCTATATAGTGCGTGTGGTGGTGGGGGGGTTGGTGGATGATGTATTATTAAGGTGTATTGTATGTGTGTGTGTGTGTGTGTGTGTGTGTGTGTGTGTGTGTGTGTGTGTGTGTGTGTGTGTGTGTGTGTGTGTGTGTGTGTGTGTGTGTGTGTGTTGGGTGTGTTCCTATGGTACTGATTACTATTTCCACTATTAATGGCTACGGGGTAACTTTCAACTATGTAGGAGGAGGGGAACACAACTGACAACACGTACCAATCATTTTACGATTTTTTTATTAATTATAATGCGGTATGTCATATATATATATATATATATATATATATAAACCGAGGTGACTCTATATATATCTCATACCACACGTACACCGCAACACGAAATATACTAAATACCGTACAGTTCTACATCTTACTACACTACACTATATAAATACTGACGGTCTACTACTACCATACACGTACAGGTTTATGCTACAGTCCAATATGAATATCCGTTGCAACGATGGTTGTTAATAGTAATAGTCTTTTGACAACGTCATATTCTATATTATTGTCGCCACTAATTCTTGACATACGCACACACGAGCTTCTGTCGGCAACACGGGCGTTTCATCATACACTTCATAATGCATAAAAGAAATGGCACTAATGTTCAACTACAGTGGTTATAATAATAATATTAATGTTCATCTACAGTGGTTATAATAATACTAATATTCTTCTACAGTGGTTATAATACTACAACTAATGTTCATCTACAGTGGCTGTATTAATACTAATGTTCATCTACAGCGGTTATAATAATACTAATGTTCAACTACAGTGGTTATAATAATACTAATATTCGTGACACACTCTACTAATGTCTACAGCCCAGGATTGGTGGCGAGAATTTGCTCTTTTACCTGGTCTTGCCATTCCGGCGACATTATCGTCGCCGTTATGTCTTGGCAGGTGATGGTCGTCACCTCATCAAGCGTTAGGTATGATCGCCGACAGGTGTATGCGATACGATTAGCCACACCCTCTTCTATAATTACATCACACACCTGTGGCTCCATCTCATCCGGTCCCATGTGTGTTGGTCGATCCGGTATGCATACTGCGGTTTCTGTGTGCGTTTGTATGAGGATGCTAGCGTTTGGAAGGACGTAGAGTGTGGGTTGTGAGGTCTCCTCGCGCTCCGTTGTCTGTGTGAGTGGCGGTGACGTGGGACTGGTGGTACCGACTCATCATCCTCATCATCCCTCTCCCATGCGAATGGCGATGGTAGTGGCAACGCTGATGGAGGCGACTCAAAGTCGGATGTGTCTGGGGATGATGATGATGATGAGTGTGCCGTCCCCTGTGATGGTGGTGGCAACTGAGATGGTGGTGGCTATGAAGGACTGACTCTGCGTTTCTTCACCACCACAAGTCTGCTATCGCCACCCTCCATCGCTGACGCGTGTTGTTTGTGTGTCGACTCCGTCGTCTCCGTTGCCTCATACGCACTGCGTAATTGACGCAGGCCGTCCCTGATCTATTCAACAGAAAGACTAGTTCATATGATTGTCAGTATCGTCATGCATATTTGCGTATCGTCTGGCTAGACTCTTTCTAACCATATCTTTCACATCGAACCGCCACTGCATATCCCCACACCTTGCGGTGACATCTATCGCTAGCCAACGCAAGATGTGCAGGACCAACCCGGATGATGGTACGTAACACTCGTCGTCGTCCGTTATATTCAATATGCGAACTACCTCACCAGACGCATACCGGACACAGGCGAAATTTAGCGCTTGATAAGAAGTTCTGTTCGTTCATCATGGCTTCACATCGATCACATATCCTATCTGTACCATTCACCGTCGCCTCCACATCAGCGCTGTCGTCGCTACTTATAGATATAACATCGGGCTGTGACGTACTGTCCTCCGCCTCGTCATCTGTAGTTATTATAATGAGTGATTATGGTGAACAAGACACCGAGGAGGAGAATATTATTTCAGCACTATTTCTGTGTAACCATTCCATTACCTTATCTTTCGTAATGGTCATTGCCTCCTCATTACTCGTACCATCCGTGACGTCACTGCCAGTAGCACTGTCATCCTCTCAGCAGAATTACACGGCTACTACTTCCAGTTCTGACACGGTGTAATTGGTATACGCGATCGTTATGCATTTCTTAATGGTCACCAGGACATGGGCCCCCGGCAGCATCGACAGTGTGGCACACCGCTCTTCGTCTGACGACATGGTAATGTAGGCGTTGGCACTGAACTCCAACACCTGTACCGCCTTTTCGTCAAAAAGGGTTGCCAACAATCTGACCCGATCCAGTCAGCCAGTAGGAGCCGCAGGGCGTACCTGTACACGGAAACCCGTTGCCATCGATGAATAGGACAAACATAGCCATTATTTTCCTGAATCACACCTTTGGAACAGTGCTTACACGATGCGTACACGACGTATTTATCTTGTAAGGCACATTGAACGATCGATAACGGACGTGTAAATTTATATGTCCCATTACTTACTTTGCTTTGCAGCCGTGTCAGATTCATAGGCTGTGTCTCGCTGTTGAACTGTTGTGCGGCCATAGTTGCTGATGCTGACGAGACTGCTACTGAACGATCGGAGAGCGGTTGTGTTGCCAGTTAACTGGGCGCTCAGCTTATAAAGGCCTCCTACTTGTGTTGGCGCACATTTTTATCTCGACCGTTCGTCGCGCGCGTGATGCCTGTATTATCATCCGAGTGCTTGGTGGCGCACTGCGTTGTACTTTGTTCGATCATATGATCGACTCGCGTTACGTCTGGCCACCAGTTCGCTGTGGGGGATTCTGCTGCATTCGAATGAACTCCCGTACGTGCATAATTATCTGTCCAAGCATGTTCTGGCCTGGCTGACCACTGTAGCTCAGTGCACTCCAATACCTTTCCCGACTCTTTACCCATTCCTTCAATTCAGATTGCTGCATGTATAACAGCCACTTACGTAGTGTCGCATCGGGAAATTTAAAGGCGACTAATGCATACGTTACAGAATATCTCTGTTTGTTCCATTCCGGACGTAAATGCACCTTCTCTCAGATCCTCTTGCTCAGGTATCTAGCCTGTAGACCAGTGCGTGTGGCTAGCATCTTTTTTGCCGTCTCCAAATCGTCATGATGCTTACATTTTCGCCACTGATACGCGCTTTCCACAGTGTTAAAATATTTATTCCACACATGTATCATGCAAACGTAGAAATTGGACAATTAATTGTTGCCACCTCTGAAGTTTATAAGACGATACATATTGACTTTATGATGTTAACATATGCATGCATCGTATTAAATAAACGACGTCATGTAACTCTCTCTCAGTGCATATACCCCACTTTTTTCTACGTGATGGATGTACTGCGTCGGATTCCTGACATTGCTCTGACATGTTTTTAAGTTTTGATGGATGCGTTATTGTTCTCTGTGTCTTGTGACTATGTTCAATATGTCTTACGTCACCCGTCTCTCTTTTCGCTCTCTCTCTCTCTCTCTCTCTCTCTCTCTATATATATATATATATATATATATATATATATATATACATATATCCGCTGTGACTAGGCATTCCGATACACCCACTCTCTTCGACCACTTAATATTACATATTGCTATGTTTTCGACACTCACCACACTGTTGAGGTTTTTCGTGTACCACGTCGCCGCACTGCTGTTAGTGACGACCTACCTGACGCTATCGTATGTCGGCTACTTCGTTACCGATATTCTCATGCTGTATAGAATGCTCGGATCGGCTACTCGACAGGCATCGTCCGTATGTGCATTGTTTGAATGAATGTTCACTTTACATATTGTTATATCGTTCCCTTGTACATGTCTAACTGAGCGCTACAGGTCTAGCCATAAAAAAACACTCACCTGGCTTCACTGCTAGTCGAGTTCGATTTCCATATGTGGCGGCTTGTCTAGCCGAACGCTGCGGCTCTAGCGATAACAACTATATATATATATATATATATATATATATATATATATATATATATATATATATATATATATATATATATATATATATATATATATAATCTAATGTTTTATATATATATATATATAATTCTAATGTTTATATATATATATATATATATATATATATATATGTATATATATATAGAATTTAAATTATAATTATATATATTTTTTAAAGCATTAGAATTAAATATATAGAATGTAAAACATTAGAATTATATATAGTGTAAACATTAGAATTATATATATATATATATATATATATATATATATATATATATATATATAGATGGATACACTGTACATTTCACTCTGGTTTGTGGTTTCCTTGCAGTTATCATCGTCAGCAATGGCCTATGTTCATGGCCGAACTGCTAGATATGACTATCGACAGACGCATAATCGCCAACGATTCCTGCCTCACCTCTATCGTCCCAGAGGAGGAGGAGGATTGGACTGACTCATGCAATGAATTGGCTGCCTTCCCGCCGCCGCCGTCGTCGACTGCTGGCACCACTGCAGCTGACACGCTCCGTTCGACGAAAACTACGCGATCAGTTCGACGCACCAACATGAACATTGCCTATTAACACATATATATATATATATATATATATATATATATATATATATATATATATATATATATATAAAATTTAAATTATAATTATATATATTTTTTAAAGCATTAGAATTAAATATATAGAATGTAAAACATTAGAATTATATATAGTGTAAACATTAGAATTATATATAGTGTAAACATTAGAATTATATATATATATATATATATATATATATATATATATATATATATATATATATATATATATATATATATATATATATAATTCTAATGTTTACACTATATATAATTCTAATGTTTATATTAGATTTACATTAGAATTATATATAGTGTAAACATTAGAATTATATATATATATATATATATATAATTCTAATGTTTACACTATATATAATTCTAATGTTTACACTATATATAATTCTAATGTTTTACATTCTATATATTTAATTCTAATGCTTTAAAAAATATATATAATTATAATTTAAATTCTATATATATATATATATATATATATATATATATATAATTCCCATTGTAACTGTTCTTCGTTTTCACATATATTACATATTACTTGAGCTGCTATACACTACCGTCTTGTGTTGATTTCTCATTCCCTCTGCGTGTGTACACATTATACATAGTCACTTTTCACCCTGCTGCCTTTTCTTAACTGAGCGGTCGAATGTCCATACATACAGCGGTAAACTGTGGTTCTATATGTACGCTATGCATTTTATATAACATCGTTCTATTCATAAGTAATACGCACCGATCGTACTTGCAACATTGTATCGCTGGAAACGCTCATTGCAACACTGTATCGCTGATAACGAATGTCGGCTTGCTACTTTGTTGCTGCTCACGGTCTTTCATCTCTCAGTACGGGCTACAGCTAGCAGCCGTTCGGCCTACGTTAGAATCACAGGCAACAACTGTTCGGGGGTTGGGGGTCCAATCCAAAGGTTCTGGTTAGGGGGTTAGCGTTAGAGAGTTATTCATGACTCTGTTAGCACGCGCGCCTCTCAGGCTCAGGGTTTACCGTCGACACGGGGTTAGGGTCAGAACTACGGTTCGCTATAGTCGTTAGGGGGTGCTCCTACAGCCGCTAGTGGGCGCTCTGGAAGTGGTCCAGACACATGGGCTCCGGAATTAATCATTCAGATGGATACGTATACTACTTACCACGTTAAGTGGATGACGTAAGTAAATAAGTAAGTATATATCTCATGAGAACTGCGACGGTATATGTAATACGTTGACCTTTATTTCTCCCAAGATCTACCCCTAGCGAGCAAATATTTAACAAGATTTAACAAGATTTGCCATCCAAGCCAAAGGCCCAGATGGCAAGTGGACAAGGAAGCCATTGGCTTATCGAGAGTCCAACAATGTTCATCTACTTATAACCCGCCCTCCTGATATATGTGTCAACCTTGTTTTTAAACATATTCACGCTGCTAGCAGTTACACAATCTGTAGACAATTTGTTCCATTCATTTATTGTCCTCTGTGAGAACGAGTGCTTCCTGATGTCCAATCTACATTGATCCTTTACTAATTTTACCTCATGTCCTCTAGTTCTGCTATCCTTCTTGAGTGAGAAAAACATATTTCTATCAATATTTTTATACCCATTCAATATCTTAAAAACTTCAATCTGATCTCCTCTTAACCTCCTTGTCTCTAGAGTTGTTAAACCATATTCTTTCAGGCTTTCTTCATAACTAAGGTCTCTAAGTTCTGGAATCATTTTAGTTGCTCTCCTTTGTATGCGTTCAAGCGTATCTATATCCTTCTTACGATATGGTCTCCATGCTTGTATACAGTATTCTAAATGAGGTCTAACTATTGCTTTATAAAGAGGTATAATTAACTTTTTTCCCTTGTATGTTATGTTTCTTCTAATCAATCCAAGAATTTGATTACCCTTTGAAGCTGCAATACCACACTGCTCTGAAACTTTCATATCAGCGCTTATTGTAACTCCTAAGTCCTTTTCTTTTACAGTAGTACCCAGAACAGTATCTCCCATTTTATAGTTTACATTCAAGTTCCCATGTCCTGTATGTAGGCATTTACATTTCCCAAAATTGAACAGCATCTGCCATTTCTCAGACCATTTCACTAATCTGTCTAGATCGTTTTGTAAATGTTGTTTATCACCATCAGTATTAACCTTTCTAAACAGTTTTGTGTCATCCGCAAATTTCAGTACGTTACTTGTTATACTGTCGTCCAAGTCATTGATATAAATTAAGAATAATATAGGTCCTAATACTGATCCTTGAGGTACCCCACTCAAAACCGATTTCCAATTTGAAACTTCTCCATATACTACAACTCGTTGTCTTCTGTCAGTCAGCCATTGTTCTATCCAGTCAGTTATGCTATCCCCGATACCATGGGCTTTTAATTTAAGTAGCAATCTTTGATGTGGCACTTTGTCAAAAGCTTTCTGAAAATCTAAGTAGATAATATCTACTGGCGATCCCACGTCTATCCACTTAGTGATTTCTTCCAAAAAACATAACATATTTGTTAAGCATGACCTCGCTTTAAGGAATCCATGTTGAGATGAATTTAATAATTTATGCTTAACGAGGAAGTCCACCATATGGTCTTTAATTAACCTTTCTAATAATTTACAAATCACTGACGTTAAACTCACTGGTCTGTAATTCTCTGACTTATTTCTCGAACCCTTTTTAAATAATGGTATGATGTTTGCTTCTTTCCATTCAAACGGAACAACTCCCTCTTTTAATGACAAGTTGAATACTCTTGCAAGTGGTATACTGATTTGATCTACTGTTTCCATTAGTAATTTTGGAGGAATCCCATCCACTCCCGGTGATTTGTTATCCTTCATTGCCTTTATCTTCTTAGCTACCAATTCTGGAGTTACAACTAACGGTCCTAAATATTCAGATTTAGCCCCCTGAAATTTAGCATCAGCAACTGGTAATGAACTAATATCTTCTTTGGTAAATACTGAACTGAAGTAACCATTTAGGTCTTCCGCCATTAAAAACCCCTGTGATATTATAGTTCCAGCACTGTCTTCTAGAGGTCCAACCTTGTCTTGTACGTTTTGTTTACTCCTGACATATGCATAAAAACTCTTGCTGTCATTTTTTATGTTACATGCCAGTTTTTGCTCATAGCTTCTTTTAGATTGTCTGATTTCAGTTGTAGCTGCATTAAGTGCCTCTTTGTATTTTGCATAGTCTTCTTCCTTTCTGTTACGCCTATAAACCCTCCACATAGTTTGTTTTAGCATTATTTTTCTAATAGCCTCTTTTGACAAGTGTTTCTTTCTACACCGTTTTCCTTGTTTTCGGAAGGGAACAAATTTATCGATGATACTCTCAATTTCATATTTTAGAATATTCCAACATTCAATTGCGGTCTTATTCATCAGCATGTTATTCCAATCTAGCTTTGCTAAGTATTTTCTCATATCTTTTTAGTTACCTTTGTGGAAGTTTCTCTTGTACCTTTTCTTATTTTTACTTTCTGATTTTACATTGATGTCAAAATGTATTTGATTATGGTCACTATTACCCAATGGTTAAAATATTTTTACATTGTCCACTAATTCTTTTTGTGATGACAAAACTATATCTAATACATTTTCTCCCCTGGTTGGTTCTAGTACATGCTGAGTAAGAAAGCTATCCTGGATTAAACATAGAAATTGTTGATCCTCAATCCCTGTGCTCTCTAGATAATTCCATTGTATGTGTCCATGGTTAAAATCTCCCATTATGATACATTCCCCTTTACTAACTTCCTTTATAGCGTTTTTATTTTTGTGTTGTCCTCTTCGTTTATGTTTGGACTTCGGTAAACTAATCCAATAGTTAATTTTGAATTTCCTGAAACAATTTTGCACCAAACAGCTTCATCGCAATCTGCTTCCCTTTCTAGTTTTATTTCATAAGCCTGAATAGATTCTTTAACATATAAAATAACTCCCCCACCCCTTCTTCCTATTCGATCTTTCCTAAACATTACGTATCCTGTCAGTCCTAATTCAGCATCTGTTATATCTATGTTGGCCCATGATTCAGTTATACCAATTATGTGAGGGTCAATATCTTCTACCATAATGTTTAATTCGTTTTTTTCTTATTTACTATGCTCCTTGCATTTAAACATACGCATCTATAACCTTTTTCAGAGATGTTTTTCGGATGATTTGATATTGGTTTATCTGTGCTAGTGGCCTCTTGTTCTGCTTGAGACACCTCTAGGTAACCCCCCTGCACTTCTAGTTTAAAGAATGTTTACTTCCAAAAATATTTGTCATTGTACCCAAGTCGCTATCTACTGCTGCTGAAAGTTTGTCCGCGAATACTGCCGCCCCCTTTCCACTTAAATGAAGCCCATCCTTCATGTACATATCTGCCCTCCCAACAAAACTTCCCCATAAATCCACAAATCCAACTTCCTCTTCCCTACACAGCCTCTGGACTAACATGTTAATTGCCATCCCCCGACAATTTCGATATTTGTGACCCCTCCTGCCCATTACAGGTAAAATCCCTGACAGTATTACCTGCTCAACCCGCGTCTGTTTTAGTGTTCTGACCAACTGCCTATATTTCCTAACTATGGCAGTTGTACCCTCCCTCTCTACGTTATTTGTCCCTACGTGTACTAAAACAGATCCACCCTTACCCGAGCCTACGATGTTTTACCCTCTCAGTTATCGCCTCTATTTTGGCTCCAGGCAAGCAGACCACCACATCATCTCCCTTGTTTAAGACTCTGTTGGTCTTCCTAACTATCGAATCCCCCACAAACACCCTCGCTCTCTTCCTCACCCCCTCTATCACTGCTGCAGAATAACTCTTCCTTTCGATCCCCTCCATCACCTTCTGTCCTGACCTCTTCCCTCCTGTCTCCCCCACTTCCCACTCCTTTGCTCTTGTCTCTCCCACTCCCCTCTCCTTCACTCCGGTTGTCTTCCCTACCGTCTCCCCCACTCCCTTCTCCTTCCCTCCTGTCTCCCCTACTCCCCTCTCCTTCACTCCGGTTGTTTTCCCTCCCGTCTCCCCCACTCCCTTCTCCTTCCCTCCTGTCTCCGCTACTCCCCTCTCCTTCACTCCGGTTGTCTTCCCTCCCGTCTCCCCCACTCCCTTCTCCTTCCCTCCTGTCTCCCCTACTCCCCTCTCCTTCACTCTGGTTGTCTTCCCTCCCGTTCCTTTCCTTCCCGTCCGTCTCCTTACGTCCTGTCTCCCTATGACCTGTCACCTTCCCTCCTCTCAGCTTCCTCCCAGGCTGAGGTGAGCTATCCCTAGCATCTCTCGTGTCTTTCCCCACTTTATCATCTACTGTTCCCCCACTGGAACTACTGGCACAACCCCCCTGTTCCATTCCCACCATTGCCACAACGAGCAGCCTCAGCTCTTCCAACTCCACCTCTAGTTCTTTCATCTTCGTACATTCCCTACACTCAAAACTAAAACTATCTGCCTGGACCTCAGCCCAGGGTTTCTCGCACCCAGACTTGACGAAGTCCACCCGGTTACTGCATCTGCCACAAATTAAGTGCCTTGTGGCCTTTAACTGCCGTTTGCACGGCGCCATCATACAATTTAGTTTTAATTAGTTTGCTACGTTAGCCTTGAATAAGGCTGTTTTTGTGATGAAAAGAACACCTTAGGCTAAAAATCCTGCCACCTAGCGAATACGGAGAACACTGTGCAACAAAACAACGAAGTCAGTGTGTACTAATTTACGCTAAAATCCTGCTGTTAATCCCTTTTTACCGAAAACGTTGACTACCACTATGTCAGATATTACCTTATGTATGTAATTTAAGTAAATAAATCACTTTATCTTATATATATATTAGCCAATGTAAACGATAGCTCGATGCACGGGTTGAATGACCTGTAAACAAACTCCCTTTTATCACTCGTTGAGTTTGAATCCGGGAAAAAAATATACTAGTTTTTCTTAATATATGTCTACAAGAAGTTGGTGAACAATATATGTATAATACTTATTCTAACCAATATTCAATGTTACTGACTATTCACTATGTTATCTCAATTTTCGAATTGTAAACACCCCTATTAACGCTCGCTCAATTCCCTGACAGAATCCGAAACTAACTTACTTTAAAATACTCCCTCTGACTAATAATTAACAAAACCTGTTTCCTAATATATGTCTACAATACGTTTGTGTATAATATATATATGCAATAGTAATACTTATTCTATTTGATATTCCGCGTATTTCTGTAAATGATCTACACCAAATTCAAGTCGCTGCACCAAGTCCAATAATGTTGATAAGTAAGTATATGTAATAACTTGACCCATATTTCTCCCAAGGTGCGCTCCCTACCAACCAACTATGTAATAACTTGACTTGCTTGACTTGCCCTATACTTCTCATAGGAACTACCCCTAGCGAGCACAAACATATTAATTTGACCTTTCTGTCCTACCTTCCAACATGGCGGCACCAACGCCTTGCCTTCCAAGATGGCCGCTCCACGCCGTCTTATTTTATGGAATAACGTGTTTGCTCTAAGCTTTCGACATGGCGCGCTTCCTTCTATTATGGCGGCTCCCACACCCTGTCTTATTTTTGTAAAATAAAGAATTTTGTGGTATTGTCATCTAGCGTATTTTCAATTTTTTTATTTTTTAATATGATGCAGGTGCTACCTGGTGGCAAGCGCCATTTTAAAAAATGCCAAAATTTTTTAGTATAATATGTAAATGTTATTCCGTAAAATAAGACGGCGTGGGGCGGCCATCTTGGAAAGCAAGGCGTTGGTGCCGCCATGTTGGAAGGTAAGATATAAAGGTCAAATTATTATGTTTGTGGAAACTACTAGCTTCCCTTCCTATTTAATGGGGTGATCGAGAACCTAGACGCTGCAAAACTGGTATAAATTATAATAGTACACATTATTATATTCCCCGATATTTACTTTTTTTTATAAAAGACTACTACATTTTATAATAATCTGTTATCATATTAGGCAGTATTGAGATGAATGATGTGCTTTGTGATTTATAGAAAATATGATTTCAGTAACAAATGCTGTGCTTTGTGAAAAAAGCCTATGATGCACGATATTACGACTTCAGTACATAAATGCTGTTTTTTTTATTTTTTACCAAAATACGTTGTATTAAGACAAATGCTGTGCTTTGTGAAAAAGCATATTATCGTATTCCATGATATTACAACTTCAGTACAATTATAAAATACATAAATACTGAGCTATGTATTTTTTTTTTATAAAAAGACTTCACTACACAAGTTCAATTATTGTCACCTTTGTCACCGTAAAATAGTTGTCACCTTCTCTTTGGAGAATAAATAATAAAGAATTGATAAACAAACAAATACACCTCGACATCGATGCGACAAGTACACGACGCAGTATTGTCCACACACGTTAGACAGCGGGTTCTGAATTGTTCTGTCGTTGAAAATTCAATTTGGTGGTCGATGTAGGGGGTAGTGAGAAGGCGGTGAATGAAGGAAGATATGGACGGTAATGGCTGAAGAAACAATGACGATCGAATGTGGATAGGGTGCAGAGACATGTAACGGATGAAGATGCTAACAGACAGGGTGAACCGAAGACCGCATGTGGCTGTAAAGGTGGCAGTGATGAACGAAGATACAATGGCGCATTGTTACAGTTACAGAAAATGACGCATAAATATCATACAATTATAGAAAATGACACAAAAAATGTCATACAATTATAGAAAAATGACGCAACAAAGTCACAAATTTAAAGAAAATATTACAAAAAGTCACACTAAAAAACAAATGACAGAAACATGTCACATATTTAAAGTAAATGTCACATAAATGTTACTTAGCAAAAACCATATGCATATCTAAAAGTATCACACACAGCTAAGAAGCGTTACCACATAGCAAAAGTGGCAAGTAGCATAGGGAAAGTTTTGACCGAGCAAATTTAGTGCCAGTCCACAATTGACTTCCGTTTTCGGTTGCGCGCTCAGCCGCACAGCCTTCTTCGTAGTATGAGCGCCCCCTGGCGGTGAACCCTAATCCTATTCATAACCCTAACCCGCCCCCTGGCGAATGGAGCTAACCCTATCCCCTAGCGACTGGTGGTAACCCTAACTGTAACCCCAACCTGTTGACGGCTGTGTGACGACCCTAACTTGTTTTGTCGTCTGTGGTGAACACTGACCCTGACCCTGACCTTAGCGGAGTGACCCCTACACAGCGGTTATTAATAGGTTAATTAGCAACAATCAAAGGAGTTAATGAGGATACGAGAAACCAAACGTATTTTCTTGAACAACACAAGCAGCATGATGATACAACAAGTGTAGCGTGTAATATCATTACGACTACTACGACTGATATGATGATGATGAAGATGATGATGACTTGACTTTCTGATGTTGACCATCATGCCAGAGGTCGCGAGCTTAGGGGAGTCTCCACCTCGCCAGAGGCTCGAGGGTAATGATGATGGTGAGGCGACTTGCGGATGTTGACCATCACACCAGAGGTTGTGAGCTTAGGGGTGGTGCGTCCACCTCGCCAGAAGCGCAATCGATGTACGATAGTACAGCCAACCTTGTCTCAGCTGTTTAAGCCAATCAAATACGCGGCAATCGTTAGCTACTAAATCGGTGCTGAATATGTTGATAAATGTTCTCAACGGAAAGCCGTTACAACGAAGCAATACATAAACTACGCAATATTGTCCACAAACGTTAGACAGAGGACTTTGGCGTCTCTTGCTATTATTATGAGTCCTCTCGGAACAATGTTCGTTTAGGAAAGTGCGGAACGCCGCGTGTCGTGGCGGCAGACCGTACGAGCAGAAGTAATCGCCGCGTCCGTCGGCGTCCAGGTACAGCGCTATTCAATGTTCGCCCGGTGTTGCACACGAAGGCAGCAGGCAGAGCGTCTATCATCGTAGGCAGTCCGTCTTTAGGTACGACGCCGCGAAAGATCGATTTGGTGCGCGGGTCCCTCGCCAGTAGTCTAGTGATCTGCAGGTTGTCCATCTCAGTAGTGGTAGATGACGCTGCGGCCCTTGTCTATTTCCAACACTGACTCGAACTCGGCGTAGGCGACGACGTTCACAGTGTTCGGCAGCGCGAAATGCAGCTCTATGCACAAGTTGCCCTTTTGTACCAGAAGGAAGCAGGGGCCATCGCACTGGTCGGGGGTCAAATCAAAACCGAAGAAGGTGTAGATGTGTCGGTAGTCGCTGCGAGTCAGTCCTTCCCCCTCGTCCTGCCACAACTTGCCGGTCGAGGAGAACAGACTCATGTAGCTACTGACGAAGATGTCATCTGGAAAGGTTTGGAGGGTACCTGTCGCCCGTCCACGTACACTGCGTGGAAGGTGGTGGCGTTGTTCTTGGCGTGAAACGGATTCTTGGTGTACACACCGTTGTACGCATCGTTATCGATGCAGCACAATACCAGACGTTTCGGCAGAGTGCCGAGGAACAGGTTCTAGTGCGTGTGCGACCAAGCGTCTGCGGGAATGGAATACACCTTGCAGTCGACTGACCGCATCGGATACTTGACTGTGCTCTTCTCTAGAGCCTTGACGTGCGCCATCTGCACGGTCGGATTCAGGGTGGCCTTCTTTGCAAACAAGGTGGCATTGACGATGTTTATCCTGTAATCGGGGTTGTTCCCACCAGCCATGAGTTCAAAAGCTGACTGACTGCATACCAGTCGTATCATGACATCGACGCCGTTGATCAGGAATTTGATAACGAAAAACGACCCGATACCATCGTTCTCTTCTTCTTTATCTTTGTCGTATTGTTCCTTCTCCTCTTGTTCTTCTTGTTCCTCTGTCTTTCACGTGGACAGGAAATTAGGTATGAGGAACTGTTTGATGGCATTGAGATCATACTTACCCGAATTGAACCGAATTATGGGTAAATGATGCATCCATCCATAAAGTTGTCCCATCAGCTTTCTGTATGGATTGGTCGCTGGACGATGGCTGATCGAACAGCGTGCTCCCGTTAGTCCCAGTTCGTCAGTGCCTCTGCGAGTTGTTCCAACACATCCTCGTATGAGTCTTTGATCTTGTCGTACGCGGCGTCACTCATCGCTCGCAAGATATCCATCATAGCGCTCATCAACTTGTTGGTGTCTCCATCCGTGACGAGGCATTGCACTTGCTCGTGCCCGGGCACGTTGGATGCCACGTTGACGCTCAGTGGGACGTGACGCGCAACCCAGTGGACCTTGTCACTGTCCGGCGGAAGTTCTTCGGTATCGAACCAACACTCAAAGTGAAAAGTGGCGCGGTACGGGTAGTACCGCAAGGATTCGGCCACTCGAATGTTCTCTTTGTCCAGACATTCGAACACTGATGGAGTCGTATTGACGAGTCACCGCATTTCCGACATCGATACGACTTACAATACATCCGTACATCTTGAATGAAGGGAAAATATGTATCGTGAAGGTTGAGATACATTGTTTCAGGGTAATGGCATAACGATCGACGGACCAGTTCGTCGGTCGACTTACCATCTTCTGCATCCGGTTTGACGAGCTTATACACACAATTTTCCATGGGTACATCGTCTTGATCGTATGCGTCGTTCAGCGTCTTTACCGCTGGTTCCAACCGATATATATATCGCATCCTCGCTGCAGGGCCATACACCGGAAGAGGCATAGGGCCATACACCGGAAGAGGCATTGTACCTCTTGTGATGGTTGGGTTCCATTTATAGACCGATGACGGCTTTCTTCTTCCTGATGTACATTGGAGGGGGGGGGGTCGCACGTACGCATCGTATCGGATGATGGATGATGCGGTTGACGAAGAAGGTGACATTGGTCACTAGTTTGCACACCCACGCAGAATCCGGTCTTTGATTGATGACCCATTGCAAGACGTCGGTTTCTCGGATGCTTTCGAGAAATATATATAAGTCCTTGCTGTTGGTGAGCTCGTCCAGGTAGCGTCCACTGCACGAGGAATGATAGTACTTGTATCGACCCGTGTTCTTGTTACTCAGAACGAACCCGTAACTGAGGTTAACCTTGAATGCGTTAGTCTGTTCCTGGAACATGATCTTCAAAGGAGCCTCTAGGACGGTCGTGTCTAGCGTGGTTAATCTGTAATCGAACCTGCATTGGAGGGGACCTCTCAATACGCCGGTCCTAATGGTCGACCAGTGATTTCGAACGACATCTAGCAGTTCCGTCGACAGAATGTCGGAGAAGTCGATCGGGTGGTTCGATGGGATTTTCTTTGGTGACGAGTTGGTGGTGGGGTGGGGTAGTGTCTTTCCTTTTTGATTTCTTCGGTGACTGTGGCTCGGTGACGTTGGTACACGCAGTTCGTGCTTGTCTGGTCAGGAGCCAACGTCTTTCGAACTTCCGTCCACATTTCTTACACGTGTAGACGGTGGTGTTTCTTCTTCTTCTACTACTACTACTAATAATAATAATAGTAATAATAATAATAATAATAATAATAATAATACTAACTACAACAAATACTACTACTACTACTACTACTACATACCGACCTTACCTGACGGTGTAGATTGTTCAATCTCTCGAACGTTGCACCGCATTTACACACGTATTTCGCTGTCTTTGCATGCTCGCTAGGTGGCACCACTGCTGGTGAGGCGACGGAGTACGAATGGATATCCCAAGTGACTCTCCAAGTGTTGTTATAGCTCTGCATACGTAGCGAGGGCGAGCCCACAGTGGCGACATAGGTGTCTTTTCATGGTGATGCTTGCATCTACAACTGAGAGGTCATGGTCACTCTCAGGTGGTATATAATAAGAAGTGAATTATGTGCGTGCGTGTGTGATGTGATGAATGATACGGCGTGTTCCTATGACTATGGTTACTACTGTCCACTATGTCCAATATCATTGACTACGGGTACCCTTTCGACTATGGAGGGGAGTCACTCGTAGGAATATAACAATGACAACACGTTCCATTCCTTTTTGTCACTTTTATTAAATAGAATACATATGTTGTGTATGAAATATATATATATATATATATATATATATATATATATATATATATATATATATATATATATATATATATATATATATATATATATATATATATATATATAGATAAGTTGGTCTCTTCATATGCAAAGGACACTATATATATTTCATAGACGAAATACACCACAAGACGATAACATGATATATGATTATATTGTAATGCAAGATAAATAAAATGATGCAGGATATAAATGTAGCGATACAATACGAAATAGATAAACAAATGATATATATGATTAAATGCAAACATAGATACGTCAACATATTCCACAAGTTGATAATCTGATATATGAGTATAATATAATACAAGATAAATGTAAAGTAAAATGATATAAATGTATTGATACAATACGAAATAGATAAGCAAATGTTATATAGCATTTACTACTACTACTACTACTACTACTACTATAGTTCATCCTGTACTAGTAACTACGTCTACAGGAAGATTATATGGGTTGATGCATGTAATGTCCTGTATTAGGAATGTTTGTAAGTCCTCTGACAGCAGACTCTCAGCCACCGCGGTGCATATATCGTAGGTGGCTTCAGCGACTGTCCGAGGTGTGTCTGTGGTTGTTTTCATTATGAGGTTGGTCATAGCCTCCTCTAACATTATTTTTTATTGTTCGAATGTCAGTAGCGGCTGATAAGGCGGCAGTGGTAGGGGTGATGGTGATCGTGATGATGTTGGTGATGCCGGGCTATCTTGAAACAGTTCGTACATTGGTGAAGGTGGATTGGATATTGCTGGTGACGGCTGCGGTAACGACGACGACGACGACTGGGGTGGTGGTGGTGGTGGTGGTGGTGGTGGTGGTGGTGGTGGTGACGTCGTGGATGACGTCAGAGTCGACATCTGAGGTGGTTGCTTTGGTGGTGTCATGGATGACGGTGGTTGCGGTGGTGACGTCACCGATGCTTGCTGACAACAGCTGAGTCGGTGGTGGTGGCGGTGATGTCATGGCTGACGCCACAGGTGCTGGCGACAGCGGCTACGATGACAGCTGTCTTTTCTTTATTAAATACCACCGCAGGTCGTTGTCTGCCAACGGTGGCGTTATTCTTTTTCTCGTCATCGCAGCCGCAGTCTTTTCGTCCTCCTCGTACGCCTCCCTCAGCTAAGCCGTTGCTGATATGTATAGAAGACCAAAAAAAGGACACCTGTTTAATCACTGTCACTAATAGGGCACGTATTTTTGTTTTGACTGGCGATGGTATTTCTGACCTACTCTATCATATCGAGACGCCATTGCATTTTCTCGAATCTCTCGGTTAAGGCTCTGATAACCC
The DNA here is from genome assembly GCA_033239005.1 of Lamellibrachia satsuma. Taxonomy (NCBI): domain Eukaryota; kingdom Metazoa; phylum Annelida; class Polychaeta; order Sabellida; family Siboglinidae; genus Lamellibrachia; species Lamellibrachia satsuma. The sequence continues at coordinate 2,678,155 of BSQZ01000045.1, read as the reverse complement.
AACGCAGGATGTGGTTGACCAAACCGGACGACAGTACGTAATACTCATCGTCCGACAGATTCAATATACGAACCACCTCGGCACACGTATAACGAAGGCAGGCCTCGTCTACCGCTATATTGAATGTATGTTGATTAAACATGGCATCCGTCTGTGTATCATCGCTGCTGCTGCCACTGTCTATGGTTATGACAGCAGCAGCAGCAACAGCAGCAGCAGCAGCAGCAGAGTAAGCAGCGACGATATGATGACCGTCATCACCCTCGATGTCTGATCAAAGGGGTAGTGTGGATGCAGTGGAAGAGGAGGAGGATATTGCGAAGACATTTTCATAGGTGTGAAGCCACTGCTGCACCTTTTCAACACTGTCAGTCATCATCTCGTCGTCAGGGCCTACGCTGCTGCGGACGTCAGGGACTACGCTGGTAGTGCTGCTGATGTCATTCTCTTTGTCTTCCTATAAAGAAAATGGTCAGTCTAACACTCCCAGTTCTGACACGGTGTAGTTGACATACGTGCCGTTTATGCGTTTTTTAATGGTCACCATGATACGGGCCCCCCCCCTCATCTGCGACAGTGAGGCATACCGCTCTTCGTCTGACGTCATAGCGACGTAGTTGTTAGCGCTGAATCCCAGCGCTTTTGCTGCTGTTTCATTGAATACTTACTTTTACTTATTTAGTCCTCTTCGTGCCCGGTGGCACATAAGGCATCAACAAGAGAGCGCCACTGCTGTCGGTCTGCAGCCCATTTGGTGATGGTGTTCCATGTCTGGCCGCATTCTTTCATCTCCTTCCCCACTGTTCGTCTCCATGTTTCTTTTAGGCGGCCACGTCTCCTTTTTCCATCTGCTGTCCAGCGTAAGGCTGTTTTGGGCAGTGCGCCAGGTGACATTCGGCACACGTGTCCAAGCCATCGCCATCTTCTCTTCTTTATCTGTGTGGCCAAGGATGTTGCACCTGTTTTGCGGTACAGCTCTTCATTAGTGATGGTGTTGGGCCAAAATAGTCCGTAGACACTTGTTTTGGAAGGTCTCAAGCTTGTGTGCTAGGTTGGCTGTCAGTTTCCAGCCCTCGGAGCCGTAGAGAAGTACACTGAGAATATTACTATTGTACAGTCTCAGTTTTGTTTCCAATCTCAGTTGCTTGGATTTCCAGATGGGCTTCAGCATAGCGAAGGTATGACTTGCCTTTCTGATCCTAGCCGTGGCATCTTTTACAGAGTCTCCATCTGTTGTGATTTTGCTTCCCAGGTATGCAAAGTCCTGAACGTCTTCCAAAGCATCACTGTTGTTTATGTTGTTTATGGTGATGGGGTTATCTGTCTTGTTGTTGATCCTCATCAGTTTGGTTTTTGCTGTGTTGAGCTTTAACCCAATCTGTGGTGCTGTTCTTGTGAGTTTGTCCATATTTTCTTGCATGTCCTTGTGCCTGTTAGACAGCAGTCCAATGTCATCTGCATAGTCCAGGTCTTCCAAGATCGAGGTAAGTGTCCTCTGTTTCCATTTTTGGTGATTTCTATCATCAGCCATTCAATGGCAAGGGTGAAAAGAAATGGTGAGAGAATGCATCCCTGTTTTACTCCGGATTTTACGCTAAAGCTGTCTGACTTGTGACTGTTACAGGCGACTTGACACTGGACGTCTGTGTAAAGTATCTTGATCACATTTACCATCTTCTGTGGGATCCCGTAGTGACGTAGTATTCTCCACAGGGATTCTCTGTGAAGGCGGTCAAAGGCCTTTTCAAAGTCAATCAAGGCAATGTAGATCGTACTGTTCCATTCCGAGTTTTGTTCCAAATTCTGCCGTAGCGTGAAAATGTGGTCGATGCATGACTTTCCTCTTCTGAAACCGGCTTGTTCCTGGCGGAGGATTGTTTCAGTAGCTGCTGATATTCTCTTCAGGATTATGCGGCTGAAAATCTTCCATGTCATTTATAAGAAGGTTATGCCCCGCCAGTTGTTACAGTTCCCCGAGTCGCCCTTCTTTGGTAGCTTGATAATTGTGCCTGTCTTCCAATCATCTGGTGTGTCTTCTTCATCCCGTATTCTCTGGAAGATCTGGCAGAGGATTCTGGGTGTTTCTTGTTCATCTGGTTTCAGCATTTCTGCGCAGATGATGTCGCTTCCTGGTGCTTTTCCATTCTTATGGGCTTTACTGGCTTCTCTTACTCCTCCTTCTGTGATTTGGTCGAGGTTGATTTCAAGGTCATCTGCTGCCTCCGGGATGTCTGCAAGTCTGGGTGGATCTGCACGATTGAGAACCTGTTGGAAATGCTCCTTCCATCTCTCTATCTTCTCTTTCTCGACTGTGATTATCTTTCCATCTGCATCTTTCAGTGGGAGATTCTGGTTTGGACCTGTATCTCCTTTCAGCTTCTTGGTTATTTGGTAGAGTGACTTCATATCCTTTCTTCTTGCTGCTGCTTCTGCGTCTTCTGCGAGGTTTTCAATGTAAGTGCGTTTGTCTACTCTGGTACTCCGTTTTACTTCTTTGTCTTTTTGTGAGTATTCTCTTGAAAGTCTTTCTTTGAGTCTTGGGGACTTTGTGGTGAGCAGCTTTTTATTTATTCCTTTCCTTTGGTCTATTTTGTCCCAAGTTGATGTGGAAATCCACTGCTCTTTCTTTGCTCTTCTGTAGTTTTGCACTGCTTTCCCTGCTAGCTCCATGGCCATGTTGAAACTGTGTATAATCATCTCTGTTTCCTCCTGCAGAATACCAAAACTGTTCTTCAGAGCAATTGTGAACTGTTGCTTGGTTTCTGGGTTTTTTAGCTTGGTGATATCAAAACGCTCTTTCTTCTTCTCTCCTGTCTTTGCCTTTCTCAGTTTCAGAGCAAGTTTTCCTATCAACAGGTTGTGGTCGCTGCCAACATCAGCTAGTCTCCTTGTTTTGACGTCTTGTAGAGAGCGTCTCCATTTTCCATTTACAAGGATGTGATCTCAGTTCTGCCGTCTGGGGATCTCCATGTCAGCTTATGTATTGTCTTATGTTGGAAGAGTGTCCCTCCAATCACGAGGTCATTCTCCCCACATATGTCACACAAGCTGCTGCCGTTATCAGTCATTGGACCTGTTCCGTGTTTGCCCATGATCCTTTCCCTGTTAGTGTTGTCGCTTCCAAGTCGTGCATTGAAATCTCCAAGAACCACTAGTACGTAATGTTTGGGGATGTCTTCCAAAATTGACTGAAGACTGTCATAGAAGTTTTTCTTCTTTTTCTGCTTCCTCTGTATGTGTGTAACATGTTACCACCGAGGGTTTAATAAATCTGGACTAGCATAAAGAAATCGTTCAGTTATTGGTTTCCATTCAAGAAGAGTGTTACCTTTCTCCGTCTGTATGATCAGGGCTACTCCCTTTCTATGCTGGTTGTCCTCTCTGCCTGACCACAGTATGGTGTCTCCTGTCGCCAGTTGTCGTTTTCCAGCTCCAGTCCATCTAGCCTCCATGATACCTAGAAGGCTTATTTTGTATTGGTGCATTTCCTGGAGAACCTGTGCCAGTCTTCCTGTCTGATATAGTGTTCTCACATTCCAGCATCCGATGTTGATAACAGTTTTGGGTGTAAGGAGATCCGCCATCGGGGTGAAGACTTCCTTGCGGGTTTGGTCCCCATCCTTCATAAGTCCAGTTGCCTGTACTGCGTCTCTCCTACCGCCCGGTGCAGTTTTCTCTCTTGTTTCCGTTTCCGTAGCTAGGCTGTTTTTACGGGGTGGGGTCGCTGGCCCCACGCCCAACCCTCCTCTTTTATCCGGGCTTGGGACCGGCAGGAGATTCTCAAAGAGCATTTTCCAGGCATCATTGAATAAGGTTGACCACAATTCTGATCCTATCCAAACTGATAGGAGGATACGCAGGACGAACCTATACACGGGAACCCTTTGCCATTGGTGAAGGGAACAAAAGTAGCCATTGTTCTCTCTCTGCACGCCTTTAAGACAGTGCGGACACGATGCATAAACGATGTATTTATCTTGCGTGGCGCAGTTGGCTATTGTTAACGGCCTTGTAAATTTGTAGGTTCCGTTACTCACCTCAGATTGCAGACGCGTCAGGTTCATCATCTGCTGCGATGACTGCGTGTCAACGAAGTGCTGCGTGGCCATGGCGCTGTCGAACGTGAAGTAAGAGTTAGTCGATCGATCGAGAGAGAACGATTATATCCGTTGGAGTGGTGGGTCGCCTTATATAGCCGGTCGCTCAGGCTTTTCTTATCTCTCCAGCTGCGTCCGTTGGCACGTGTGTTGTACTGATAGCGCACATTCCTATGTACACCATCGCGTCTGCGTTGCGTCTGGGCATCTTTCGTGGGAAGTCTGGTCTTTTTAATGAACTCACGTCGTTCCACGAGTGTCTGACCAAGTACGTTCTGTCCTGGCTGTCCAGTGTAGGTGAGCATGCTCCAGAAAGCTTCCCTACTTCTTACACATTCCTTTAACGGTGATTGCTGCGTGTCTAACAACAGTATGCGTAATGTCGCGAAATTTAATCGCGACTAATGCATACATTACAGCTCGTCTCTGTTTGATCCATTGTTTAAGTAAATGTACCTTCTCTCGGATGGTCTTGCTAATACATGCACCTATACAGTGAACACTTTTACAATGCATCTATATAGCACATAGTTTACTGATAAGGGTCACTGATAAGATTTGCGCATGGTGTACTTCTGCACGTCGACTAGGCAACTGCTAGCAGTCTAGCGATATAAAAACACTAGTCAGCCGACTTCACGGCTGGTCTGGTTCAAAGTACGCCTCTCGTTGCTTAGTAACTCTTGTTCTCTCATTTCACATACTCTATTAATACGCATATGTTGTGTATGAAATATACATAGCGCGCTGTACCTTTAACAAAGGATCGACTTCCATGTGTCTCATTCCGGTTTTCATTTCATTTAAGCTTTCATCGTCAGCAGTGGATGAACGTGATGACAGAACTGATATCCACCAAGCCATGCGTGGACGACGACGATGATGGCTACGACAGCCCCCTGCCGACAGAGGATTGGAACGAAGAATGTAACCAAGGTGCGGCCTTAGTCGATCATAGACGCATGTGGACCAAGGTGATGACCGAACTCGTACAGGTCAACAAAGCCCGTCGACCATGAACGTTGCTGGACAGACGCGGTCGGTCACTGCCACCAATGGACCTCAGTTCCTGGGGGCGCTGTCGACAGAGTCTGAATAATTATATACTATAATAAATGCCGTCAATGAATGATCCAGACGCGGTCGGGGTCACTGCCACTGGTATACTATAATGCTGTCGGTAGATGATGATGACATTTTATATTTTTATTATCATATCCACCTATTTTAAATTAACATTTCAAATGATTATATGCTATATATACCGTTTCACCATTTTAATATAAGATCGCTTGTATTGTTATTACATATGCTGTTTTGTTGGTCTACGATAACAAAAGAAAAAGACGACCACATTTCACCCTGCTACCAGATCATAACCGAGCGGTCGCATGTTCATACATGCAGTGTACAAAATGTAGGCATACATGTAGGCTATACAATACATATCACATTATCACATTATATTGAAAACTTTTCGTTTTATGACGTCTTATGCCCAACGCCTATACACTGACTTTATAGCCGTGGTCCCACGTTAATACCACACTTGCAACATTGTCGCTAATTCCGCCTGCGCTTACAACTTTTTTCACTGATAACGACGGCACAGTTGCAACATTTTTACTGATTAGCATCCTTTGATCTCACAGTACGGCTTACAGCTGGATAGACGACAGCCGACAACGGGTTGGGGTTAGAGTTAGCTCCAGTCGTTAGGGAGACGGGTTAGAGTTAGGGTTAGCTCACCACTTGGATTGGGGTGGAGGTCAGTTCGTTAAGGTCAGGGTCAGGGTCAAAAAGGTTGGGGTTACAATTAGGGTTAGCTACATTCGCCAGGGGCCTGTTTATGGTTACGGGTAGGGTTATGGTTCACCGTCAGGGGGCGCTCAGGCTACCCATAAGGCTGTGCGGCTGCGCGCGCAACCGGAAACGGAAGTCAATCGTGGACTGGCACTAAATTTGCTCGGTCAAAACCTCCCCATACTACTGTGGCATAAATATATAGCGAGTAAGCGTTAGTTGTTGCAGTCATACACCGAGCTCGGCTAGCAAGCACAGTCTGACTGATGTCGTCATCTGTGACAGCATCCTCCAGCCTACTGCCGTCGCTCGCAACATTGGAGTGATGTTTGACAGTGAGCTCAGCATGAAATCTCAAGTGTCGAAACTGTGCAAGGTAGCATACTTTCACCTACATCGGATTCGCTCCATCAGAGATTGCTTGACACAACATGCCGCTGAACTCCTGGTTCACTCCCTTGTCATATCGCAACTGGACTATGGAAATGGCCTCCTTTATGGTGTACCTGACCAGTTACTGGACAAGCTGCAGAGAGTCCAGAATGTGGCAGCTCGCATTGTGGTCAGAGCCAGTCGCTATGACCACATCACATCCATCTTAGAGACTCTCCATTGGCTTCCTGTCCGTTACCGTATTGAATACAAGGTCTTACTGATGACGTTCAAAGCTCTTCATCTGCTTGCGCCGAGCTACATTGCAGACCTGCTCCAGTTTTACCAATCCTGCAGAACATTGCGATCCTCATCAGACTCTCTTCTGACTGTACGCAGTGCACACCTCCGCCATTATGGTGATCGTGCCTTCTGCTCCTCGCCTGTGGAACAGTCTTCCTCATGAGATGCGAAAATGTGATTCTCTATACACCTTTAAAAGACTCTTAAAAACTATCTTGTTTAAACGCGCTTGTTATTCTTAACTGTCAAATTTATTCGACTTTTAGTGCTATGTCATATGAACTTGGATTTGCTGTTTTTTATGTTTTTATTTATGTATCTATTTATTTATTTTTTTAATCGTGACTGTCTTTAACTATGTTTGTGTCAGCGCCTTTGAACAGGGTCACCTGGATCCATGGCGTTCTAAAAGTGCTCTAATTATTATTATTATTATTATCATACGAATAAGCGTAGCAATTCGTGTGATGGCATCTGTTCTCAAAACCTTTCGATGGAGAGTCCGATGCCTTACCACACGACCACCGCGTCCCATATATTGCACAGCTAAAAGCAACAAAATGCATAGATGGAAACGTTACGTACTTGTGAAGCACATTGGCAATACTTGCTATTCACAGTCCTTCGGATATAAACTAACAAGCTAAAATATATAACGTGATCTTAATAAGTCAAATTATTTAACCTTTGATAAATAGGGATGTTTCTTGGATGGAATGCAAGTGTTATGTGTGTTGTCGTTAAAAGCGTTTCTTTGATTGACGCCGTGCGGCATGTGGAGCCCGAAGCTTCATACGGGTACATCGCCACCAATCACAATATTTCGGATATAAATTGTAAGTTTTCAATCTTTCAAAAACAGGGATGTTGGCTAAAATATTGTTTGTTGTCAATAGAGGTTGAATTAGGCGGGTGGGTACATGCTTACAACAACACCATAATGTTAGTTGAATGGACTTCTGTTTTGTCAATACGCTGCTTCGTCGTTCGGTAATGGCTGAAGAGGTGACGACGACCGAATGTTAATGGGTGGAGTGGCTTGTAACGAACGGAAATGCTAGCGGACGGGGTGAGTCGACGGTGGTGAGGTGTTTGGCCGTAGAGGTAGGCAGTGATGTATAAAGGAGAAATGTCACGCAGTTAAAGAAAATGCCAGTAAAATGTCAATCTGTTAAAGAAAATATCACAATATTAAAGAAAATGACAGAAAAATTTCACAAATTTAAAGAAAGTGTTTACAAAAATTTCATACTATTTCGTTGTTTCGCTACTTCTTTGTTTCGCCACTTCACTTTATTTATTATTTTTCTGTCTCACTGCCTTGCTGCCTCGCTACTTTGCTGCTTAGTTGCTTCGCTGCCTCGTAGCCTCGGTATTCTTTTTACCCTCTGCCATTTCAATTCTTAATGCTAAATTAGACATAAATATGTGAATAAACCTGTGATTTATACTGTATATGTGATGCGCCAACTCTACACCTATTTTTCAAGGTTTTATTTCTATCGTGTGTAGTATCGATCAGCACTGTAATTTCCTGGTCGGATGAATAAAGTATTATTGTATTGTATTTACGGTATGTTATTACATATACGGTCACTAGGAACAAACATTGATTGAACTTGACAGGTTGGTGCACAATACTTATACAACAACAAAGCAACAAGATACGAGTAAGTTTTTGCCTATTTATTCGATTTTTACAAACAAATTTACAGGTCACCTTTGAGCACGCCCGTCGTCAAGTTCCTCACGCATTTCTCCCACGTTTCTGAATCTGAATCGTGTAGCCAATACTTAACAGCGCACACCTGATCAGCCATCAGGTCGGATCTTTTCACATTTGCATTTACTAAAATTATCAACCAGTCTATCAACACCCTGTACAGCTTTATATTAGAATGTCGTCAGATAACTGACAGTGGTGAATCTTTTTAATCGGTTCATTGGGATCGTCATTCTCACAAGCAGAGCAGTGTCGATGTGAGATGCGCCCTACGTTTTGTGCTATGTGACGCGCAAGGGCCTTAATGATTTATGTAACCGGAAAGTAGGTATCTTTCGTGTCACAAGTGGTCGTGTCGACAGATGCCCCGACAGCGGAAGATTCGGACTGAAACACACTGTGCGGAATTTACACGACTTTCAGATGTGTTATGTTGTAGTTAGCGTACGAACCCCGTTGCGATTTCTTGAGGGTGATGTGAAGATGCGTATATATCCAAGCATTCAGTCTATAACACCGTAAATTCTCTGGCATTAGAAGAAATTCGTTTGCTTTCCTGTTTTCATATCTACGAGATTGTTCATTTGTTCATTAACAAGGTCAACAAAAGCTGTTAACCTGTCACCGTTTTAAAGACGCAGATACGCTCGCAGAAATGTGCATCGGGTTTTACCTAACCGTGTGTATAACATTGCAGTTGGCCGTGCACGTCGTACTCATACGCTTCTTGCAACAGCGGCAGCCAATGTAGAATTGAGCGCTATGATGCACTTCATCGATCATCAACCCCTTCAAGGTAACTGGTTTGGTGTCTACCTGTTGTTCCAACCGTGTCAAGTCGATGACTTCTTGTTCTGGCGAAGGCGGTTTGAAAGGTCGACTGGTCGGTTCGGTTCCAAAACCTATTCAGACATGTCTGAAAATCACGTGATTATAGCTACCACCAGTACCAAGGCGTGTAACATTGTTTCAATTAATAAGTCACATAAAGCAACCAATCAAAGAAGAACACCTGCTGCGCATTATAACATAGTATCGTATCTAAAAATAACATGTTGGTTGTCTGCCGGCAAGAAATTACATAAAATGCATCTACTCACCAGTAAAAAAACACCAGGTAGGTCAGTGCAATGACATTCTAGAATATTCTAGAACACTATACAAAAAAAAGAAGAAGTGACTCCGGGCCCTTTGAATCACATGGAATGATGTCATTGGCTCCGGGCTCCTGATTGTTGAAAGCTTCGGGACTTTTTCGAGAATTTTGGGGGGTTCTCCGGGAGTTTTTTGGGGATTCTCTGGTACCCTTCGACATACGTTTTAGTTCTTCTCTACATAATATTTTTTTCGTAAAACTACACTCTGTTTTAGTTTTTAGCAAACTTTTCTCCTGATTCAAGATCGCTTCGTCTATTTCATAAACAGCTTTGTAACAATAAACATAAAGCGCTAAGAAAACAACGCGGGACATTTCCGTCGGGGGTGATGCTTCATGCCACATGTGGGCAGCAATTTTGTGTGATGGTGTATTTTTTGCTACGCTTTCATTGAAATATGCCACATACGTTATCCCCTAGATGTAGCCGCTTCAGGAAGCGGGTGGTTCCGCATGCGTAACTGGAAATGAACGCTGGGCGATAATAAACGGTTTTAACATGCAAATTAGTTCGATTATTAGGCACTGTTTTACAAAAATTAGTCCGTATACTGGTCACCAAGTGTGTCAATAGTACCGACACTGGTCACCATGTGGCGATCAGTAGTGACGTCACTATCCACAAGGTGGCGCTACCGTATTGGTTCGGTTACTAGGCACTTGGGCGCTGTTTTACGAATTAGTTAATAGATTATCCGACACTAGTACCAAAATTCGGCCTTATATGTGATCCCGCACGTAGAGGATTAAGTAAGTTAGTAAGTAAGTACCAAAACAGGTCACCGGGTGGCGCTCAGTAGTGTCGTCACAATCTGCCACCGTACGCCATGCGGCCCCACCGTACATGGCTCCGGGCTCCTCATTCCTCAATTCCTGCTTCTTAATTGACCGCTATTTTACGTATATTGGTACAAAATGATCTACTAATAATCATAGTTCATGTGAGTTAAACAATTTTGACTTATGAATATGATTGTGCCCTAGATATTAAAAAGAATGAAAAATTGCTCAACTAACACTGCCTTTCCATATGCAGCTCAAATGTCAGACCCTAGCAGTGGTAGTGGTTTACTCTTCATTGTTTCCTCGAGTCATGCCATTCAGGCAGCACGAGCAGCCATCTCAGCCAATCTGATGAATTTAACCACTGTTGCGGGTCTGGTCCCACTTGGCTTGAGCACAATATCCTGCTGTTCCAACTATTCTATCCAAATTATAATGACACTAGAGGGAGCGTGCTATCCGAACCATAACTGGTTCCATTCGTATCCGTTAGATGCCACCATATGTCATAATGAAGTGCCGTCATACCGGAAGTCAAGTGGCTGTCATGACCGCACCCAATGGTTCTATCTGGAAGTGCCATGGCTTTCTTGAAGTGACCCGTTGAAGAGATAGCCGCCATATGGTTCCTTCCCTTGCAACGTGATTTTAGTTAGATAATTTGGACTTAGTCGTTTTTCAAGCATAGCATTTGTGATGACGAGTTGGACGTAGTAATTTTTCATGAAAGTCTGTAGACGGCTGTGGATAGAACCCGACTGTTGGTATCGTCGATCGTCGAACAAGGCACACGGCAAGTGGTAGCACCCGTCTACTGCCATATGTAATGTAGACACAACACACAAATTCGCAAATTCCGAGATGCAGCCCACGAGCAGGAGAGTGTCAATCGGGTTGCAGACAGCAGGATTGGATCAGTCGTGTTTGACGATTTCAACGAGGCGTTGGCAGAGTACAGTGACAGGGCAAGGACACGTAATAGTAGACGTGATCGGGAGGAAGGGTGGCCACAATGGTAGAGTGTTGGTCTCACAGGTGGTGGTTTCAATGATTGCTCCACACTGTATCTTACGTTGAATGACTCTGGTGATGCATTAGTAAGGGGGTGTGAACCACCAAAACAAGCCGTCACGGGACAATCGACGCAACACCCGCTTGCACCGCTGAGAAGAAACAGCATCTTCCCAGCGGCAGTGGGCGACTGGACGGATGGGACAACAGACGAACTACGGATCGAGAAGGATCGCACTGTGTGTTGAGAAAATTCTGGAAACGAACCAAGCTGAGTGCAGTCCGCTGGCAGCCTTGGACGTCGGACACCTCGTGTTGAAGTGTGTTGAGCTCACGCAGGGTGGGACCAGACCCGCAATATTGGTTAATTTCATCAGATTGGTTACGGCGGCTGCTGGCGCTGCGTGATTGGCTCAATGAAGCAATGAAAGGTAAAGCACGATCACGGATAGGATCTGAGATCTGAGTTGCATATACCAGACTGTGACGTATATGTTTGACAATAAGGAAAACGCCACCCGTATCGCTGGTTGCAATGTTGCTTTGCTGTTTCGTGTGCAAAACATACATAGCTAAAGTCGTTACAAACATAGCTAAATGCCACACACACACACACACACACACATGCATATATACATATATACATATATACATATATACATACATACATACATACATACATACATACATACATACATACATACATACATACATGCATGCATAAATAACACAGCTACGTGCGACATATACATAGCTAAAAGCAATATGTTCGTAACTAATTGCTATGACCACAAAGCTAAACATGTTGCATAAATAACTAAGTGCTTCATATACATATAGCTAAAAGCATTATGTACACAGCTAAGTAAGACACGTGCATAATGAAGTAACGATTTCTTTCTAATCACAACTATTAGGATTTACTTATATACTTATATAACTTATGCTATACGAGAAAGAGGACGTTTCGTAACGGGTGTTTTAAACATAATTTTTACTGAGTCACGCAAGATTAATGAGTTGTCTATGTGCACTCGCCATTGCCGGTCCCAAGCCCGGATGAGAAAGCAGGAGGGCTGTGCGTGAGGTTAGCACCCTCACCATGTAAGAAAAATTCAAGCTACAGAAACCAATACCAATATACAATACGTCAATGGTGCGAGGAGTGAAGTAACCCAGGAAACTGGGATCATGAAAGATGGCAGCCAAACCCGGTCGGGAGCTGACACCCCGAGAGCGGAGCTCCTCAAGCCGAAAAACAAGATACGAGTGGGCTCCTGGAACTTGAGAACACTGTATCAAGCAGGAAAGCTTCAGCAAGTACTGCGGGAGATGGAAAATTACAAAGTGGAACTTTTATGTGTGAGCGAGGCTAGATGGATAGACTCAGGGAAGAGGACCCTGTCCTCGGGACACACCATACTTTATTCAGGCCGATCAGATAACCAGCACAGAGGTGGAGTTGCCATCATTGTGACGAGAAAGGTGGAAAAAACTCTGCTGGAGTGGAAGCCAATCAACGACAGACTACTCAAGGCAAGATTCAATATCAAGTTTGCAAAGCTGACAGTGATCGCATGCTATGCACCAACAGAGGATGCAGAGGAGGAGATCAAGGATGAGTTATATGACCAGTTGGAGGAGGAACTCCGGACAACACCCCGGCATGATGTACTCATGGTGGTAGGAGACCTAAACGCAAGAGTTGGAAAGGAAAACACAGGAAGAGAAACAGTCATGGGCACCGAGGGCTTTGGATGCATAAATAACAACGGCGAGAGACTCTCTGACCTATGTGTTAAGAATAACCTATTCATAGGTGGAACTCTATTAAAGCACAGAAATATTCACAAAACCATCTGGAGGTCCCCAGATAATAGCACTGTCAGCCAGATCGACCATGTGATAGTCAATCAGAAGTGGAGACGATCACTTCAGGACGTTAGAGATAGACGCGGAGCTGATGTGGGGAGTGACCATTTGCTGGTAGTGGCAACATTGTCCTTGAAGCTACGGAAGACACAAAGAAGAGAAGAGAGACAACGGCGATTTGACACAGGAAAGTTAAAGAACCCAAATACAAAGAAAGCTTTCCAGGACTTAAAAAACCGCTTTCGCATACTCCAAGAGAACAAGAATTGAACATCGACAGTTTCAATCAGGCACTGATGGAAACAAGCAAGAAACTTTTAGGGTACAGAAGAAAAAAGAAGGATGAATGGATCAAGTCAGACACATGGACAACGACTGATGAAAGAAAAGCAACAAAAAAGAAGCTAAACGACGCCAAATCTCAACGACTGAAGGAACAACTGCAGAGTAGATACTCAGAACTGGACAAAGAAGTCAAAAGGAAGACGAGAGCAGATAAGAGAGCCTTCATCGAATATCTGGCAGATGAAGCAGAAGCAGCAGCAGCACAGACACAGAACTATTGAAGAGGTGACCGAGTTCACCTACCTTGGGGCCAAGGTGTCAACAGATGGAAACTCGGTGTCTGAGATTAAGGCAAGGATTAGAAAGGCAAGAGGGACATTTGCGGCACTGAAGAATATCTGGAAGACAAACAAGATCAGCAACAGAACAAAGATCCGCCTGTTCAAGAGCAACGTCCTAAGTGTGCTACTATATGCGGCGGAATCATGGAAAGTTACCAAAAGCATATGCCAGATGCTGGAAGTTTTCCAAAACAAGTGCCTCTGGAAGATACTGCGAATCTACTGGCCGAACAAAATCTCCAACACGGATCTCCATGAAAGAACAGGTATGCAGCCCATCACTCTCGAGGTTAAACGCCGCAGATGGAAATGGATCAGACACGTATGCAGATTGCCGCTGACATCCATTCCAAGAGTGGTGGCAAGAGAGCGAGGGGAGACCCAAGGAGACGGGTGGAGTTGGGGCCAGGTGACGAAGCTTGCAACGGACAGGCAACATTGGTGTTCTTTGGTGTCGGCCTTATGTGTGATCCCGCACGAAGAGGATTAAGTAAGTAAGTAAGCTATGTGCACGTACGTTAGATTAGTGTTATCAGGGAAATGTGTTTACAAGAGAAACCTTAATATATGCGTACAACAGGTTGACAGTTCCTATGTCAAATTTAGCTTCATTTGACAACAGGACATTAGATTGTTTATAAACTGGATTATCAGCACATACATAAATTTATCAATTTGCGGTAGGCATACGACGTTATGTCGTCGCAATTGTGTGTAGCGACGTTTCCCTATATACACGTCCGAAGAGAGCCTCATTCAAACAGCATTCAACCATTTTTTAAATATATTATATTAAAAGCGAACACAGGTGGACTATGGTATGTAAAACTATGAGTTATCAAACCGTTTTTCTATCATTCTGTTGTAAGTGCAAACAGTCTAAACTAATGTTTCACGCGGTTTTTATATATTGAATTTTGCACACTGTTTAATACCGTTCTTTTAGACGATTTCAGCCAGTAATATCATGTGTTGTTGTGTACAGATTGATTTTGGAAAATATCGCCCACTAGGCCCCGATAAACGTACAATCAATTATTCTTCTGCTTCTTGACAGCAATGTGCAGATGGTATGTCACAGAATACACATGTGAAACGGTTAGTGCGTGTCAGTTCTAAATGTTAAGTTATATGGATCCGATCCTGGATATGATCGCAAGTGCCAAATCCAGTTATATAATTGTAATTTTAATTGGAATTGAAATGCTATAATTGTAATTGATTAATTTATGGTTTTGAAATGATGCAGTAATTGTAATTGAAATAGACTGTGTAATTACAACAATTACTTCGATTACAATCGATTCCAGTATTAGTTTCGTGTGCCACACTTTACCCAAACACATTTTTATCAGTCGTAGTCAAATTATCCCAATTCAGGTACACACTTGCCATTAGACCTGAGATAAATTATTTTCATCAATTTCAATTAGCACCTGCTAATGTTGCTAAAAAGCGTTACTACAGAGCAAAAAGTGGCGCGCGCGCGCGCACATACACACACACACACACACACAGTGAAGTGTGACACATACTTAGCTAAGTGCATTGTTTGCATAGCTAAGTGTGACTATTTGATACATAGTTAAAAGCTATACATGCATAGCTAAGTGCAACAACTACAAAGCTACGCGCGTTATTATTAGCTAATAGCTGTTGGTCAATTTTAAACTGTATATTAAATTTTTTATTCATCATAAGTCAACGGAAAATCGATTCAAATATTACATTCTGAAATGTATGTTCAATACAACGAATGTACTAATGTATATAGGAGGCTAGGTTTTGTTCATACTTAGGCATAATCGTTAAGCTGCAGTGTGTAACTATTGTTTATTGTATTACCATCACCTTGATAAATGTCTTTATTAACTATACACAACAAGTTGCGTTATTTCTTTGAAATTCGATATGGCTACATTTGAAGATACCACCTCGAATATTTGTATAAAACCAATGGAACTTGTGATAAATACCCACATCGTTACATGTCGGAGGATTGTTAATATTTCCACTCGGATAGAAGTCGGTGCGTCTACGTTGATGATCGACATTTTGGATGAGGATTTCGCAAATATAATAGAGTTAGCTGTAGGACTGAAACTCGTTCCGACACCTTCCACAATTTGAGCATTATGTTGACCAGTTTAGAGTTGCAAAAGCTTGTCCGAAGTGGTGTGAGTCTGCCGGAAGAAGAATAAGTGGTGTGAGTCTGCCGGAAGAAGAATAAGTGGTGTGAGTCTGCCGGAAGAAGAATAAGTTGTGTGAGTCTGCCGGAAGAAGAATAAGTGGTGTGAGTCTGCCGGAAGAAGAATAAGTGGTGTGAGTCTGCCGGAAGAAGAATAAGTTGTGTGAGTCTGCCGGAAGAAGAATAACTGGTGTGAGTCTGCCGGAAGAAGAATAAGTGGTGTGAGTCTGCCGGAAGAAGAATAAGTGGTGTGAGTCTGCCGGAAGAAGAATAACTGGTGTGAGTCTGCCGGAAGAAGAATAAGTGGTGTGAGTCTGCCGGAAGAAGAATAAATGGTGTGAGTCTGCCGGAAGAAGAATAAGTGGTGTGAGTCTGCCGGAAGACGAATAAGCCGGTAATCGCCAGTCGTGTCATCGAGTCCTGCTGCGCATTTGATCTCTTGGAGACACGCTACGCTTGCATGTTACACTTTCAAAGTTTCTGCATTTAATTAGTCACTAGTCACACCCACAATAATGCATGTACACAGATGTACTGACGCCATTGTAAAGCTTGTTTTTGTTACTTTATTGCTCGTACACAGATGTACTGACGCCATTGTAGAGCGTGTTTTATTACTTTATTGCTCGTGCGCAGATGTACTGACGCCATTGTAGAGCGTGTTTTATTACTTTATTGCTCGTGCGCAGATGTACTGACGCCATTGTAGAGCGTGTTTTATTACTTTATTGCTCGTGCGCAGATGTACTGACGCCATTGTAGAGCGTGTTTTATTACTTTATTGCTCGTGCGCAGATGTACTGACGCCATTGTAGAGCGTGTTTTATTACTTTATTGCTCGTGCGCAGATGTACTGACGCCATTGTAGAGCGTGTTTTATTACTTTATTGCTCGTGCGCAGATGTACTGACGCCATTGTAGAGCGTGTTTTATTACTTTATTGCTCGTGCGCAGATGTACTGACGCCATTGTAGAGCGTGTTTTATTACTTTATTGCTCGTGCGCAGATGTACTGACGCCATTGTAGAGCGTGGTTTATTACTTTATTGCTCGTGCGCAGATGTACTGACGCCATTGTAGAGCGTGTTTTATTACTTTATTGCTCGTGCGCAGATGTACTGACGCCATTGTAGAGCGTGTTTTATTACTTTATTGCTCGTGCGCAGATGTACTGACGCCATTGTAGAGCGTGTTTTATTACTTTATTGCTCGTGCGCAGATGTACTGACGCCATTGTAGAGCGTGTTTTATTACTTTATTGCTCGTGCGCAGATGTGCTGACGCCATTGTAGAGCGTGTTTTATTACTTTATTGCTCGTGCGCAGATGTGCTGACGCCATTGTAGAGCGTGTTTTATTACTTTATTGCTCGTGCGCAGATGTGCTGACGCCATTGTAGAGCGTGTTTTATTACTTTATTGCTCGTGCGCAGATGTGCTGACGCCATTGTAGAGCGTGTTTTATTACTTTATTGCTCGTGCGCAGATGTGCTGACGCCATTGTAGAGCGTGTTTTATTACTTTATTGCTCGTGCGCAGATGTGCTGACGCCATTGTAGAGCGTGTTTTATTACTTTATTGCTCGTGCGCAGATGTGCTGACGCCATTGTAGAGCGTGTTTTATTACTTTATTGCTCGTGCGCAGATGTGCTGACGCCATTGTAGAGCGAGTTTTATAACTTTATTGCTCGTGCGCAGATGTGCTGACGCCATTGTAGAGCGTGTTTTATTACTTTATTGCTCGTGCGCAGATGTGCTGACGCCATTGTAGAGCGTGTTTTATTACTTTATTGCTCGTGCGCAGATGTGCTGACGCCATTGTAGAGCGTGTTTTATTACTTTATTGCTCGTGCGCAGATGTGCTGACGCCATTGTAGAGCGTGTTTTATTACTTTATTGCTCGTGCGCAGATGTGCTGACGCCATTGTAGAGCGTGTTTTATTACTTTATTGCTCGTGCGCAGATGTGCTGACGCCATTGTAGAGCGTGTTTTATTACTTTATTGCTCGTGCGCAGATGTGCTGACGCCATTGTAGAGCGTGTTTTATTACTTTATTGCTCGTGCGCAGATGTGCTGACGCCATTGTAGAGCGTGTTTTATTACTTTATTGCTCGTGCGCAGATGTGCTGACGCCATTGTAGAGCGTGTTTTATTACTTTATTGCTCGTGCGCAGATGTGCTGACGCCATTGTAGAGCGTGTTTTATTACTTTATTGCTCGTGCGCAGATGTGCTGACGCCATTGTAGAGCGTGTTTTATTACTTTATTGCTCGTGCGCAGATGTGCTGACGCCATTGTAGAGCGTGGTTTATTTCTTTATTGCTCGTGCGCAGATGTGCTGACGCCATTGTAGAGCGTGTTTTATTACTTTATTGCTCGTGCGCAGATGTGCTGACGCCATTGTAGAGCGTGTTTTATTACTTTATTGCTCGTGCGCAGATGTGCTGACGCCATTGTAGAGCGTGTTTTATTACTTTATTGCTCGTGCGCAGATGTGCTGACGCCATTGTAGAGCGTGTTTTATTACTTTATTGCTCGTGCGCAGATGTGCTGACGCCATTGTAGAGCGTGTTTTATTACTTTATTGCTCGTGCGCAGATGTGCTGACGCCATTGTAGAGCGTGTTTTATTACTTTATTGCTCGTGCGCAGATGTGCTGACGCCATTGTAGAGCGTGTTTTATTACTTTATTGCTCGTGCGCAGATGTGCTGACGCCATTGTAGAGCGTGTTTTATTACTTTATTGCTCGTGCGCAGATGTGCTGACGCCATTGTAGAGCGTGTTTTATTACTTTATTGCTCGTGCGCAGATGTGCTGACGCCATTGTAGAGCGTGTTTTATTACTTTATTGCTCGTGCGCAGATGTGCTGACGCCATTGTAGAGCGTGTTTTATTACTTTATTGCTCGTGCGCAGATGTGCTGACGCCATTGTAGAGCGTGTTTTATTACTTTATTGCTCGTGCGCAGATGTGCTGACGCCATTGTAGAGCGTGTTTTATTACTTTATTGCTCGTGCGCAGATGTGCTGACGCCATTGTAGAGCGTGTTTTATTACTTTATTGCTCGTGCGCAGATGTGCTGACGCCATTGTAGAGCGTGTTTTATTACTTTATTGCTCGTGCGCAGATGTGCTGACGCCATTGTAGAGCGTGTTTTATTACTTTATTGCTCGTGCGCAGATGTGCTGACGCCATTGTAGAGCGTGTTTTATTACTTTATTGCTCGTGCGCAGATGTGCTGACGCCATTGTAGAGCGTGTTTTATTACTTTATTGCTCGTGCGCAGATGTGCTGACGCCATTGTAGAGCGTGTTTTATTACTTTATTGCTCGTGCGCAGATGTGCTGACGCCATTGTAGAGCGTGTTTTATTACTTTATTGCTCGTGCGCAGATGTGCTGACGCCATTGTAGAGCGTGTTTTATTACTTTATTGCTCGTGCGCAGATGTGCTGACGCCATTGTAGAGCGTGTTTTATTACTTTATTGCTCGTGCGCAGATGTGCTGACGCCATTGTAGAGCGTGTTTTATTACTTTATTGCTCGTGCGCAGATGTGCTGACGCCATTGTAGAGCGTGTTTTATTACTTTATTGCTCGTGCGCAGCTGTGCTGACGCCATTGTAGAGCGTGTTTTATTACTATATTGCTCGTGCGCAGATGTGCTGACGCCATTGTAGAGCGTGTTTTATTACTTTATTGCTCGTGCGCAGATGTGCTGACGCCATTGTAGAGCGTGTTTTATTACTTTATTGCTCGTGCGCAGATGTGCTGACGCCATTGTAGAGCGTGTTTTATTACTTTATTGCTCGTGCGCAGATGTGCTGACGCCATTGTAGAGCGTGTTTTATTACTTTATTGCTCGTGCGCAGATGTGCTGACGCCATTGTAGAGCGTGTTTTATTACTTTATTGCTCGTGCGCAGATGTGCTGACGCCATTGTAGAGCGTGTTTTATTACTTTATTGCTCGTGCGCAGATGTGCTGACGCCATTGTAGAGCGTGTTTTATTACTTTATTGCTCGTGCGCAGATGTGCTGACGCCATTGTAGAGCGTGTTTTATTACTTTATTGCGATTGCTCGTGCGCAGATGTGCTGACGCCATTGTAGAGCGTGTTTTATTACTTTATTGCTCGTGCGCAGATGTGCTGACGCCATTGTAGAGCGTGTTTTATTACTTTATTGCTCGTGCGCAGATGTGCTGACGCCATTGTAGAGCGTGTTTTATTACTTTATTGCTCGTGCGCAGATGTGCTGACGCCATTGTAGAGCGTGTTTTATTACTTTATTGCTCGTGCGCAGATGTGCTGACGCCATTGTAGAGCGTGTTTTATTACTTTATTGCTCGTGCGCAGATGTGCTGACGCCATTGTAGAGCGTGTTTTATTACTTTATTGCTCGTGCGCAGATGTGCTGACGCCATTGTAGAGCGTGTTTTATTACTTTATTGCTCGTGCGCAGATGTGCTGACGCCATTGTAGAGCGTGTTTTATTACTTTATTGCTCGTGCGCAGATGTGCTGACGCCATTGTAGAGCGTGTTTTATTACTTTATTGCTCGTGCGCAGATGTGCTGACGCCATTGTAGAGCGTGTTTTATTACTTTATTGCTCGTGCGCAGATGTGCTGACGCCATTGTAGAGCGTGTTTTATTACTTTATTGCTCGTGCCCAGATGTGCTGACGCCATTGTAGAGCGTGTTTTATTACTTTATTGCTCGTGCGCAGATGTGCTGACGCCATTGTAGAGCGTGTTTTATTACTTTATTGCTCGTGCCCAGATGTGCTGACGCCATTGTAGAGCGTGTTTTATTACTTTATTGCTCGTGCGCAGATGTGCTGACGCCATTGTAGAGCGTGTTTTATTACTTTATTGCTCGTGCGCAGATGTGCTGACGCCATTGTAGAGCGTGTTTTATTACTTTATTGCTCGTGCGCAGATGTGCTGACGCCATTGTAGAGCGTGTTTTATTACTTTATTGCTCGTGCGCAGATGTGCTGACGCCATTGTAGAGCGTGTTTTATTACTTTATTGCTCGTGCGCAGATGTGCTGACGCCATTGTAGAGCGTGTTTTATTACTTTATTGCTCGTGCGCAGATGTGCTGACGCCATTGTAGAGCGTGTTTTATTACTTTATTGCTCGTGCGCAGATGTACTGACGCCATTGTAGAGCGTGTTTTATTACTTTATTGCTCGTGCGCAGATGTACTGACGCCATTGTAGAGCGTGTGTTATTACTTTATTGCTCGTACACAGATGTACTGACGCCATTGTAGAGCGTGGTTTATTACTTTATTGCTCGTACACAGATGTACTGACGCCATTGTAGAGCGTGTTTTATTACTTTATTGCTCGTACACAGATGTACTGACGCCATTGTAGAGCGTGTTTTATTACTTTATTGCTCGTAGAACAAATAAAGTTTTGCTATAATAAAAAGCGTTACATTTTTTTATCTTCGTCAGCTCGTCGGTTTAGGGGCAATGCACATGGGATATTACACTTTTTACGGCATTGTTTGTTAACAGTAAGAAATTCACGCTAGATTAATCATTTATAGGATAGGGAGAAGGTGTGGGTGGGTGCCAATTTCGATTTTGAATATTCAAGGTCATAAAGGTACAAATGGGTATTTTGAGATTTTTTATACATTTAGACCGCATTCATATCTTTATTGTCGTGTAGATGTATCCACATTCTGTAATTAATAGGTAATCTTTTATATTTCACATACATGTGTAGCATAATGTTACTAAAAGAACATTTTTCGTGAAACATAGTTTTTTTCATTTGAAATTATGGTGAATAATTTGTCCATCATTCTGAAGTTGCATTATGCATTTATTATGAATCCGTGTGATGTGTCTATTCAAATGGGTTACATTATATTGTCATATAATATATCTGCATATTAGTATATTATTAGCCAGCTAGACTGCAGCAGTCGATCGCGTCACATCAGCAGGCGTAAGTGCACTTAAAATTCTTTCTGAAGCCAGTGCATCGGGCTGTCCTGCAGTTTGGTTTGCATCTTCATGTCACAAGCTCCAGACAGGCATCCGGAATATGGGGTAACATTGTTCAATAATATTTCAGGCACCAGGTTCCTTCGTCCAGGCCAATGTGTCGATGAGAGATGAGCCATCTATATTATGTTCCTGGTCTGTCTGCAGCCAGATCTTTGCCTAGTGGTTAGCGGGTGTAGTGTGAAGTTTCTGGTTGGGGGTAGCTTCCCCAAACCAAACTGTTCAGGTGTGTCATAGAAGTGACATACAAATTGTTCAGGGGTGTCATAGAGGTGACACACAAACTGTTCAGGTGTGTCATAGAGGTGACACACAAACTGGTCAATACGTACGAGCTCTTTGTGCCGACCAATTGCCTTGACAAGGAGTGGTTCTGGAAAAAATTTCCAGCACGACTTCTTCCCATGACCACTATAAAGGCTGAGGTTCTATCACAATATGTTGGCTCATGAGAGCAGGTTATCCCTCACACGGTGTGTAAATGTATCATATGTATTGCATGCATCGGGTAACATTTTAGCTTCTTTGCCGTCCCAGAAATCATTTACACGTCAGCTGCTTTTGTGAATCAACATGACATATGTGCGTGTGCAGATGACAAGCACTGTTTCATATTTTCAGTTGATTGCCTCACATAAATGGAGTATCAGCCTAGTGTCAGCTTCTTCATGGTTTCCTCGAAGCCTGACATTGTCGTGCTTTGCTGTATGTAGCATCAGAGAACCCGCCTGTTGTAACCAGCTCGTATCGTTCTGGTAGACGTTGCCACTTCTGTGCAGTGACACAGTCCCACAAACGCGCGACTCGCAATACAAGTTTAGCAATATACGCCTGACATTATGCGTGTCGCGCGATTGCACGGTTAGCAACATGTTTCCTTTCTGAGGTTGTTCGACTGAGTTAGCGCACACCCCACGACTCTATCTGACTGATCAGCGCACACTCCACGACTCTGTATGACTGGTCAGCACACAACCCACGAATCTATATGACTGGTCAGCACACAACCCACGACTCTATATTATTATGACTGGTCAGCGCACACCCCACGACTCTATGGGACTGGTCAGCGCACACCCTACGACTCTATCTGACTGGTCAGCACACAACCCACGACTCTATATGACTGGTCAGCGCACACTCCACGACTCTATCTGACTGGTCAGCGCACACCCCACGACTCTATCTGACTGGTTAGCACACAACCCACAACTCTATCTGACTGGTCAGCACACACTCCACGACTCTATATGACTGGTCAGAACACAACCCACAACTCTATATGACTGGTTAGCACACAACCCACAACTCTATATGACTGGTCAGAACACACCCCACGACTCTATCTGACTGGTCTGCGCACACCCCACGACTCTATCTGACTGGTTAGCACACAAACCACAACTCTATATGACTGGTCAGCGCACACCCCACGACTCTATCTGACTGGTCAGAACACACTCCACGACTCTATATGACTGGTCAGAACACAACCCACAACTCTATATGACTGGTCAGCGCACACCCCACGACTCTATCTGACTGGTTAGCACACAACCCACAACTCTATATGACTGGTCAGCGCACACCCCACGACTCTATCTGACTGGTTAGCACACAACCCACAACTCTATCTGACTGGTCCGCGCACACTCCACGACTCTATATGACTGGTCAGAACACAACCCACAACTCTATATGACTGGTTAGCACACAACCCACAACTCTATATGACTGGTCAGAACACACCCCACGA
This sequence comes from Lamellibrachia satsuma, assembly GCA_033239005.1. Taxonomy (NCBI): domain Eukaryota; kingdom Metazoa; phylum Annelida; class Polychaeta; order Sabellida; family Siboglinidae; genus Lamellibrachia; species Lamellibrachia satsuma. Next base: position 2,654,442 of record BSQZ01000045.1, on the reverse strand, counting down.
CTCTATCTGATTGGTTAGCACACAACCCACAACTCTACCTGACTGGTTAGCACACAACCCACAACTCTATATGACTGGTCAGAACACAACCCACGACTCTATCTGACTGGTTAGCACACAACCAACAACTCTATATGACTGGTCAGAACACAACCCACAACTCTGTATGACTGGTTAGCACACAACCCACAACTCTATCTGACTGGTTAGCACACAACCCACAGCTCTATATGACTGGTCAGCGCACACCCCACGACTCTATCTGACTGGTTATCACACAACCCACAACTCTATCTGACTGGTCAGCGCACACCCCACGACTCTATCTGACTGGTTAGCACACAACCCACAACTCTATCTGACTGGTCAGCGCACACCCCACGACTCCATCTGACTGGTTAGCACACAACCCACAACACTATCTGACTGGTCAGCACACACCCCACGACTCTATCTGACTGGTTAGCACACAACCCACAACTCTATATGACTGGATAGCGCACACCCCACGACTGTATCTGACTGGTTAGCACACAACCCACAACTCTATCTGACTGGTCAGCGCACACCCCACGACTCTATCTGACTGGTTAGCACACAACCCACAACGCTATATGACTGGTCAGCGCACACCCCACGACTCTATCTGACTGGTTAGCACACAACCCACAACTCTAACTGACTGGTCAGCGCACACTACACGACTCTATCTGACTGGTTAGCACACAACCCACAACTCTATCTGACTGGTTAGCACACAACCCACAACTCTATCTGACTGGTCAGCGTACACCCCACGACTCTATCTGACTGGTTAGCACACAACCCACAACTCTATCTGACTGGTTAGCACACAACCCACAACTCTATATGACTGGTCAGCGCACACCCCACAACTCTATCTGACTGGTCAGCGCACACTACACGACTCTATCTGACTGGTTAGCACACAACCCACAACTCTATCTGACTGGTCAGCGCACACCCCACGACTCTATCTGACTGGTTAGCATACAACTCACAACTCTATCTGACGGTCAGCGCACACCCCACGACTCTATCTGACTGGTTAGCACACAACCCACAACCCTATCTGACTGATCAGCGCACACCCCACGACTCTATCTGACTGGTTAGCACACAACCCACAACTCTATCTGACTGGTCAGCGCACACCCAACGACTCTATCTGACTGGTTAGCACACAACCCACAACTCTATATGACTGGTTAGCACACACCCCACGACTCTATCTGACTGGTTAGCACACAACCCACAACCCTATCTCACTGGTCAGCGAACACTACACGACTCTATCTGACTGGTTAGCACACAATCCACAACTCTATCTGACAGGTCAGCGCACACCCCACGACTCTATCTGACTGGTTAGCACACAATCCACAACTCTATCTGACTGGTTAGCACACAACCCACAACTCTATCTTACTGGTTAGCACACAACCCACAACTCTATATGACTGGTCAGCGCACACCCCACAACTCCATCTGACTGGTCAGCGCACACTACACGACTCTATCTGACTGGTTAGCACACAACCCACAACTCTATCTGACTGGTCAGCGCACACCCCACGACTCTATCTGACTGGTTAGCACACAACTCACAACTCTATCTGACGGTCAGCGCACACCCCACGACTCTATCTGACTGGTTAGCACACAACCCACAACCCTATCTGACTGATCAGCGCACACCCCACAACTCTATCTGACTGGTCAGCGCCCACCCAACGACTCTATCTGACTGGTTAGCACACAACCCACAACTCTATATGACTGTTTAGCACACACCCCACGACTCTATCTGACTGGTTAGCACACAACCCACAACCCTATCTCACTGGTCAGCGAACACTACACGACTCTATCTGACTGGTTAGCACACAATCCACAACTCTATCTGACAGGTCAGCGCACACCCCACGACTCTATCTGACTGGTTAGCACACAATCCACAACTCTATCTGACTGGTCAGCGCACACCACACGACTCTATCTGACTGGTTAGCACACAACCCACAACTCTATCTGACTGGTCAGCGCACACCCCACGACTCTATTTGACTGGTTAGTACACAACCCACAACTCTATATGACTGGTCAGCGCACACCCCATGACTCTATCTGACTGGTTAGCACACAACCCACAACTCTATCTGACTGGTTAGCACACAACCCACAACTGTATCTGACTGGTCAGCGCACACTACACGACTCTATATGACTGGTCAGCGCACACCCCATGACTCTATCTGACTGGTTAGCACACAACCCACAACTCTATCTGACTGGTTAGCACACAACCCACAACTCTATCTGACTGGTCAGCGCACACCCCACGACTCTATCTGACTGGTCAGCGTACACCCCACGACTCTATCTGACTGGTTAGCACACAACCCACAACTCTATCTAACTGGTTAGCACACAACCCACAACTCTATATGACTGGTCAGCGCACACCCCACAACTCTATCTGACTGGTCAGCGCACACTACACGACTCTATCTGACTGGTTAGCACACAACCCACAACTCTATCTGACTGGTCAGCGCACACCCCACGACTCTATCTGACTGGTTAGCACACAACTCACAACTCTATCTGACTGGTCAGCGCACACCCCACGACTCTATCTGAGTGGTTAGCACACAACCCACAACTCTATCTGACTGGTCAGCGCACACTACACGACTCTGTCTGACTGGTTAGCACACAACCCACAACTCTATTTGACTGGTCAGCGCACACCCCACGACTCTATCTGTCTGGTTAGCACACAACCCACAACTCTATATGACTGGTCAGCGCATACCCCACAACTCTATCTGACTGGTCAGCGCAGACTACACCACTCTATCTGACTGGTCAGCGCACACCCCCGACTCTATCTGACTGGTTAGCACACAACCCACAACTCTATCTGACTGATCAGCGCACACCCCACGACTCAATCTGACTGGTTAGCACACAACCCACAACTCTATCTGACTGGTCAGCGCACACCCAACGACTCTATCTGACTGGTTAGCACACAACCCACAACTCTATCTGACTGGTTAGCACACACCCCACGACTCTATCTGACTGGTTAGCACACAACCCACAACCCTATCTGACTGGTCAGCGCACACTACACGACTCTATCTGACTGGTTAGCACACAACCCACAACTCTATCTGACAGGTCAGCGCACACCCCACGACTCTATCTGACTGGTTAGCACACAACCCACAACTCTATCTGACTGGTCAGCGCACACCCCACGACTCTATCTGACTGGTTAGTTCACAACCCACAACTCTATATGACTGGTCAGCGCACACCCCATGACTCTATCTGACTGGTTAGCACACAACCCACAACTCTATCTGACTGGTTAGCACACAACCCACAACTCTATCTGACTGGTCAGCGCACACTACACGACTCTATCTGACTGGTTAGCACACAACCCACAACTCTATATGACTGGTCAGCGCACACTACACGACTCTATCTGACTGGTTAGCACACAACCCACAACTCTATCTGACTGGTCAGCGCACACCCCACGACTCTATCTGACTGGTCAGCGCACACTCCACGACTCTATCTGACTGGTCAGCGCACACTCCACGACTCTATCTGACTGGTCAGCGCACACTCCACGACTCTATCTGACTGGTCAGCGCACACTCCACGAGTCTATCTGACTGGTCAGCGCATACTCCACGACTCTATCTGACTGGTCAGCGCACACTACACATTTTATGGAAATATATGCGCTTTCAGATGCTGTATATATTGAATACAATAACTTAATATTTTCTGAATTTCATCAGCTGTGAACAAAGGAAAGAGGCGTTTGTTGTAAGTTGACAATAACACTAATCATTAAAACACCACCACACCCCGTCACCGTACAAATATGTAACACTTTTATTTTTAAATGTTTCACCAGAATGAGCCAAGAAAGTACTATTTACTGGGCATGCAGTACAATAGGGAATATAGAATAGTGGTTCCTAGCCATCGTGTCTAACAACATAGAACAATCAATAGCCATTAAGTCATTACTAAAGAAACATAACTGCTTATCATCCGTAGCTCCTCAGTCTACCAATCCAACTGTTTACAACTGGAACTGCTTATCGATTAGGAACTGCTTAAAACCCTTTTGTTTTTGGCGCGCTGCCGAGCTTTGGTCTTCCGAGGATTTTAGCGCAATAGAAGTATTTTATATTGTATTGTATTGTTAGAGTTGGTTTTAGGAAATAATGAGTGATTTTCCAATGCAATATCCGAATATGCGTATATATGTATAAATATATGTATGTATATATATATATATATATATATATGGATAAGAGAAGACGAACCATGCCATTTTGTGTTGAGTGATTTTCCAATGCAATATCCGAATATGCGTATATATGTATAAATATATGTATGTATGTATATATATATATATATATATATATATATATATATATATATATATATATATATATATATATATATGGATAAGAGAAGACGAACCATGCCATTTTGTGTTGGTGGTCTATATATATATATATATATATATATATATATATATATATATATATATATATATATATATATATATATATATATATATATATATGATGACGACGACGAAGCTGAAGAATAATACGATGATGACGAAGGCGAAGATGATGATGGTGATGATAACGATGGAGATTATGATGAAGACGAAGACTATGATGATTACGGTGATGATAGAGGTGATGATTATGATAAAAAAGATAATGAAAATGAAGATGGGTTAAAGATGAAGATACAGAGGATGATTATAATGTTGACAATGAAGATGAAGAAGTACATGATGACGACGATGAAAAGAAAGATGATGAAGACGATGACAGTGATGCATATGAATATGAAGATGATAATGAAGATGAAAACGAAGACTATGATAATGGTAGTGATGATGAAGAGTATGGTGAAAATGAAGATAATGGTTAAGATTAAGATAACGAAGATGATTATGATGTTGACATACATACATATGTGATGAAACGTTACATTTTTATTTATTTATTACAAATTACAAATATTACTTTGTCGTTACATAACAGGATTAACACACGATTTGTGGCATTATCAGCCAGATAACAGCCACTCGTATCTACGACGTCGGAGACTGTTATCTGGCTGATAACACTCTCGTGACTTCCACAAACCATGTATTATTCCCTAAATATACGCCACGATGTTGCGATGTTTAGGAACGGGCGATATATATGAACTGTTTGAGTAAAGTGGATGGGAGCAGACGAACCATGCCATTTTGTGTTGGTGGTCTAATAAGAGGTCCGCGCTTATTGCCTTCGTACTGAGACGTCCGCACTTTTTGCCTTTCTTTTCTTTTACTCAGACGTCCGCGGTTATTGCTTTCTTACTCAGACTTTCGCGCTTGTTACCTTCTTTTTCATAGGTTATTGCACGGGAACACAGGGGCGCAGTAGCGCGTGAGCGCGGGACCGCGTTCAGCACGGACACGTGGTCGCGAAAAGACACCAACACGGAGTGCGGGAGCCGGAACACGTGTGTGCGATAAAGCGAGGGAGCCGGAACACGTATGTGCGATAAAGCGAGGGAGCCGGAACACGTGTGTGCGATAAAGCGAGGGAGCCGGAACACGTATGTGCGATAAAGCGAGGGAGCCGGAACACGTTTGTGCGATAAAGCGAGGGAAGGCGCGAATGCGGTGGACAATTTACGCAAAAGACAAATGATCTTTGGCGGTATTGTTTTTTTTTAAACCTTTTGTTACAAGTGTTCGCCATGAAGGTCACTTCGCCATGAAGGTCACTTCGCCATGAAGGTCACTTCGGCTGCGGTACACGTGCTGATCCTGATAATTGGGTTTAATACAGCACCTGGATTTGGGAACAAACAGTGCATGAGTTCGACGACATGCGATGTTATTGTCAGTCTGATCCGTGGTTGTGTCAATATCCTTGTCGCTGAGAGAACGAACCGACATCGGTCCGCAATAGTGCGCTTCTGGCGGAATAGGGATAAGTTCTAATTAGATGGTAAAACCCTACTATTTGATGGCAAAGTTGCACACAATGGGGATCTCGCAACGTTTGTCAAGACGGCACTAACATCTACTAAGGGGTCTGGAGCGAGGAAACAGAATATACGTTTACAGTCGGCAACAGTTGGAGTTAGTCGAGCTAAGATTCAGCATGTACTCGATAGGTCTGAGATGTATCAGTTGCTTAAAGCACGACTCACCAATAGAGCATGTCTTCACCCATCAGGTCGAATTAATCGACATGAGCAAGTGGCCAGTTCAACATGATGGTAAAACGTTCAGATACATCCTATCGGTTATTGATGTGTTAATCGGCTACTTGTGGCTTACGGCCAAGCAAGGACTCCTCAGGAAAGCCAGGGAACTCTTTGACATATTCACAGAACATGGCCCTCCTAAGATGTTGCAGCATGATCGGGGAACATAGTTTCTTGGCGCAGTTAAAAACTTATCGAGAAACTTCAGGTTAAAGTGATTGTGAGTTCGAGCTATCACCCTCAGTCACAGGGAAAAATCGAACGATCGCATCGAAGTCTAAAAAAACTGTTGTTTAATATGATCACCTTCCGAAATTAATTGAGCCAAGCAGTTTGCATCATACTCGATAGTTTTGGGCGAAGATCCGAAGGAGGAGCTTGGATGGATATATATATATATATATATATATATATATATATATATATATATATATATATATATATATATATATATATATATATATATATATATATATATATATATATATATATATACTATGGAAGGCGACGTAATTGCATAGAGCGTCGTCAGGAAGGTAGTACAACATAGTCCAACGTGAAGTGGAACATTTGGTAATCACACATAGTCCAACGTGAATTGGAACATTTGGTAATCACACATAGTCCAACGTGAAGTGGAACATTTGGTAATCACACATAGTCCAACGTGAAGTGGAACATTTGGTGATCACACATAGTCCAACGTGAAGTGGAACAGTTGGTGATCACATATAGTCCAACGTGAAGAGGAACATTTGGTGATCATATCACTTTACAAAGGGCTGCGTAACTTTATCAAGTGAACTTCTTTATCTTCTCAAGTCTACGAAGACAGGCTACAACAGTTGTGTCGGCACGTAAAAAATTTAACCACCGACTAACACCTCTAATTATGGGGCATATGGCGGAGGGGCGTGGTGAACACTACATTAGTCCGACGAAAGCCTCTGTGGTTTGATTAGTGACGTATTGGCTGACCGGGGATTGAACAATGACGTTGACTTGACTAACTCTTGGTCGCCTCCACTTGAAGAACCACGTGATACACCACGTGAGGATGTGACCACCAAATGTTTATCACCTCAACGTGATGAAACAGAAGTTAAATTACACAACGATGTACTGCTTGAAATAATTCGCTTGTCACTCATTGGTGACTGCTCCGAACTTGGAACCTTAAATCGAGTATCGCAGACGTTCAGAGATTTGACGAGGAGTTTCCAACCTCTGATCCACATGGATGACCACTTAAACGATAAACTCGAGCTGTGGAAAAAAATACTAGTTTTCAGAAAGTTATGCGTTTCGTAAGAGAAACTAGTGGTCTTGCGATGAGACTGAGATACTTGTTCTCATATAACACAAGGTGGTATATGACTTCTATTTGTGTACTTTGTCATAATGTTTTCTGTATATATATCATATAATATATTTTCTTATTGTTCATATTATAATATTATTGTTAAATAAATCAAATATAATCATTCAACATTCATAATAACTGGTAACTTCATCATGTACTGCATATACTGGGTCATCTGAACAATCAAAATTAACAGTTATCTGAAACAAATAAAGGCCTCAGTTTAAAAATAAACAAAGTTAAATGGTCAACTAAAAACAAGTAATTTAATCTTTTAAGATATCCACTAATATGTTTATTAGATGATCCATGACTTTTTCATATTTGTTAAATTATCATTTAATTGTATATTTGGTGATGACCTTAATGCTTCAGATAAAACCTTTATTTGTTTGAGATTACCATTAAGTTACTTCTTTTTATTTGTTTGATGTTCTTTGATATTATTTTGATATTATAATATATTTGATTAATTATAATCACTGTAGTTCGTGATTCGTGTATGCATGAAATATAATTGTTTGATCCTCACCCCTGCACTCTCTAGTCTAATTATAATCGAGCTGGTTCATGTATGTCTGTATGTATGTTTGTAAGTGGTTATGCTCACGTTTTCCTCCTAGATAACTTTCACGTCGGGCGCTAAACTTTCAGGGATTAATTTACTACCCCACGAATGAAACGTAACGCCTTTAATTTTTTCGAAATACCCCATATATCAAGGGTTCCTAGTGGTTTTTATGGTAAATAAAATATTCGCTACGTAAGATGTTAACTTCCAACAATCGCAGAAACCACGCGCGCGCGCGGCGAATACTTCGGTACATAAACCGTTTAAGAGTACGTAGCGCCATCTGGGCGGTTTATATTAAGTATAGTAGAAAGCACGCACCCACGTATTGGCCCGAGGTCCCAGACCGAGTACACAATACACAATAAAAAGATACACTACTGTTCTACAAACAACACAAGTATACATGGGTCTAAATTAACGCGACCTTCAACATTTTGAACATGCAACGAGTACGTGACAGGGTTGTTTATGGTAATAAGCTTGATGTTCCCTTACACAATCTCAAGCGTATTGATGGCATATTGGCCTGAGGCATTTAGTAAACATTGTCATATTGACTGTCACATATGAACTACCAAGTTATCCTGCTAGTTAGAATAATATATAAGTTAAGAGCTTAACCGATACATAAAGTCAGAAATAAAAGTGAAATGTGACAATTATTTTTGGAAGAAAAACATCATTAAAGTATAGAGAAATAAAATAATTACCCCAAGTAACAGATGTAAACATCGCCTAGTATATATATATATATATATATATATATATATATATATATATATATATATATATATATATATATATATATATATATATATGTATGTATATACATGGAACAGAAGAAAGGCTGGTACTTTGCAGCGTAGAAGGAAAGCTACCAGGAAAAAAACCGACGAGGTAGAAAACAAATGGGATGCATTGGAAGATGGACTCCAAGTGGATAGACAGATAGCAAAGAGACGCATACGGCCTAACTGACGCCATGACTACACAAAAAGAAGATTAATTGGAGAGTGATATAGCCGTGTCATTGTTTTCGGATCAGTGCAATGAATGGTGCCTAAGACGAGGCCCGGTCATTCTTGTTGTAATGACGCCACCTTCACTTCAGAGTTATTCTAAAACGAAATATGAAACCAGTCCTGAAACATTGACCGTTACTGCCATGGACAACCGATCTGACTAGCCATCTTCCGCATTGGTTGTGACTTTAAGAGAGAGAGAGAGAGAGAGAGAGAGAGAGAGAGAGAGAGAGAGAGAGAGAGAGAGAGAGAGAGAGAGAGAGAGAGAGAGAGAGAGAGAGAGATAGAGAGAGAGAGAGAGAGAGAGAGTGGCGCCATCTTATGTGCATAGTTGCACACTATCTCGCTGACAATGGTTAGCTCTGACGACGGCCGTTGACAAAAGTAACTTGTGCGGCCTCGTGCGCACTCGAGCGAGAAGGTGACTACCGCAGTGTAAGTAGGCCGAGTTTATAGGGATCCGGTCAGATTCGACGTTTGTTCAATCACTGGCAATCTCGCTACACTCATGCACTGTGGACAGCAGCAAGCGACTAGTGAATTCAGCAGTTTATGGTCTGAGGCAGTTGTGTCGGACACGGTGAGCGACTGCGGCGGCGTGACGCAAACCATAGCTTTGATAAGTTGTTGGAATAACATGTGAAATGACGCGTGCAACTCGGTCACACTGGACGCGCTGTCGACGCCGTTCGGGTTACGGGCGACCGCGGCCACAGCTCGCAAGCACTGACGCGACAAACGAGTGAAAGGACTAGCTCAGTTTTCTCAACCGAGCCGTCGAAGTCGGTGCTGGTTCATGACAGTGCGCTGTTAATATATAAACACTGACCGTTATTTGGAACATACGGAATAATACACTGGTCACTTGACGGAGCATCGGTGAACTCAGTTAGAGCGACTGTGGTTTGGAGAGTTGAAGACAACACATCAAAGTAAGTATGTCGTATGCTTGTTTTACTTCTTTGTCTTCTTATATTTAACAACCACCTTTAACTTACTGACGAATTTGTCGTGTTTTTAAGGGGATGGGAGGTAGGGGTGTTTTAGAGTTCGTGGTAGGGTTGAAGCCAGGCCTGGAAAGAGTCTAGGGTGGCTGCAGACACCACTTCGCGAGGTAGGCTCTTCCATTCGGCGAAGGGTACGATGGTGGGGAAGGCCTTACCTGATATCGTGGGTGCTCCTCGTGTCTGTCTTTCATTAGAACATATAGTGTGGGCAGCAGTCATCCCAACGATCACGATATGCTCTCCCTCTTCCACTCTTCTTCCCCGCTAGCCTTTGCACATTCGTCTTGTATATCCTCCTTATCCTTAAGGTCCGGCTTCTACATATCCCCTGCCCGTCATCCCTTTATCCTGCTGTTGCTTTCTGTCATCCTCTTCCATCATTACTCCTCCTAAATATTCTCGCCTTCATCTGGTTCTTCTTATTCTTCATCGTCCTCTTCCATCATTACCCCTCCTAAGTATCCTCACCTTCATCTCGTTCCTCTTATTCTTCGTCGTCCTCTTCCATCATTACCCCTCCTAAGTATCCTCACCTTCATCTCGTTCCTCTTATTCTTCATCGTCCTCTTCCATCATTACCCCTCCTAAGTATCCCCACCTTCATCTCGTTCCTCTTATTCTTCGTCGTCGTCTTCAGATCATCATCTAACATCAAACATATTTTGCAAGTATTTCAAACTTGTCAAAATGGGGACGAAACCTGGATGTAAGGTCTCGTGTTACGACATGTCTCAGTCCAATCCTTCAGCGTGAAGTGACGTTGTTAAGAAGACCTCAAGGAAGGGAAGGCACTTATTAGTGGAAAAAAAAACGGTTAGCCTGAGAAGTAATTATGAAAATACACACTAGTCTAACTTCAGTGAAGTTTCGACATTTGAAAAAGGTAGACTATGTCTGGTAGACTATGCCTGGCTCGCATATATACAACAAAATACTATTGATTGATTTTCAGTGGTTCTTTCTCTGTTATTGTCTTCGGCATTATTGCCGTCGTCGTCAGTAATATGCAGCTCACAATCGACAGATGGCCGAACTACACATGGTCGATCAACGAGACACTGGTATTTCGACGCATCGTTTGATGTTATCTTATTCCCGAATAAACGTTTTGTTTTATCAATGATGCTGTTAGAAAAACGTTCACCATTTTTATCGACGAATTTTGCGCGTTAGCCTGTAGCAACTCTGTTTGGATTACGTCTTTCTAAAGGGATCTCATTTCGCAACGCGTGCAAAGCTAAGTCAACTGAGTACAATCAACAGTAGTGTTCAGTGAACTATGTAGTGGACTATGTAAACCGATATTTAGGAACAATGCTGTGTGAGACTTCGCCACGCGTTATTATGGCGAATCTGTCGTCAAATCGGTGAAGATATAAAAATAGTTCACAATGGCAAACTAGGCCTGCTAATATTGCCAATGGACGTCGACCAATTAGTATTGCTCGCCTTATGATTATGTCTTACAGTTAGGTGTCCTGGGGTTTGCAGACGATGCCACTCATGCCAGTCACGTCCTAGATACACGTATTCTACATGCAATTATGTTAAATATGTCAATATGGTTCACTGGTGGGGGTATGCGGCCGACAATAAGTGACACGGGGCAAAAGGCGGGATATGTGACCAAAAGTAAATTACTGAGCCTGGGCAAGTGGTGCTGGTTAGGGTACCGAATGAACGGAGCAAGATGACTACAGTGTCAAGTAAAGCAGAAGGCCATCAAATAAGTGAAAACAAGTGTTGTTCTAAATCAAAGCAACTATTCAAAACAAATTAGGTTATATTAAATATAGAAAGCATATGACTGCAGATGAACACGATTGAGGTTCTGAAGCTCACACTCGAATATACTCGAACATGCACACCTTTATGTACACTACGGTTACACGCACGCACGCTCTCCCTCTCCCACTCTTCTCCTCTCCCTCTCCCTCTCCTTCTCCCTTTCCCTCTCCTTCTCCCTCTCCTTCTCCTTCTCCCTCTCCCTCTCCCACGCACACGCACACGCGCACGCGCACGCACACGCACACGCACACGCACGCGCGCGCGCACACACACACACACAACACATGGATGCATGCAATGCACCAGGTTATACTCAGCGCCCACGGATACACATGTACATATAATTATATATTATTCACAACAAAGGACTTCCGTCATTTTGGCATGTAGCTATCTGGATGTCAAAGTTAAAAATCGGCGCCAACGAACCTACGCGATAGCTTGGGCCTTTTGTGCTTGGGTGGGTCATTTAACGTAGCCTGGCACAGTTTGTTTCGATAGTAATCACGGCGTGTCGCGAAACTTCATGTGACCGTTGCGATTCAATAGATGGCAGTTTCACGCGTTGGTGTAGGTGGCGCTACTATTTGCCGTTTCACGCGTGGCTGCCCACTGGGCGCAGAGTTCGTGTAAGCGGCACAGCTGTTGCCACTGCTACACAAATAGTTAACAAGGATGCATCGGATTGTCCAATGACGAATTACAAAACATAAACATTATCGTCAATAATTATACGAACTGACATGACTTGGTTTTCTGAAGGGAATTTTTTTTCGGAAGTTGATCTATTTTATTTCTTAGTCTCGGTCTTCTTACCCATGCAAGTTCAAAATAATTCGCTCCGTAAACAAGACATATTGACGAGTCGCTACGTAAACACGGCGCTTCTCCAATACTATACAAGCCATAACACATTCACACTCACCATATAATGCCAACATCAATGACTAGCACATTCGTGAGTTCGACATATTACATTAATTGTAAAACCACTGCGCATGCACTTGATGCACTTGTTTACGACAGTATGTGTTTGTTGCCTAATAGAGACCTTGGCGGAGTGATATAATGAAGATATGCGTGAGTGTATTATTATGAGTATCGTGAGAGAACGTTGTTCCAGTTTAGCCACAAGAACACGACGTAGATAGAAATGTTGCTCTTTCATTTTCACTCAATTACTGCTCGAAGACTATTCAGTCACATAATATTCACCGCTGTCTATACCAGATACTTATTTATACTGTGTGTGTGTGTGCGTGCGTACGTGCGTGCGTGCGTGCGTGCGTGCGTGCCTGCGTGCGTGCGTATTAATGCCCACTTGCCATGTGCGGATGACTTTATATAAATGTATTACATATTTGGATGGCAATCTCGTTAAATCTTGTTGAATTTTAAATGGGCGCTGCAGCGGTTAGAACGTCGAAGCTCTGGTGTTTGGCCAAAGGTCCCGTGCTACTGTGTGTCTGCTCTCACTCTCATAATCGGTATGTTCCCTCGCGTTGTTGGCCGAATCACACAGAATCGTCTCCTTGAAGCAATATAATCAACATATCTGCTGTGGGTACGTCAGGTATGACTGTATTCACTGGTGTCACAACGCTCTATCACATCTGCACTAATATTGGTGTGTATTGTTCGTCCAAACTAAGAGAACGGTTCAACCGAGGTAACCGATAACTTTCAATGCATTCGTGGTTCGTTAGGCATATCTAACGTCCGAAGTGTAACACTCATCTGTCACAGGCATAAATCAATACCAGAGGACATAACTAGTCAGAGACGAAAACATTCATATTAGTCAATCTGAATCACACAAATCGTCCACATCGTAAGGTAGTGACTCAACAAATTGTACATTGTTCGTCGTAAAGTCATCCAGCTATTCACGCGCTGTTTAACAACAGAGTACGTGGGAGCGGACGTATAATGAGATATAATGATATGTAGATTGTACAGCAGCTGCTAATGTCACCGGCCATCTGTAACGGCTATTCAGACCTGCGTATACATCAATGACAACAATCTATGACCGCTTGCCCTCTGGTTCGACCTCATAAACAGGTAATACGCTGCCCAGGGCGAACCTCGGTAATTTGCCCGAGTCATATGACGTCTGTCACCAGCGAGTGCAATCAGTGCTATTTCGGCGTGCGACGTGTTGGCAAGAAACACCTTCGAGAGTAGGACTGTCATTTCTAGAAATGACATAGTCTCTGGAACTGTAACTTTGAGATCTGCTGCAGGCCTACTGAGAGGTTGGTAAGGGAGACCGGGGCTAGTGGTGACAATTTTCAGTTAAAATCACTTTTTGTGAAAAGTATGTTGGCTGCATTATTTTTGTCAACGTATACATACAATTTATTATTCGTATTAATAAAATGTACTATGCCATTGATATTCCATGCTGTAGTTAGGTAGATATGTGAAGTTTCCCAGGCGCGGTCGACTGTAAAGGGTACGTTCTTATATAGCGCGGTGTCCAGTCCTTGGGATTGTTCAAAGGCGCTTTACACTTCACCCCCTGGCAGACCCGTTCATTCCAACGCCATGTCGACTTCTCTGGGAAGCATTCAGCCACGCTGCAATTACTGAAGACTATTCGTTCAAATATCCATCGTTGTTTGCAGCCAGGTTCTCATTTATACAGCTGAGTGAGTTGTGGCAACGTGTTATGAACGAAATTGCCAAAACTTCGACGTTCTAATAGCTACGATACAGCGCCCATTTAAAATTCAACAAGATTTAACGAGATTGACAAAACACCCACATAGCAAGTGGGCAATAAGATACACACACGCGCACGCACGCACGCACGCACGCGCACTCACTCACTCACACACACACACACACACACACATCCAAGACAAAACACCCACATGGTAAGTGGGCATTAACATACACACGCACGCACGCACACACGCACGCACACATACACACACACACATTCACACACACACACACACACACACACACACACACACACACACACACACACACACACACACACACACACACACACACACACACACACACACACACACACACACACACGCACGCACGCACGCACGCACGCACGCACGCACGCACACACACACACATCCAAGACAAAACACCCACATGGCAAGTGGGCATTAACATACACACGCACGCACGCACACACGCACGCACACACACACACACACACACACACACACACACACACACACACACACACACACACACACACACACACACACACACACACACACACACACACACACACACACACACACACACACACACACACACTCACACACACACATCCAAGACAAAACACCCACATGGCAAGTGGGCATGGAAGCCACTGGATTACCGAGAGTCCCGCAATTTGTGTAACCCACCTTCTGACAGCGTTCACACGTCGTCGTTAAATACATGTTGTTTTTTCAGTTATTGTCAGCACACAACTCGTTGGCTGATACACAGATGTGAGCTGCCCGAGTGTTGTTACAGTTGTAACAACTTGCCCAAAAACTTTGTGCAGTTGAATGCACGTGGACGACAACAAATCCCGAAGATAATGTGTGTGCTATGTTTTCGTAAAACGACTCTGTAACAAATCGCCCCTGTATACAGCCAGCCTCGGTCGCCCCTACCGCAAATGGAGCGAGCACTACGTGCTGTAACAATTCCCAATATCGACTGACCTGTCAAGGGCGTATTAATCTTTGCTGCATTGTAAGGTTTTGTGGGAACAATTCCGATTTCATGTTATGTTTTATGATGTATACTCCAAACAGCCTTTTTCCAGGGCAAACGAAGCAGTTTTGGTTTTTAGTTTTACACATGGAGATCACCAGCTCCGCGAGTCCAAGACAGGTTACACATTTACCCACCGAGTGGGATCATTTAGTTCTGTGGACAGGTAGAAGGGATCTACGGCTTTTAATGTTTAATTCTAAAGACATACAATGTGGGGTGAATATTGCCCTAGTTTCCAGAGAGAGACACGCACTAACCGCATGCACACAACCTATCGTTTAGAGAGACATTAAGTTACACGCACACACACACGCATATGTGTATGCGATCGCGCGCGCGCGCACGTGTGTGTGTGTGTGTGTTTGTTTGTTTATTTGTTTGTTTGTATGCGTGTGTGTATGCGTGTTTGTGTGTGTGCGTGCGTGCTTGCGTGTGTGTGTGTGTGTGTGTGTGTGTGTGTGTGTGTGTGTGTGTGTGTGTGTGTGTGTATGTGCTGTGTATGTTTGTCTGTTTGTTTGTATGTGTGTGCGTGTGTGTATGCGTGTTTGTGTGTGTGTGTGTGCGTGCGTGCGTGCATGTGTGTGTGTGCGCGCGTACAAACACTACACAGATACAATTTGCTCTAACGATATCGTAACACTGACGCTCTGACACATGATACACGCCTTAACATTAACAACACGTGTAATGCGATAGAGTTGCATGAGATGTTCTCCTCTTCTTCCGCTCCATTGTCTTGCCCTATTGTCGACAATGTCGCATTCGCTATACATTATGGTGGATTTAATAGCCTATCGTTTACACGAGTTCTCGCTATGGTATCGTTAACTGAAACACTACTCTGTGGTACTTGTAGTCATTTAGTAACACGAGTCTGTATTGGTATTCAACATATGTATGGATTGCTCAGTCATTCGATACATTGGCATTTAGCAGAGGTATAAATTATAAGCTGATGTTGTTAGAGAAAGCGACACCAACAAAGTTGGGGGTCGTATCGTAGCGATAGTTTATTGACACTCTCCTTGTAATATTAATGTACTTTCCCGCGGTCAAGCGAGTTGTGCACGTGGACCAAGAGAACACTTGGCAACGCCGACAATAGAAGTATATAGGGTCTTATAGATGCCAATATATGCAACTGAATAGCTTACGTTCTGGTCACATACAGCTATGCGTAGCTACAAATACTGCTGAGCTGTGGTTGAAGGTATTCCCGAAGGCTATTCTATACATATGTCTGACACATGATACACACATGCGTAGCTATACAGGAAATAGTCAGTGCACCTCCAAATGCACTGTTGTCGCACTGTGTATAATGTATGTAGTCTTGTTGTTGATGCCCATCACGTACTATGAGTAGGTTACGTCAGTGTCATTGCCCAGTCTACACCTGTGTAGATATAAATCCTCCTCCCATAGCTGAGTAACTGGCATACCAAACACAACCAAGTACGTAAGCTGTGATGAAGGCACTAGTTCTTCTCATGATAAGCACTACGAAATTTGACGACAACTCCGATAACAAATGTCTCTCTGATCTAACGAACACAATACTACGCATTTTCAGACGGCGAACCCCCATATGTTTTTCTTCATAGGGAGAATGTGTATTTGCTAGGTTGACATGACATTTTGTGTATTTTATGTGAGGCTGATGTGATTCAGAGGAATGCAGTCATTAGATAATCAATAGATTGATAACTTGTCAATGAATAAAATGTAATACTATATGAAACAAGTACCACTATCATTATCTTTGTTGTTGTCGTGTTGACATTTAAAACAAATCATTTAAGAACATGTTTTAAATACATACTAATACTTGTAGATTGGGTAAAAATAACGGTGTATTTCTAAAAGTTCGGCAATTTAAATCTAAGAAAAATGGGACGCGGTGGGGCGCCATCGGACGCGGTGGCTCATCGGTAGAATGCCGGACTGTCGGTCGAGTCCACTTGCTGCCGTTTCGAAAGTTGGGCAGTTTTGTTCAACCACACTCTGTCTGTTTTTTGGAAGAGACACTAAAAGCTGATGCTCACTTCTATCTGGTATCTGCGGGGGAAGTAAAAGATCCCAAACAAAGTGTTCAAGGTGTAACATGTCGTGGATTCAACATCTCGAAAACAGTGCAATAATGTCCCGGACTATAATGTGAAGAAAGAATACATGATAACATATACTAATGACTGCGTGGGAACCTTAGTGCAAGAACAGAGTGACAGGACGTTTTGTTCCCACGCAATAAAAGATAGAGGTCGTCACCCCAGGGCGTAACAGTGGTGAATAGCACGGTCTTTCAGAGAGGCGATACCTAACTGTATTCGTACTGGTGCCAAACGACGTTGGTTGAATGCACTACGTCCCTGTTTACTGACTCTGGCGCGCTTTGTGGGCGATGACAAATGACTCTAAGAGTGGGAGCGTTGACGTCGTCAGTCTGACAAAACGTATGTCGCTGTATTAATGAATGACCGTCTGCTGCTGGACAACGGCTACACAAGACTCAGTGGTGATTTCGTTCTTTCCGTTTATCACGAGGGATAGATAAAATACGTCAACTAATGGCAGGACAGACGATTTCAATAGCTGTGATGTATGTATATGAACTTTGCGAGGACTGAAATTGCAAGGTTTGCGACTGTAAGGTATCCATTGACTAACACGATTCTAAGACATAAACCCCCCCCCCCCCGGATAAAACCCCTTCCAGTATCCCCCCATGACTGCGACGGACTGCTATTGTTCTGGATTACGTAATCTGCATCGAACGTCCACATAGGTTTATTCGTAATATACCCACTCCCGATGATTTTTTTAATGCACGAACCATGCCCATGGGCCCTCGGGCCCGCCCAAAACATTTAGCCTTCATACATGCGAAACTGACGGAGATATTAGGGAACATACGGACTGAGCCACAAACCACTTTATAATAATAACTTACGTACGTGTGTTTGTATGTGTGTATATAATGGTTAAGTGATATATGTATATATGTATGTATGTATGTATGTATGTATCTATGTATGTATGTATGTATGTATGTATGTATGTATGTATGTATGTATGTGTGTATGTATGTATGTATGTATGTATGTATGTATGTATGTATGTATGCATGCATGCATGTATGTATGCATGCATGCATGCATGCATGCATACATGCATGTATGTATGTAACGTGCATGCTTGCACGTACGTAGTTATGTAGGACCTGTATATGTGTGCTGTTGAGTTAGCAAGAGGGCACATATGCAAGTACAGACACCTGCAGGCAATGCCGGACTCGCACTGTATAACACGTCTTTCTTTCAGACGCGCCTACGTGATGTAGGACGTACGACTGTTGCGTGGCGAGACGGCGGGCCAGGTCGCATCACACTGCAGCTAGATATACGACCTCCTCACCGCTTCGCGTCATCGCGTCGCGTGTAAGTTGAATTTCTGTTTTTGTTGTTGATTGATTATCCTGTTACAGCTAAATACAGCGTGTGCACGATATCTGATCTACACTGACAATGTCTCCTTTTTACACCGGAAAGGCGGTTCACTAGGTAGATTGTTCCTCTGTCAATAATTAATATAGGGGAGACCGGGGCTAGTTGTGTAACATTCATCTGTCACGGGCATAAATCAATGCCAGAGGATACAACTAGCTATGTTAACTTCAGTACCAGAGAAGTTGAGATGGCCTTGGAATGAACAGGTCTGAAGTGCAAAGAGCCTTGAGCGGTCCTACGGACTGGACACCGCGCTATATAAGAACTTAGCTTTGAATTGAGCGGAATACATCCAGCTTTCCACACATGAAGTCGAATGCGACACGGTACAGAGGCATACTTTGTAGCGATTGTACCGTCAGAGACGAAAAATTCATATTAGTCAATCTGAATCACACACATTGTCCACTTCGTAAATTAGTGACTCAACAAATCGTACATTGTCCGTCGTAAAGTCATCCAGCTATTCACGCGCTGTTTAACAACAGAGTACGTGGGAGCGGACGTATAATGAGATATAATGATATGTAGATTGTTAAGCAGCTGCTAATGTCCCCGGCCATCTGTAACGGCTGTTCAGACCTGCGCTTTGACATCTGCTGTAGTCCTACTGGAGAGGTTGGTAGAGGCGACAATTTTCAGTTAAAGTCACTTTCTTGTGAAAAGTATGTTGGATGCATTATTTCTGCCAAAGTATGCATGACATTTATTTAATCGTGTTAATAAAATGTACCATACCATTGATATTCCATATTGTAGTTAGGTAGATATGTGAAGTTTCCCAGGGGCGGTCGACTATAACAATTTGTCCCGTAAGCGGGGCAAGTTGTTACACCATACCGGGCAAGTTGATACAACGTGTAGATCGCAAAGCAAGTGGCACTCGTACATGTTACTGCAACTACATTAATTCACTTATACACACTTATACATCTTATACACAGTGTGCATAACAATGTAGGTGTTCACAGCTTCATATATTAAGTTTTTTATTTTTAGTATGGCAATATATTTTTAGAATGGCAATATATTTGTAATGCGACTTCTACTTGATTGAATGATGCACACACGTATGCACTCACGCACACACTCACTCCCATCCACATTTCAATTAATTGTGCAATATTTTTATTTATTGCTCAAATAAGGCTGTTCCATACAAAATACCAAGATTTAACCAGTTTGCAAAACCAGTTTGCAAAACGCCCAGATGGCAAGTGGACAAGGAAGCCATTGGCTTATCGAGAGTCCAGCAATGTTTCATTTACAGTACGCTAGGCTTCACATGTGAAACAAAGCAATCGCAAATCGTGGTTAAATGAATTAAGTTTCGTCAGTCATTATTAGCACACAACTCGCTGGATGAGTCATCGGTGCGAGCCGCCCGAGCCTTGTTACATTTGTAAAAACTTGCCCCAACACCCCAATTGTAACAACTTGTTCCAAACACAATTTTTGCAATTGAACGCTCGTGAACGATAACAAATCCTGAATTTTAGCTTAACTTCTACTTGGCATAACCACTTATTCTATTTAGTAGATATGTTTCAATCCACGAAGCATAACATTGGCTGCGTGATATGATTTTAGGCGGGCATAGCAATAAACGTTTTATGTAGTTAAAAAGTAATTTTTGTCCATGCCTCGTTAATTTCGTCTTCTTAACTCCCTATTTTTGGACATTCCGTTGGTGGACTTCTAACCAACTACTGTCGGTGGTGACTCCACGTCTGTGCCATGTTTTCATAAAGCGACTCTATAACAACGTGCCCCCGTATACAACTAGCTCTGGTCTCCCCCTACATTTATAGTTTGACGTTCTTTCATGCTGCGTCCGCCGATAAGACTAAACTAGTACCATTGTTTACAAGGCGTGTATAATTGTGGTTGTTTTGCCCAAACAACATGAGTTGTCAGCACAGCAATAACTCGTGCTGACCCGCCTCGTGCTGACCCGCCTCGTGCTTGTGGGCTGTGGACGACCAACTATAGATGTCATGGTTACCATAACATGTACCGACAGCCCAGGGCGGGTGTTGTAGCTTAGAGTGTCGTCCACGAATACACCGACAAGTCGTTCTTACTAATTACTTAAAGTGTTTTTTCTTTTCTTTTCTGTGTGTCGTGTGTTCTCTTTATGATCCATCTGAAAACATTATTAAATTATTAGTTATACAAATCAGATAACTTAAATTATTCATATCCAAGGTGTGTTTAATTTACCTGGTAGAGGCTTTCGTCAACGTATCACGTTCACTTCATCATTACCGATGACGCTGAATGACGTCATCGTACACGTGAGGTAGTTCGTAATTGCCCTCGTCTCTGTTGATGGATGTTCTAGCTTTCCTGATCCAGATGGCTTCCTTGATGTGCCGGATTCTTCGGTTGGGTTCCTGGTCTACAATTTTCACTCCCTCCCAGTCTATGATGTGGTTTTCAGTTGTCGCATGGTCTGTAAGGGCGGATTTATTGATGGTAGATATCAATCTTTTTTTCCCGTTCCTTGTGTATTTCTCTTTTTTCGTGTTATCTACTTTGTATTTTGCCTGGTACACACAGGAAAGGCAAAGAAATTACAACAACACATGAACACTATAGAGAGAGAATAACAGCATGCCTTTCTTGGATGCGAAGTTCACCAGAAAGGAAGATGGCAGTGTGAAGTCTACAGTGTACAGGAAGAAGACACACACCGACCAATACTTGACATTTGCGTCCCACCACCCCAAACATCAGAAGTTAGGAGTGGTCAGAACCCTTATGCACAGGTGTGAGACGATAACTTCAGAGGAGGGGGACAAGAAGGAAGAGGTGGAACACTTGAGAGAAGCTCTAAGAGTATGTGGCTATCCGTCCTGGGCCTTGAACAAGGTGACAGATAGCTGTAAGAAGAAAAAGAACAACAACAAAACAAATGAGAGAAATTACAGGAACCATGTAGTCATCCCATACGTAGAGGGGGTCTCAGAGAGAGTACACCGAGTACTGAAGAAATATGGAGTAGCAACAGCCATGCGTCCCCACAAGACCCTCAGGCGCTTGTTGGTACATCCCAAGGACAAAGTAGAGCTAGAAGAACAGGGTGAACTGGTGTACCAAATACCATGCAAGAACTGTGGTACTGAGTAAATTGGGGAGACAGAAAGACTACTAAAAACACGACTGGAGGAACACAGAAAGGATGTAGACAACATGAAAAAAGAGAAATACAAAAGGAGTGGGTAAAAAAGATTGATATCTACCATCAATAAATCCGCCCTTACAGACCATGCGACAACTGAAAACCACATCATAGACTGGGAGGGAGTGAAAATTGTAGACAAGGAACCCAACGGAAGAATCTATCTATAACTTTTATCTGTGATACTGAACATCGAAAATGTCAACACATGATATTCATCTAAGATAATGAACCAATATATCAGAGATATAGCTAAAAGGTTTTCCCACGAGTCGCTTTCCCGAAAAAAGTAGGCGTATTGAGTGCCCCCCCCCCACCCCCAGATATGATATCCACACATAGGCGCCGTCATAAAGTCCTAGTATGATATCTCGCGAAACTTATGTTACCCTGGGTCAGTTACAATATATTTATGTTGCGGACCGTCCCTTCTAGCTTTCATAATGGGTGTACCGCGCCGTGCCCTGATAACGTCATAACGGTTTCCCCACAAACCTGTATAAATAATATTACTGAACATTCTTCAGGATATTTCATTTTAAAATCAGATAACTTTCATTTTTTATATCCAAGGTGTGTTTAATTTACCTGATAGAGGCTTTCGTCAACGTATCACGTTGACTTCATCAGTACCGATGACGCTGAATGACGTCATCGTACACGTGAGGTAGTTCGTAATTGTCCTCGTCTCTATTGATGGGTGTTCTAGCTTTCCTGATCCAGACTCTATGGCAAGCCTACCAGACGCCTTGTTTATAGAGTCCCCAGCCTTCACTGCGTCCAGCGCTCTGGCGATGCGATCATTCCCGTACGTCACTCTTGTTATTTGGCGTTTATAGTTGCGTACCATCTTGAATAAAACAATAGTGTGTAGTACTATACATCCTTCAAGCATAGAGATTTATGATATAATTAATTTATATGGCAGACTCGTAGTTTTGTACACACACGTACACACATTTATTTTCATATTATATAGGTCTACATATAATTATTACACATATTTTTTATATCTGAAAAATCTTAAACAATATATTTTGTTTAGTTACGGTTGGGGTTCAATTTGGAATCTCAATATTTAACATATTGAGATTACCACGTTCGCCATTTAGCATTTAGCAGTGATTCAATGTACTTATAAATGCGTGGAACTAACTGATGGTGATGCAATATGATGGTAGAAGTTTAACCTGAAGCGTAACGCAGACATCTTTGTTTATAACATGTCTTAATTAACATGGGTAGACTAGTATGCGGCAGTAAGACGGAGTTATCTCCATACAGCAGTGTATGGAGCATAAACTCCACCCTGTGAGTTTTGCTGCTAATAAATTTTGGTATTTTGCCCCACACGTTCAATATATAAATTTCACCATTTACATATTACTGTCCATTATCACTCACAATCAACAACATTCACGAATCTAATGATTACACATTTGTCTACTGCGTACAATCAACTCTTTGTTTAAGTTTCCTGTAGTTACTGATCACTAAGCCACTTTTGTGAAGATCATTTTATGAATTGTACAGTCGCAATGTCAAAGTAAAACAAACTACCTCGTGGAATTTGTCTGCTGCGTCCGTATTCTAACCGAATGGAAAGTAATGTATGTGGATCCATCTGGCGATCTCGTAATTCTTATTTTCGCGCTGTGAAACTAGTTAGAGGGTGGGCTTTATGCCCCAAAACCTGTGTTATGCCCCGTGCTACCCTATCATCATTGAGACAAATATTCTAAGTTTTATGGGTATGTTTTGTGCGACAAAGGACGTTGACGTTTTGTGCGACAAAGGACGTTGATGTTTTGTGCGACAAAGGACGTTGATGTTTTGTGCGACAACGGACGCTGATGTCCTGTGCGACAAAGGACGTTGATGTTTTGTGCGACAAAGAATATTGACGTTTTGTATATATATATATATATATATATATATATATATATATATATATATATATATATATATATATATATATATATATATATATATATATATATATATATATATATGTTTTGTGCGACAAAGAATATTGACGTTTTGTATATATATATATATATATATATATATATATACAAAATATATATACAAAACGTCAACAATATATATATATATATATATATATATATATATATATATATATATATATATATATATATATATATATATATATATATATACGTATATATATATATATATATATATATATATATATATATATATATATATATATATATATATATATATATATATATATACATATATATATACATATATATATATATATATATATATATATATATATATATATATATATATATATATATATATATATAACACACACATAAAATGGTTGTATTCCAACTTGAAAAGGGTATACTTTTGACACATGTCTAAAACGTATTGAGGGAGGGGGGTCAGTTAGCTAAATTATCAAGGATGGTATTATACTGGCAACGGCATTGATTGCCCCCCCCCCGGGTCTCATATGACTTGCACGGGCATGACCACGCATCCACGTGGCACGCCCACCTGTCTGTGTATGTTCTCAACCTACTACAGTCAACCAGCAACCTTCCAATGACTGTAACTGCCACTCGTCATCCCAATACAAGTGACAACAACATTAGCCACACCCGTGACACGTCGTTGCTTTTTGCTGGTCACCGTCGTCACTATCTTCTGTATCTGCCTGACTGTCTTATCGTTACCGCCCCTGCCACGATCTCTCTTTCTTCTGTATCTGCTTGACGGTCTTATCGTTACCGCCCCTGCCACTATCTCTCTATCTTCTGCATCTGCCTGACGGTCTTATCATTACCACCCCTGCCACTATCTCTCTATCTTCTGTATCTGCCTGACGGTCTTATCATTACCGCCCCTGTCACTTTCTCTATCTTCTGTATCTGCCTGACGGTCTTATCATTACCACCCCTGCCACTCTCTCTATCTTCTGTATCTGCCTGACGGTCTTATCATTACCATCACTGCCACTCTCTCTATCTTCTGTATCTGCCTGACGGTCTTATCATTACCACCCCTGCCACTCTCTCTATCTTCTGTATCTGCCTGACGGTCTTATCATTACCACCCCTGCCACTCTCTCTATCTTCTGTATCTGCCTGACGGTCTTATCATTACCACCCCTGCCACTCTCTCTATCTTCTGTATCTGCCTGACGGTCTTATCATTACCACCACTGCCACTCTCTCTATCTTCTGTATCTGCCTGACGGTCTTATCATTACCACCCCTGCCACTCTCTCTATCTTCTGTATCTGCCTGATGGTCTTATCATTACCACTACTGCCACTCTCTCTATCTTCTGTATCTGCCTGACGGTCTTATCATTACCACCCCTGCCACTCTCTCTATCTTCTGTATCTGCCTGACGGTCTTATCATTACCACCCCTGCCACTCTCTCTATCTTCTGTATCTGCCTGACGGTCTTATCATTACCACCACTGCCACTCTCTCTATCTTCTGTATCTGCCTGACGGTCTTATCATTACCACCCCTGCCACTCTCTCTATCTTCTGTATCTGCCTGACGGTCTTATCATTACCACCCCTGCCACTCTCTCTATCTTCTGTATCTGCCTGACGGTCTTATCATTACCACCCCTGCCACTCTCTCTATCTTCTGTATCTGCCTGACGGTCTTATCATTACCACCCCTGCCACTCTCTCTATCTTCTATATCTGCCTGACGGTCTTATCATTACCACCCCTGCCACTCTCTCTATCTTCTGTATCTGCCTGACGGTCTTATCATTACCACCACTGCCACTCTCTCTATCTTCTGTATCTGCCTGACGGTCTTATCATTACCACCCATGCCACTCTCTTAATCTACTGTTTTTTACGGGTATGCTTTGTGTTTTCTCTTACTATTGACAGAAACGATTGTGATAATGTATTTGAACACATATAACTGAATCATATATACACACCTCATAGGACAGCAGCAAGTAAACTACGATCAGTCAAACGAACTTTTTTAACAGACTGTAAAGTATATGCCAGTTTGATTTAATTAGTTTTTAATCGCTAATATTACTAAGTCATTAGGAGGTGTTTAATCGATGTATTAAACCTAGATTAGCAACAGAAAAGCAGATTTCGAAAAGTTTCTAGTTAAATTACACCGCAACAACCCCCAGTACATCCACAATCAAATGCCAAAATTGAGAGATTCAATAAATCCATCAAAGAACTGATTCAGAAGTAAATAATGTACCTTACCGTTGGGAACACCGTATTTCTTGATGACTGGCAGACACATTCGTATGCCCCTACAAAAGGCACTACGCATTTCTAATGACCAACCTTTTGGTAATCGACTCGATGAGTTAGCACTAGCTTTGAAAATAGCTCGTGTCATGACTGAAGATAGACATAAACACAACAGAGAAAGGTTAGCCAGGAAAGCTAACGCCCGTCAAATTTCACCTGGAGATTCGGTGATTATTAAATCGGAAGCGAGAGTGACTTTAACTTCTAAGTGGGACCCACACTAGACAGTAACCCGAGTAAGAGGTATAGTTATTTCTCTCCTCCACCAAGAGACAGGTAAAACCAAAGTGTTAAACGCAGAAAAATGTCGAATCGTTAACCCCAAACAAATTTGGGACTCGTGCAGCCCACGTCCAATTCGCCATCAGGTTCCTAGCACTACTCACAGACGACTTGCTGCCCACACTGACAGCAACGCCAGGCCGATGAACTTTGACACTGGCTCTGATCAAATTCGAGACGGTCCCTCTGTGCGGCCTGGTCAAGTCACACGTAAGCGCCATATATAAGCGACGTAGCGCGTCTTCCAGCGACGGAAATGACCCGCCCCGCGATGACAGATAGCCGAAACCCAAGCTTACCGACCCGCGACGGACAGATCGCTCCGCCCCAGGACACGGACTGTAACTGCTCGCGAAGCAGCGGACAAAAAGCGGCAGAAATGCGCAACTATAGCGTTATGTGTGTATTTCACACACTAATGACAACTGCAAAGTCCACTGAATACGCCTAAACAACGGGCCTATTCAGTCGACTTCAGGGACGTACGTTTTTATGAACCGTATTATCTGCTTAACAGATTCCTTGTAGCAGGCGGTGATGAAATCACATGGCGACATCGGTAGTTATAATTACGATAGCAACGCCGACCGAAATCCCGGGATTACGCTTTAAAATACGTTTCAAATTGGTGATTGACAACTTGACTCCACGAAGGAGCAAACGCGACAACTGACCATACATATCGCTGTTATTAAAAAGACAATGTCCACCCCGATACAGTGCACGATATAACGGGGATTACTCGACATGTTCGATGAATTGTCAATCTATTGTCAAAGCATTCATTGGAACAGCGACCAGCGACTGACATCGACGTTCGTAAATGCCAACGTTAGTGCGACTCTACAACCGACGAACCTAGCGTATTGTACCTTCGATAGACCAAGTGCTTTTAGTAATTACCCATGATCAGCTAGTGAAGTTTCGTGAGAATATTATTGGATTACAAGTGAAACACAAAAGGCATAGTTAGAATTAGGGTTTCTAACAAAGGATTTGCTTAAACAGGCAGAAATTAATGCGTATTTTGACGTCTGCCAGTCTCCAATGGTGCTTTTCTAATGTGGGAAACGTATCCGGGACATGTACCTTGTACTGTAGCAATTGTTATAGTGTGTTTGTTCGTGATGGTTGTAAAGCTTTATAAGAGTACTGTGTCGACACCAAAATTGTCCATGTCGTAACGTGAAAGATCACGTCGAAACCGCTGGCTGTACATTTTGTAGCACACGAATTGATTTGTGTGAATTGTTGATGTAGTATTGCTTTTATCCTAGCAATGTGAAACATCATTTTATGAATGTTTATGTAGGTTTTAGAGACAACTGGGTATTATTGATACGCACTGGATTATACGCCAATGCGCATTGATTTGCTTAATCGGCGTTTGTATTAGTGCTGGATAGAGTAGAATGTATAGTCTACATGATCATTTGTGTTTGTTAAGTGCCGATGTATTTTCTGGTACATAGTGACATGTGATTATTAATTTGTTGTTCTAGTACTTTGTATGATGCATGTATGTACCGACGTTTGTTCTACGGTACCTTGTAAAATGCATGTGACTACCGATGTTGTACTAAACATGTGTAGGAGGAATGTAAAGTATATGCCAGTTTTACTTAATTAGTTTTTAATAGCTAATGTTACTGTAATGCTAAGTCATTAGGAGGTGTTTAATCGATGTATTAAGACTAGATTAGCAACAGAAAAGCAGGTTTCGAAAAGTTGACCAATGGTAAATCGTATTGGGTATTTAAGCAATCATAGCGCCTCTGGTGACGGCGTCTGATTTTGGGAAACTGAAAGTATAGTTTTATCCCGGAGGAGCCTTTCAAAATTTTCAGTAAGGGTGGTCCTGGCGGGCCATACCTGCTTTAGCATTAGAATTAAACATTTCCGGTCATAATTGATCTGTCAAATCTTCTAGATTTTAAGATTCTACATTCACTACTTTTCTTTGCGGTTTACAGTGATATATATCTTTACTGTTCTTTTCATTGTCATCGTGAGTGTTTATATTGCTACTATGTACGTAGCCGTATGATGTACACGATTACAATCGCTTCGAACCTGGGGAACAATGCGTTTACTACACTTCTGTAGTACTCTATGTACTCATTGGTAGAGTGAGTACAAATTCAGTTATAAATTTCGACCTGACGAGCGCAAAGAAAACGGGCAATTAAAACATCTACATTTGTGAGAAATGCTTCCAGGACCATTTGCGTGCGGCCCCGAAGAAGATAAGAAGAGGGAGGCATATATCTTACAAGACGACGCAGTCTAGTAAATGTTGTATCGTGTTATTTCAAATGCGGGTGTAATGTTGATCGTCTTGTATCTGTGTTTTAGGAGCGCAGTCGACGCTGACGTCAGCACACATCATTCAGAGACATGACAGTCGACAGCGGACACCGCGACAGCAGACGACATCCTTCTACGGACAACATGGCGGACACCGGAAGTGATAAAAACGTCAGAAGCGAGTGGACGAAGAGCAGTGGCGACATTGCCGCACAGCGGAAGTTGGAGGAACGAATGATGAAGCTGGGCCTGTTAGAGAACAAGAAATACTTCGAGCAGCTTCTATCGGAAAAACTAGAGCTCAGTATCGCGCAGCGGGACGCCGGTAGTGAGCCAAGCAGGACGGGGCGCCGACGTCGTCCGCTGAGGGACCGGGCCAGTTCGATGGCACAGCAGATGACGAACGTGATCCGTGCCAAAGTGGTGACCGACGACGACGGATGCCGTGTCTACACCGTCAACGTGCTCATGGGCGAGTTCACGCAATACGTGCGTCACGTCGTCACAGGTCACATCGTCGTGCTGTCGGGATCGACGCCGGTAGGTGGCGGGCCAAAACTCAGCAAGGACGTGACGATTGAGTTCCCGGAGGGCGTTCACATGGACGATCTGTCCATGGTGTTCGTCGCGGGCGTCTACAAGCTACGAGTGCCGTTCGTGAGCAGACGGGACTCGACTTCCGGTACACATGTGGTGTCGACGGCCTCGATGTCGGTGGACAAGATCTTGTCGGACGGCAGCTCGCGGTCAAACTGTCGCACACTGTCCGGGTCCAGTGGATATGACACTCTGTCCTGTGTCTCGACGCCTTCCGCACAGGTTGACAGCGACAACGACGACGAAAAGGTGTTTCACTTGAACACCAACATTGAGAACATCGAACTATAGAACAATGGAACAAAGAAAACGCCTGACGATACATCGTCCAGTTAGAACTCAATTATGTCGACTCACATTTAACATCTCAGGCGTGTGTTTGTGTGTGTGAGTGCGTGCGTTCGAACGAGGGTGGTGCATATGTGTTGATGCTTCTACTATATGACGGCTGTTCTATACCTAAATAACAGCCCGGTGCATATGTCAACGTATTTGTATGTACATCTGTTTGTGGGCGTTTCATGTAAAGGTTACACTTTTTGTCCCACGCAGCCTCAACAATTAAAGTGTTCCAATTCTTTGATTCATGTTATTTTCCAACATTATGTAATATAATATTACATTCATACTGACATTTTAGGAGCTTGACGTTACATATACTTCCTTTAAAAATTGCTTAAAGTTAAGCTGTAAAATTAGCAATTTGGAGAGGACATTTCTTTAACACACAATATACCATTATTAGCTCGGCAGCCAAAGGGCACTTTTTGACATAACCCCTTTTTGCCTGATGTAGTTTTTTTCTTTGTTGATTATTCATCTCTAGCATGTATATAATGACATCCAGGGGGTGTGGAGTTCTCACCTTTGAGCATTTTGAAAAAAAATCCAAAATGGCCGCCAAAATAAACTTTTTATCATATCTTCGCAACCAGACAAGATACAGACATGATTGAAATGTTATTTTATATGTTTCCAGACATGAGGAATTCGATTCCACCATAATTGATAAAACAAATGTAAAGAAAACAAGATGGCGACCATAAGTATGCTCTAAATGGTTGCCGACTATGCGAAAAATGACTAAATTTCATGTTCCGCGAACAAAAAACATGACAAAATTAATTGTCCATGTGTTATCATATGAGGAGAATTACATAAGATCAGCATTTCGTCAAATTCTTCCCTTTCTAAGCATCAGTCCTCTTCATCTTCATCATGTAGGACCTACTTGCCGCTCTCATTTTGGCAGGCCTGTCCACCCTGACATGTGCAAAATTGTGTGCATGTCATGTCAGAGCTGTTGCAGCTGCACTTATTCGTGCTACATGCCATTTCACTCCGACATGAGCACTTGATCAGCTTTAGGAACCCAGTTGGGGCTAACAGTATTCCCCTCCTCCTGTGACCAACCGTAAGATGTAGGGTCTAATACAGGTGGGTTGGGATCCAAAGCATGAAGCCAAATTGCTACATGCAGATGGGCTGTGGCTACATTTTGTTTGAACGCTTCACTTGTTGGTGGTAATGAACACAGCTTTAGTGCGATAGCCTTGCTTCTGCTTACTTTAGAAACCCACATTTGTTGGCATGCTTCCATCATCGAATGACATATTTGCTGACCATAGCAGGCCAATATGAAGTGTGTGGCCTGGTCCAATACTTCCAAAAACGGTGGTCCGCCTGTGTTTCCCAGTAAGTTGAGAGAACGTTGGCCATGTCTCAGAACTTTCAGAGCTGCAACCTTGCCAACGCCAAAGTATGACGCCACAAATCACAACCTGTGAGACCGTGAGCAGCTAGTAGATCTGGGACGGTGGAGCTGTGCTCTTCTGCAGCTGCGTTGATATCTAGGACACTTCGTCCTTGAATTGGCGAAACCATTAGAACTTTGCAGGATATACTGCACTGGTGACAGAAATACAACAAGAGAACAAATGTGTCGGTGTCATCTGCAACGATCAGGACGGTACCATCCTCTACACGTGAAACGTGTTGCACAATCAGAGTGTCTCCCTCCTCCTGCGTTGTAGCCATGTCTTGACGTTTGTTTATACATCCATTTGCGATTTCTACAGGAACCGGGTCTCTGCCAGTGACGACTAGTTTATGCTTTTGAAAGTCAGCCTTGTGCGAAACCAAATCCTCGACGATGAGAGCAATCAGTTGATCTTTGTTTGTGGTGACGGTTAGGACGACTTTTTGTGGTGGCAGGCGACCTGTGCAACGTAATGTGTAGACCCTGCTTGCTCCTTTGTCCCTGCCGCGTCGGGGTGCCTCCTTGGTACTGCCTTCAATGTATCTGTCGAACACCAGATATGCGTCACTTTTCGCCAAGTGACCGTCTAGGTAACTGCAGAACAGGACAAGGTAGTCGTGTACAGTGCCAGATGTTGGCCAAGGCACTGCCCAGAGGATAGCGCACCAATCGAGAAACGTTGCCTGCACATCTTGTTCAGCCAGCCGTTTTCACACTTTTACTTTAAGCGCATTCTTGAGATTAGATTTCGTTTTGGCATCCCTCTAAATAACACCCTTGTGTATTTGCATTGATGTTTATGTAGTGCAACAACTTACACGCATCTTCAGCAATGAATAAACGAGTATAAAGCACAGTACCGCATGGGTAGATAATAAACTGTAGCGTTGTCAAATGCTCGAGAAATGATACAGGTTCAGTTCTCCTACAGTCCGCTAGGGGCACACTCCACTATGCCCCCAAGTCCTCGAGCCCGAGGGCTGACAATGGAAGTGTGACCCTCTACATTTCCTCCACTAGTCTTCTTGGAGGTTGCCGGATGCGACCGCCAAGTCGCCGAACAGCGGGTGACGGAGCAGGGGTCGGTGGCGGAACCTCAGCGGCCGGTGGCGGAACCTCGGCGGCTGGTGTGGGTGGGGGTGCGGTCAACTGGAGCATCTCACAACTAGCACGAGGAGGCTGTCCGGCACCGGACTCGGGCCTGGCCGGGGTCGCAGGCACGGGTGTAGTCGGCCTGGGTAGGGGCGACACTGGGTCGGCGGGCTGGGTTGGTGTCTCGGGTAGCATGGGCGACGGTGGCATGGTCGTGGCGAGGGGAATGACCGATGGTGAGTTGATCAACGGGGACCTGGCGATATGCGGCGTGTACTGGCTTAGGTGCTTCCTGTTGCGGAGCGTGACACGCCCCGACCCGTCCACTCGTATGACGTATTGGTCGTACTGTCGTACATCAACCACGATTCCGGTGCGGTCCCACTTGGATGGATGCGGGCCAACCAGGTTCTGTAGCCTTACGCAATTGCCGATAACGAGTGGAGGTAGGACCCGTGTATGCTCCGACAGTCGCTCATGTGCCCTCATGTGTCGGATACGTAGTGCGTCCTCTCTTGCTTGCAGTGTCTCGCGCCATGTCCAATGGGGTAGGTACTGCCCAGGCGGCACTGGGATGAAGTCCCGGATGCGGCATCCAAAGATGATTTCGGCAGAACTGACCTTCGACATCGGATCTGGCGTGTTTCCGTAGGCTAACATGGCCCGTTGGAATGCGTCGGTGTTCAGGGAACCGCCTGGGCCCGTGCTGCCAACCAGCATCCGCTTGACCGTTTTCACCCCGACTTCTGCCCTGCAGTTGCTGTGTGGGTTTGCTACGCTGCTGATGCGGTGACGTATACCCCAGTTCTTGAGGAATGTCTTTGTAGCGCCTGCCTTGAACTCAGGTCCTCCATCCGATGAGAGCTCCTCGGCGATGCCGAAGGTCACGAACACTCGTCGGAGCGCGGCAATGAGGCCTTTGGAACCCTCTGCGTTCTCTTCTACGATAGGCCAATTGGAGTATATGTCTACGGCGACGAGGTAGTGATGACCGCAGTGGCTGAAGTAGTCAGCGCATATCGCCTAGAAGGGGTAGACTGGTCGTGTTGGTGGTGTAGGTGGCGGGTTTGGTCGTGACGGGGCCATGCGGTTGCACGCTGTACAGCGTGCACGTGTCTCTTCAATTGCCGAAGTCATACCTTGCCAGAAGAATGACCCCTCTGCTCGCGACACCATCACCGAAACACCCTGGTGAGCCGAGTGGAGTGCCTGCAAGACACTTGCTCGGAGAGTGGGTGGTATGACGATTCTGTCCTTGTAAAGGATGACGCCGTCATACTCGGTTATCTTCTCCCGGTACTGGTAGTACGTGCGGGTGGCACTAGGCATGGCTGATGGCGTGTCAGGAAAGCCGTTGTGTATGGCATCCACTAGAGCAGACATGTCGGGGTCGCTCGCCGTGGCAGTGCGCACATCATCCCATGTGACCGACTTGATGAGTTCCGTGGCCGTGGACGCGAAAGTCTGTGAGCAGCGAGGTGGCGCCGGGTCGTCGCTGGATCGGAGTGCTGCGAGGGCTGCCGCGGCCACATCATTGGGCAGGTCGGGAGTCTCGGCGACGCCCACCGGGTGCCGTGATAGGGCGTCTGCAACGGTGTTGCGGACGCCGGGGATGTGGAGCACGCGAAATCGATACCCCAGTGACTTATCCTTAATGTTCCGCAAGCGAGGGTTTGGGATGTCGTCGAGGGCGCGGTTACCCAGGACATTGAGTAGTGGCTTGTGGTCTCCTGCTACCACGAGGTCGGAACATCCCAGGGTGAAATGTCGAGCCTTGTCAAGGGCGTCTATAACTGCCAGTGCCTCGCCCTCGATGGGGGCATAACGTGACTCAGCGCCGTGTGTGAAACGGCTTCCCATCAGCACTAGTTTCCAGCCCGTTCTTCTTTGCGCCAATAACCATGCGATGACACCAGGTGACAGGGGTGCCAATTGGTACCTCCTCGATGACGCCCATACTGCAGTCTTGGTCGAGGCCGGCCTTCCCGTCGCTTCGCCAGTGAATTGGGACATCGATCGGTGTGTGGCAGGCGACAGGCTTGGCGTCCGGGTCAATCATTAGTCGGAGTGGCGGGCCCTCCATCGGTAGGAGATGTTGGTGGTGACACGTGTTGAGTGTGCTAGCCTTTTAGTGCGACCGCAACCACCGCTCCAGTTTGCTGCGGTTGTCCTCAATGGCTGGATGAGGCAGCCCTTGTGGAGGCAGTGGTGGAGGTTGACGGCGGGGGCACTCACAGGCCGCGGTCATCGACGACTCTGAGGCGGCGCTGCACGTGCTCAACTCCGCTAAGGGCTGTTGGCTTTGGCCGACGCCAGGGAAGTTACGCGACACAATGCCTAAAGCCACAAACGCTCCTCGAGACAAGAAGACGTCGCTCGTGTCTCGACATATGTAGACAATTTGGCGTGTTTCTGTGCCACTTGGAGAAGCGGAATCTGATAGGCGCAAGGCGATCGCCCCAATTATGTCCAGATTGTTTCCGTTGGCAGCTGACATCTGCAGACGTGTTTTGCTCAGGTATCGCTCGGTGATTCCAAGCTTGGAGAATAGATGCGTTCCAGCCAGGCACGATTGGCAGCCTGTATCAGCCACTACCGACACCAACGCCGCCTTAGTCGGGCGCATCAATGGCGTGCGGAGGCCGAGAGCGCGAGTGTCGCATGGGTAGTGAGTGGTGTACAACGACAGTGTAGGTTGTGGGGCCGAGAGTTTCTTCACCCACGTGTCTTGAGTGGCGTTGTAAACGCAGTTTTCGAGTTCGAAGTCTTCGAGGTTGCAGACGATCTCATTGTCGACAGGCGGCGCGTTCTCCACGCTGCATAGTGATTGGAAGAGAGCTGTAGCGGTTTCCCTCTGTGGTGACCGGCGCGGGCGGCGTTGCACATAGTGTGTGCCGGCCGTTGACTTTTTCCTGCATACGGTCCCAAGGTGACCTTACTTGCCGCATTTCGTGCAGGTTTGGCCGTATGCCGGGCAGTTATCAGAGCGCTCGTCCCTGCTGCTACCATGGCCGATCTGACCGCAGTGTGTGCACAGCGGAGTAGGCAGGGGTGGGGGTGGGGCATGTTGTTTGAAAACCGCTCTCTGTTGTTTCCGGAAGGAGCTGATGGGGGCAGCCGCCTCGACAAACGCCTCGACCTCTTCGTGAGGTGTACTCGGTCCCTTCTCGATCAGACAATCCAGTTTGATGTCATGATCGGCGCAGCCCAGGATGACCTGGTCCCGCACCACAATGTCGCTGTAATCTGCCCCAACGCATGCGTCGTGGTTCGGGCAGCTCGGGCACTGACACTTGATGACGAACTGGCAAACTCGCGCTTGCCCCTTGAGTCGAGCGCTGTAGACGCGGACAGGTTCGTCTCGGTCCTGCCGCATCTTTGACAGAATGGCTCGGGCTACCATTGCATTCTCGGCGCGCACCGCCAACTTCTTAATGTTGGCCAGTAGATCTCGTTCGCTGCAGGGGGCCAGCGCATCACGGTGAACCCGCACGAGGTTCTTCCGTAGTCCCTCGGGATTGCAGCAATCTAGGAGCTGGTAAGCGAGGTCGGAACAGGCGACTCGCGTAGCGTCTTTATATTCACACCAGCGTTTCTCGAAATAATCTTCCAGGGAGATCCCCTCATCGACAGTCGGGCGGCTAATTTTCTCCACCTTGGCCGTGGCGCCGGCAGTGTTTCGTTCTCCGTGATCACGACTATCAAGAATAACGGCTCGAATACATGACTAGGTTCTAACAGTTTTAATCTACGACAAGGTGTCTCCCGCAGACATACATGTGCCCCGACGCGTCATCTCGACCGGGAAGCTATATTTATAGTTTCCCCGCCATTCGCTAGATGGCAGGATGTCTTGGACATAATCACGTAACATCTCCCTCCTTATAGAGCTGTGTAACAGCACTCGAAACGCACAAACTAATAAGATTATTAGACTAACACTATCCAGTGAAAGTGTACAGTAAATTAAACGATTATTAGAGTTAACGTGATTAGGCTGCTACTATTACATTTAAGTCCAATTTTAGTTTGTCTATAGACTTGATCACCTACAAGTTCAATCTGTCCACGGGCCTGACTACTCTCCCGGGTCGTGTAGTCATGGGACCACGTGCTCGCGTGTCTTCTGGCACAAATACCTCACTTGGTCGTGTATTCCGTGAGACTGTTGCAGTTTCCTGTTGTTGAGATGTGGCTGCGTTTGTATCAACAGTGACGGTCGCCGGATCGTGTGCTCGATCTCTCGGTACGCAACTAGGTGGTAGCATTCGTACGGGTCTGTCAGCGCAATCACTTGTCGTGTCGTGCTCGGATGGACGTGACGGTCTGAGATGTCGGCGGTTTCGACGGTAATGGCGTCCAGCCGCTGTTACGACATCGTACGATCGACTGGACAGAGCTTTGTGAACCGTTGCCTCAGCCCACTCTCTCCTGCCGTGTTCTAATGGCTGCATTCTGATCGTTTCGCCGACATTCAAATGTCGTAAGTCACGCCTGGAGTGGTCTGAGTTCAATACTGATCGGAACTTCGTTCGCTGACCGCCGGATTGCTTTCCGACATCTGCAGGACCACCCGGTTTCAACTGGTTGTTTGTTGTTGGCAGCAACGTTTTGGTACGTCTGCCAAACAGACGCTGTGCAGGGCTTGTTATCATTCCTTCAGACGGTGTGTTACGAATTTCAGAAGACCGAGGTATGGGTCTTCCCCAGCTGCCTTGCACTTTCTCATCAGCCGCTTAGCGATTTTTACCGCCGCTTCGGCTGCACCATTGGCTTGGCTGTTGCCTGGACTGCTAGTCTCGTGCACAAACTGCCAGTTCTGTGTGAATTTTCTGAACACAGCCGAAGAATACTGTGGTCCATTGTCACTGACAAGTGTGTGCGGTATGCCGTGTCGACTGAAATTATTCTTCAGCTTTCCTACCACTGTTTCGGAAGTTGTGTCTGGTAGGTAGTCTAACTCGAAGAAACCGCTGTGGTAATCTGTTGTTACCATATAGTCCCTTCCAGACCACGAGAACAAATCCGACCCTACTTTCTGCCATGGTAGGTCTGGGGTCTCAGTCATGACCATGGACTCTGCAGGTTGCTTGTCAGCGTAGGTTGCACACACACCACATGTTTCTACGTAGTGACGTATGTCTGTAGACATCTGAAGCCAGTAAATCAGGTCTCGTGCTCTCCTCAAAGATGAGTTGATGCCCATATGGCCGGCATGTACTTTCTTTTTCATGCTGTGTCGCAGTGAAGTCGGTACTACGATGCGTTCTCCGCGAAATATGACACCATCCTGGATCGTCAGCTCGTCACGGTAGCTGAAGTAGGGTAGCAGACGATCTGACACGCGTCTTCTGTCATTTGGCCATCCTTCCATGATGACTGTACCCAGTTCTTGCAGGACAGGGTCCAGTAATGTAGCACCACGGATCCGGTCTAGGCGATCCGGAATGAACGCTGTGAGCGTGACGTTGTTGATGGCTACCTCATCCGTGACCGGGTCGCCTGTGGGTGCTCGGGACAAAGCGTCGGCGACCGGTATGGCTTTTCCAGGTTTGTACGTCAGCTGGTATGAGTACTCTTGTGATTTCAGCAGCATGTGTTGTAGCCGCTTGGGAGCTTTCCCTAGTGGCTTCGCTCGGATCGCAACTAGCGGTTTATGGTCAGTCACCACAGTGACATCTCGACCATACGTGTAGTGGTGAAACTTGTTCAAACCAAACAACACGCTCAGCATTTCTTTTTCAATCTGAGCGTAATGGCGTTCAGCAGAAGACAGAGACCTGCTAGCGTATGCTACTGGCTTGCCATCTTGTAGCAGAACCGATCCCAGTCCGTACTCACTCGCATCGTTCTCCAGCACTAGCTCCTTGTCCGAGTTGTAGAAAGCAAGAACAGGAGCCTCTGATAACATCACCTTGACTGCATCGAAGGACGTTTGTTGAGTCTTGGACCACACGTAGGGCACGTCATTCTTGAGCAGGTTGTGTAGCGGTTGCATGGTGTCCGTCAGGTGAGGCAGGAACCGCGCCAGGTAGTTCGCCATGCCCATGAATCGGCGCAATTCGCTGATGTTGGTCGGTGGCTGCATCTCGCTGATTGCAGATACCTTAGCTGGGTCCACGCGTAGCCCGTCCTTCGTGATTCGGTGACCCATGAATGTGACCTCTTGCAATCCGATGTCTAGCTTGTCCTTGTTGAGTTTGATGCCTGTCACCTGACACCGCTCGAAGAACTTTCGCAGGTTCTCATCGTGTTCTTCGGATGTCTTGCCATAGATCACTATGTCGTCCGCTATGCAGATGATGCCTGATAGGCCACGCAAGGCCTCTAGAAGGTGTTTTTGGAACACTTCACTTGACACCGTTGTGCCAAAAGGCAGGCGACACCACCGGTACCTTCCAAAACACGTCTGGAACGTCGTCAACAGGCTGGATTCGTCATCTAACTTGACGTGCCAGTAACCGGACGAGAGGTCTGCCTTTGAGAAAACAGTTGCTCCTTGAAGCTCATGGAGCACATCTTCGAGAATTGGCAGCGTGTAATGCTCACGCTGCAACGCCTTGTTGAGTTCATGAGGGTCTATGCACACCCGTAATGCGCCTGATCTCTTCTTTACAACTACCACCTGACTGACCCATGGTGTCGGTTCGTTCACAGGAGCAATGACACCCATGGCTGTCAGTCGCTCGAGTTCTTCCTTAAGTTGCGGTCGAATGGCTATGGGTATCCGTCGGCTAGCCATGATCTTGGGGCA
Source organism: Lamellibrachia satsuma (assembly GCA_033239005.1). NCBI lineage: Eukaryota > Metazoa > Annelida > Polychaeta > Sabellida > Siboglinidae > Lamellibrachia > Lamellibrachia satsuma. Next base: position 2,614,817 of record BSQZ01000045.1, on the reverse strand, counting down.
TACTTCTGGGTCGATTGTGAGGTGTTGCACACCTGGAAACTCTCCCAGTTTGTCATCAAACAGTGAATTGAAACAACTATCATCTTGGATTGCTGCCACGCGATGGAAGTTGTTGTCCTGTATTTTCACCAGCTGCATTTGCTCGCTGGTCTGTAAACCTAGAATCGGCTGACAGTCATCATTGTCCTTGAAGACGATGAACTCGACATCATGTGATGTCTCTGTTTTGGGATTGCTCAGCAGCATTCGACACTTCCCCAGCGGTTTTATCATCGTCTTGTTCCACATTGTGAGAACGCCATTGTATGGGACATCTCTGGCGTATCTGGCTGGCAGCATATTGACTGTGGCACCTGTGTCGATTTGGAATACGAGCTGGTTCCCGTTTACGAGCATTCGACACTTCGCATATGCGCCCCGTTTTCGTGGTGTTAGTGAGTACACCCAGGCGTTACCATTGTCGTCGTCTTCATCACGCCCATTGTTGTCACGTATGTTGTACACACGTCGTTGGTGCTGGTTTCTAGACTGCTGGTTTGTGCCGCGCCCTTTCATGCACTTCCGTTCAAAATGATCCTTGGCCCCACAATTATTGCAGGTCTTTCCATATGCAGGGCACATTTCTTTCTTGGGCGCGTGACGCCTACCGCAGTATCGGCACTCACGCTTGAGTAGACGACCATTATTGACGACATGTACAGGTTCACATACATCATCCAGCACTGTCCTGTGTGATATGGCCGACTCTGCTACTTTGCAGACATCTATACACACGTCCAGGGAAAGCCTGCGGATCTTGAGTAACTCTTGTCGCGTCTCCGACTGTCTTATGCCTAAGATGATTCTATCTCTTATCATCGAGCTTGCGCATGAATGACAGAAATTGCAAGTCTTTGCCAACACGCGTAGAGCGGCATGGAAATCGTCAAAACTTTCTCCATCCTCTTGCTTCCGGTTGTTGAACTTATACCGTTCAAAAGTTTCATTTGCCTCCCCTACAGCGAACTCGTCAAAAGCTGTTAAAATTTCCGTCGTGGTGCGGTGTTCCTGAGGTGTTGCGAACTGAAATCCGTCATAAAGACGCATGGCTTCGTCTCCTAGTGAATTTTCCAACATCGCGACTTGATAGCTTCGTGGTTTGGCAGCCATATCCGATAGTACGCTAAAATTTGACCAGCGCCGACGGAACATTTTCCACGATTCTGCCTTGTTTGGCCCGAACACGAGTGGCTGAGGGGGCCTGGCCGGTGCACCACCATTTCGCGCTTCGACGGCAAGTTGTGCGTCGTCGGCAGCCATCGCCATTTCGTTGGATGCCGTTGCCATACGATTGAATAGATTTCGGCGACAACGCCAGTTTGTGAGCGATAATTAGTGGGTAACCAATTAATATGACAAATAAATGTCTCTCACGCATATAATTGTCACACGTCCACCGCTGCCACCATGTTTCGTTCTCCGTGATCACGACTATCAAGAATAACGGCTCGAATACATGACTAGGTTCTAACAGTTTTAATCTACGACAAGGTGTCTCCCGCAGACATACATGTGCCCCGACGCGTCATCTCGACCGGGAAGCTATATTTATAGTTTCCCCGCCATTCGCTAGATGGCAGGATGTCTTGGACATAATCACGTAACAGGCAGCGCGGCTGGGCGCGGGCGTGTTGACATGCTGGCTCTGCGCGTAGATGGTGAGGAGTGTGGCTGCGAGCGCGGCGTCGGTGACATTCGGGCGGTATTCGCATCTGTCGACGGGGCACTTTACAGCTACCGTAGGCGTAGCCGGATCCATGATCACAACGGCAGATTATGCGCTAGGTGCGACAACCGTATTTGCGTAAGTGGCGTGAGCGATAATAGGCCGGACCGTCGACGAGTGCTTAATAATGCTGCAGATTGTCCGTTTAGTAATAAATAACACCCTTGTGTATTTGCAGCAATGTTTATGTGTAGATAATAAACTGTAGCGTTGTCAAATGCTCGAGAAATGATACCGGTTCAGTTCTCTTACAGTCCGCTAGGGGCACACTCCACTACCCTCATATTTCCATTTTCATCTAACATAGACGTAGGGATAGGTGATTACTTCATGGCCCATTAGCGTGGTTGTGTCAAGATCGCGTGCGCTAGACTGCAAGCCCATGGCTCTTGCATAGAATGGTTTCCGTATCAAACACTTTAGCATCTCCTACATTAATGTGTTTCCTGGATAAAGCCATGGTAGTCACAATTTTTTGTATTGAATCATGAAATCCACCAGGCCAACTGCGTTCAAAACACTCCATCTTTGTTTTTCCCAGCAATTGCGCCTTGTCGACATTGACAAAGGAGTGATTCACAACTAGCCCAGTGTCAATGTTGCTTTGGGTCAAGTGGATCTATGCAAAGTTTAAATTTATCGCGTAGAGCTTTCCTGTCTTGATCGTCTCCTTTGATTCTTGTGGCTGTTTCTTCTTTGTGCGAAGTTTGGGCAGATGGTTGTTCGTTATCTCTCATCTCGTTCAAGTCGTCGATGATGCCATGGCAGGTATGCAAGCTATAAGCCCACGTTTTCAGAGTTTCCGGTTTCAGAGTTATTCCAATTATCCCACTCTGTTCATGACCATACCTCATGAAGGTAGTTTCAATGGCCATGTCACTCCAAATGCCACTGAACAGACCAAAGTACAAAGTACCGGGCATAGTGGACACGCCCTGCAGCAAAGAACAAAGGGACCATATCATTCACCGTGTCAAGATGCAGAACCCAGTCTGCTTCTCGCTCTGCTCGAATGTATTTGAGAATCACGAAGACGGGCTTGATGAGACAATCCACCCAAAGAATTGTTGAAAAACTATACATTACTGTGTTGCCACGGAATTGGGTAAGGCCTGCCGACAACTCGAAATATACAGTTTGTCTAAATTTCGCAACCGTTTTTGTTGCGTTCTTTACATTTAACAAATTAAATGATGGTACTATGATATTTCTTATGTCTGAGAACATGTAAAAATACGTTTTAATCGTGTGTGTATGTTACCTGGTTGAAAATATGTGACAATTTGAATAGTAGACAACCATTTTTAGGCCGCCATCTTGTTTTCTTTACATTTTTTCATATCAATTATGGTGGAATCGAATTCCTCATGTCTGGAAACATAAAAAATAACATTTCAATCATGTCTGTATATTGTCTTGTTGCGAAGATATGATAAAACGTTTATTTTGTCGGCCATTTGGGATTTTTTTTTTAAATGCTCAAGGGTGACAACTCCACACCCCCTGGATGTCATTATATACATGCTAGAGATGAATAATCAACAAAAAAACCTATTTCAGGCAAAAAGGGGTTCCCCGGCTGCTGGACAATATGATATGAGGTACCGTATTCGACCTATTAAGCGTGCATGCTCTAATTAGGATACAACCCCTTTTTTAATCAGCAAATTCCATAATTATTGTAATTTGACTGGTGTGAAAAGTGTTGCCATTTGGTGTTAAACAGTTGACACCATTTTTCAGTTATTCTACACTAGTCACCAAATGATACTGTTTTTTTCAATATTAACTAAATGCATTGATAAAACAGGCAACCTATTTAAGTTGTCTTGACATTTCATCATAGCTTCAAATGTATTTAAAACGTCGACCATAATTGCAAGATATCGTGTTATAACAATAATGCCTAACTGTTCTGTAGAGGTAATTTGTTTAACGCATGATATATGGTAATTGATCAATATTAACATTTGGTAATGGTATTTGATCAATATTAAAAAACATTTTCTCTACAACAACATGGAATGACACTTACTAATTCAAAATATTTAGTGTAATGAAAAAAGTAATATTTTTCGTATAGTTCACATTTGCTGGCTTGCACACTTCTTGATCAATATTAACATTCTTAACTCTACAACAACATGGAATGACAATAATTAATTAAAAATGCTTAGTGTACTGAAAAAAGTAATATGTTTCTTATAGTTCACATTTGCTGGCTTGCACACTTCTTATTGAATTCAAGATGAAATTATATGAAATGCTCATTATTATTGAATTCAAGATAAAATTATATGAAATGCTCATTATTATTGATTTCAAGATACAACAGGTAAGTACTTTGCTGTGTTTAACTGACATTCCAACAGAGCTGCAAATGTATTCA